>SDUX01000112.1:0-164322 GCA_008729055.1 Pyropia haitanensis
TACTTTTGGCGCCGCCCCCGCCGCGGCACGGCGGCGTCGTCTTCCTCGCGCGGGGCGGCGCGGCCTACTTCTTCGGCCGGCCCGGCCCTTTTCGCCGCCCCGCCGCCGGCAGCTCCCCCTGCCGGCGGCGTCGTCTTCCTCCGCGCGGGGCGGCGCCGGCCTACTTTTGGCGGCCGCCCCCCGCCGCCGGCAGCTCCCCCCTGCCGGCGGCGTCGTCTTCCTCGCGCGGGGCGGCGCCGGCCTACTTTTGGCGCCGCCCCCCCGCCGCCGGCAGCTCCCCCCTGCCGGCGGCGTCGTCTTCCTCGCGCGGGGCCGGCCGCCGGCCTACTTTTGGCGCCGCCCCCCCCGCCGCCGGCAGCTCCCCCCTGCCGGCGGCGTCGTCTTCCTCGCGCGGGGCGGCGCCGGCCTACTTTTGGCGCCGCCCCCCCGCCGCCGGCAGCTCCCCCTGCCGGCGGCGTCGTCTTCCTCGCGCGGGGCGGCGCCGGCCTACTTTTGGCGCCGCCCCCCCGCCGCCGGCAGCTCCCCCCTGCCGGCGGCGTCGTCTTCCTCGCGCGGGGCGGCGCCGGCCTACTTTTGGCGCCGCCCCCCCGCCGCCGGCAGCTCCCCCTGCCGGCGGCGTCGTCTTCCTCGCGCGGGGCGGCGCCGGCCTACTTTTGGCGCCGCCCCCCCGCCGCCGGCAGCTCCCCCCTGCCGGCGGCGTCGTCTTCCTCGCGCGGGGCGGCGCCGGCCTACTTTTGGCGCCGCCCCCCCGCCGCCGGCAGCTCCCCCCTGCCGGCGGCGTCGTCTTCCTCGCGCGGGGCGGCGCCGGCCTACTTTTGGCGCCGCCCCCCCGCCGCCGGCAGCTCCCCCCTGCCGGCGGCGTCGTCTTCCTCGCGCGGGGCGGCGCCGGCCTACTTTTGGCGCCGCCCCCCCGCCGCCGGCAGCTCCCCCCTGCCGGCGGCGTCGTCTTCCTCGCGCGGGGCGGCGCCGGCCTACTTTTGGCGCCGCCCCCCCGCCGCCGGCAGCTCCCCCCTGCCGGCGGCGTCGTCTTCCTCGCGCGGGGCGGCGCCGGCCTACTTTTGGCGCCGCCCCCCCGCCGCCGGCAGCTCCCCCCTGCCGGCGGCGTCGTCTTCCTCGCGCGGGGCGGCGCCGGCCTACTTTTGGCGCCGCCCCCCCGCCGCCGGCAGCTCCCCCCTGCCGGCGGCGTCGTCTTCCTCGCGCGGGGCGGCGCCGGCCTACTTTTGGCGCCGCCCCCCCGCCGCCGGCAGCTCCCCCCTGCCGGCGGCGTCGTCTTCCTCGCGCGGGGCGGCGCCGGCCTACTTTTGGCGCCGCCCCCCCGCCGCCGGCAGCTCCCCCCTGCCGGCGGCGTCGTCTTCCTCGCGCGGGGCGGCGCCGGCCTACTTTTGGCGCCGCCCCCCCGCCGCCGGCAGCTCCCCCCTGCCGGCGGCGTCGTCTTCCTCGCGCGGGGCGGCGCCGGCCTACTTTTGGCGCCGCCCCCCCGCCGCCGGCAGCTCCCCCCTGCCGGCGGCGTCGTCTTCCTCGCGCGGGCGGCGCCGGCCTACTTTTGGCGCCGCCCCCCCGCCGCCGGCAGCTCCCCCCTGCCGGCGGCGTCGTCTTCCTCGCGCGGGGCGGCGCCGGCCTACTTTTGGCGCCGCCCCCCCGCCGCCGGCAGCTCCCCCCTGCCGGCGGCGTCGTCTTCCTCGCGCGGGGCGGCGCCGGCCTACTTTTGGCGCCGCCCCCCCGCCGCCGGCAGCTCCCCCCTGCCGGCGGCGTCGTCTTCCTCTTTGGGGGCGGCGCCGGCCTACTTTTGGCGCCGCCCCCCCGCCGCCGGCAGCTCCCCCCTGCCGGCGGCGTCGTCTTCCTCGCGCGGGGCGGCGCCGGCCTACTTTTGGCGCCGCCCCCCCGCCGCCGGCAGCTCCCCCCTGCCGGCGGCGTCGTCTTCCTCGCGCGGGGCGGCGCCGGCCTACTTTTGGCGCCGCCCCCCCGCCGCCGGCAGCTCCCCCCTGCCGGCGGCGTCGTCTTCCTCGCGCGGCGCGACGCGGGCCGGTACGATGCGCTGCTTCGTCGCCACCGTGGAGGTCTTCGTCTGCCATGCTGTCTCGGGCGTGCTTGGCGGTGGCAGTTGTGAGCAGGTCCTCCCCGGCGTCACCTCAGCCGTCAGCGCAGACAGCGTGTGGGGGGTCGGTGGGGACCAGCGTTGCGAGGGTGGCGTGGGCGGCGGTCCAGAGCAAGTGTGGGGCGCTTGGGGCTCGGCCCCCCGACGCGGCGGTGGCGGTCGCGGCGGTCGCCGCTGTGGGCGGGCCGCGGCTATGGCGGGGGATTAGCCTGTCATCTGCCGCCGCCGCACGGGCGGCGGCCGGTGGTGGGCGGCGGCGGCGGCGGCAGCGGCGTCAGCGGCGGCCGTGGCGGCACACCCGCGGCGGCCGCGGCAGGTGTGCCACCCGCGTCGGCGGCGGCGGCCGCGGCGACGGCGGCCGTGGCGTCGTCGTCGCCTGGCCCCGACGTAGGCGCCCTCCCACGAGTGCTGGCGGCGCTCTTCGGCGCCCGCCCCCCCGGCGACGTGGGCGTGGCGGCGGACGACGCGGCGTGCCGGCCGGCTGTGGAGGTGCTCACGGCGGCGACCACGGCGGGCGCGGGGGGCGGCGCAGCGCCGCCGGGCGGCCCGTTTGTCGCCACAGCGGATGACCGGCGGCTCGCGGCGGCGGTGGAGGGGCTCTCGCGTTTCCAGCTGGTGGTGCTGTCGGTGGTGGGGGGAATGGCACCAGCGGGGTGGGGGGGGTGGGAGCGGGTGGCTGTGGTGGGAAGGAGAAGGAACCACGCCGAGCGGAGCGGCAGCCCCGTCGTCAAGCTGGTGGCGGCGTGGGCGGGGTTCTCTCGCGCGCCCGCATCGTTGCCGGTGATGGGCTGCGGCGGCGGCGGCGGCGGCGGCGGCGGCGTCGGCGCCACGTCGGCAGGCAACGGGATGGTGGTCGTTGGCGCTCAACCCCTCTCCTCCGCCCCCCCCCGGCGAACGTAGGGACCCGTTGCTGGATGGGTGCGTTGGTACGTTTGCTGGCGTTATCATGCGGGGGAAAGAGGGGGTTGGGTGAGGGGCTGAAGAGCGGGATGAGGAGGGGGTCACTGAAGGTCACGTCGGTGAGAGGTGGGTGGGGTGTTGGGTGGCATCTGCGCTGCCTGCTGCCTGACGACCCGGCAATGTTATCTTCGGCGGATGCCGCCTGCCTGTTTTATGGACACACGTCCCTCTCTTTCCCCACTCACAGTGGTCGTCCTTGAGCGGCGGTGGGGCAGTCCATGTGCAGCAACCGCGACCACGCTGCCCGTTTTGGTGGTGGCGGGGGTGGGGTTGAAGGGGAGCACCGCGTCCCGCCTGACCCCCGCTTCCGCCGCGCCCCTTGCGACGGCGCTGCTGGCGCGCCTAGCAGCCGCCGCCGCCGTCGCCAGCCGCAGCGACAGCGACGGCGGCGGCGGCGACGGCGAGGCAACCAGTCGCGGCGTGCTTGGCCGCCGCTGTCGCCGTGGCGGGCGGATCCCCGCGACCCCCACCAGAGGTGGCAGCGGCGCCACCGCGGCCGCGTCGGCGGCGGCGGCGGCGGCAACGGCGGCGACCGCCGTTGCCGCCGCCCGCCCCACCATTGCCGACGGCGGCGCGGGCGACGCGCGCGCCGCGCGACGGTCCGCCTCGGCCGCACGGACAGCGGCCGCCGCGGCGGCGTCCTTTGGCGGTCGCCGACCGCCCGTGACAGCCGTGGGGGGTGGTGGCGGCCCGCGTGGTCGCGGCGTGCAGAGCATCGCCGGGGGGGGTCTGCGGGGGGGGGGGGGGTCCGCCGCCGCCGCCGCGCCCGTGCGCAACCGGCGGCCGCCACCCGTGGCGCACGACGCCGCCGTGGCGGGCGCCGCCGGCCGGCCGCGTCCCCGCGTGCCGCCGCCACGGACGTGGCGGCGGGCGCGCCGGCCGCCGCGGGTCACCCCCGCGGTGTGGGCCACCGCCGCGACCGTCGCGGCGGCCGCGGCCGCGTCTGCCGGCCGCGGCGGGACGCTGCCGCCACCGCCGCCCCAGCGGCGGCGGCGGCCGCGTCTGCCGGCCTCGGCGGGACGCCGCCGGGACGGCCCCAGCGGCGGCCGCCGTCCCCGTGGGCGGGGCGGGGCGGCCGCGGCCGCCGTGGCAAGCGCGGGCGCGGCAAGCGCGGGCGCGGCGGCGGGGTCGGGCGCGGCACGGCCGCCGCCGCCGCCGCCGCGGTCGCAGCGGGGCGACGTGGCCGATCCACTGACGCGGGGGGGGGGGGGGAAATGGCCACGACAGTGGGCACCCGCTCCACTCGTCGCCACGGGGGCGTGTGCAGCCGCACGACCGAGAAACAAGCAGGAACAGAGACGAAAAGAAAAGCACCCCGATACCCCTTCCCCCCATACTGCCCCCCCACTGCCGGCACCCCGCACCCCGCCCCCTCACGCGTCCGCCGCGATCCGCCGCAGCGCGCTCCCTCCCCCCACGACCACCACCCGCTCCTCCTCGACGAGCGTCGCGACCGCCGCCCGAAACTCCGCCGTCGACACCCCCGCCGACGCGTCCGCGTCGGCGCGGACGGCGCGGAGGAGCGCCGCCTGTGGCACGTCGCGCCTCCCCCCCCCCCCCCTTCGGGCGCTGCGGACGCCGCGACGAGCTTGGCCCACACCGCCTCGGCCAGCGCGCGCGACTCCCCCGCCGCCGCCCGGGACCGGCCGAGCGCAAACACGTCCATATCAATCCGCCCCGTCCGCGGGTCGTACGCCGCGGTGTGCAGCGCGGCCTTGACCAGGCGCACCGCCTCGGCCACGTCGGCGGCGGCAACCTCGGCGCGCAGGTGCACGCGCGCGTGCGCCTCGGCGAGGCGGATGAGGGACTCGAGCTGCCGCGGCGTCGCGGTGACGCCGCCAGCACGGCCGCCCGAGCGGAGGTCGAGGTACGCGGCGACGAGCGCGGCCGAGGCGGGGGGGGTGAGCACGGGGTTGACGGCCCGCCGGGCGTAGGCGATATAGTCGGTGAGGGTGCGGCCGTCGACGGGGGCGGCGGCCGCCGCGGCTGCCGCCGCCGCGACGGCGCCTACGCCGGCGGTGGCGCCGCCTCTGTCCTCTTCATCCTCCTCGTCGTCGGCGTCGTCGAGGCCGTCGGCGGCCGCGTCGGCCGCGTCGCGCGCGGCGGTCCCCCCCACGGGCGGCGCGGAAAAGAGCGACACGATGTGCTTGGCCAGCTGCCGGTCCGCCACCGCGTTGGGCGCGTCGAGCACCAGGTAGATGAGGTCGAACCGGCTGAGCAGCGTCGGCGGCAGGTCAATGTTGTCGACCACGCTGAGGCTCTGGTTGTAGCGGCTGCCCACGGGGTTGGCCGCCGCCAGCACCGCCGTCCGCGCGTTGAGCGTCGCGATGATCCCGGCCTTGGCCACCGATATCGTCTGCTGCTCCATCGCCTCGTGCAGCACCGACCGCGTCACGTCGGTCATCTTGTCAAACTCGTCAATCGCGCAGACGCCCCGGTCCGACAGGACGAGGGCGCCCGACTCGAGCACCGCCTCGCGGGACTCGGCGTCGCGCGTCACGTACGCGGTGAGGCCGACGGCAGAGGAGCCGCGGCCAGACGTGTAGACGCCGCGGGGGGCGAGCCGGTGGGCCGCTTGGAGGAGCTGCGACTTGGACGTGCCCGGGTCGCCGACGAGGAGCACGTTGATTTCCGAGCGGAAGCGGCCGTGGCCAGACGAGTCCCACGCCGCGTCCTTGGCCGCCCCGCCAAACAGCTGGAGGAGCACACCCTTTTTTTCGTCGCGCAGGCCAAAGATGGAGGGCGACACCGCGTCGACGAGGCGCTCGTAGACGCCGGCCGACGTGCCGAGCGCGCGGAGGGCCGCCTCGCGTGCCGCCGCCGCGGCGGCCGTCACCGCCGGCGCGGTCGACGCGTCCGCCCCCTCCCCCCCGTGGAGCCCCGCGCCGTCGGGTGACTCGCCCACGACGGGCGCCTGCTCGGACCGCGGCACACCCGTCCGCACCCGGTCCGACGTGGACAGCGTCCGCAGGTGCACAACGTCAATGTACGTCCGCAGCACCGACCGCACCGTCCGCATCCGGTGGTGCACCCGCACCGGCGCCGCCCGCAGGATGCCCGTCACCTCCACCCGGTCCCCCGGCACCGCCGCGTCGACCAGCGCGTCGTACGTACACAGCGACAGCGTCGCCGGGGTGTCCCCCTGCGGCACCGACTCGGGCGCCTCCTGCAGCCGCACCGCCTGGCGGTCCGTAAACTGGCACCGGTTGTGGACGAGGGCGTACGAGCCGCGGGCGCCGCACGCCGCGCAGCGGGGGGGCTCGTCCAGGAGGCCACGCGCGACCGCGACGGTGCGCTCGTGGCGGCACGCCGAGCAGCGGTAAAAGGCGTTGAAGAGGTCTGGGACGACGGGGGCGGCGCGGATGACCATGCCGCGGACGCCAACGATGGTCATGATCTGGTCGGGGTTGAGGTCCCGGACAGACGCAACGTGCTCGGGGCGGAGGCCAAAGACGCGGACCGTGAAGGGCGCGCCGGGGGGGGCGCCCGCCGCGGCCGCCGCTGCGGCAGCGGCGGCGGCACGCCCGCCGCCGCCCGCCCCTCCCTCCGCGTCGTCATCGTCGTCGTCGGCGGGAAAGAGGTGGCGGTAGAGGTCGACAAACGCCGTCTCAAACGCGAGCATCAGGTCCGACGGGTAGCGGACGAGCTTGGTATACGCGTCCGCCGCGTGCGACGCGAGGTGCCGCAGGTCCACCTCCACCGCCCCCGCCGACGTGTCGTGCACGTGCGCCAGCACCGACGGGTAGAGCGGCTCGGCGGCGCCGGGCAGCGTGTACGTGGCGGCAAAGTCTTCAAACTGGGCCTTGACCTCCTCCAGCGTCACGTCCGTGCCCCAGACGTAGCGGACCTCCGCGCCCGCACCGGCGGCCGCGTCGCCAGCAGCTCCATCCCCGGCAATGGCGCTGTCGGTGGGGGTCATGGGGACGGGCGTGGGGGGGAAGACCGTGGACGAGGCGCCGGGCGAGCCGGGCGCCGCGGGGGGGGCGCCTCCATTCCCGGCCGCGGCGGCGGCGCCACCGCCACTGCGCGCGCCGCCCCCTCCACCGCGGCTGCCGCCGGCGGCGGCACCAGCGGCGGCACCGGCGGCGCGGGGTGGCGAGAACGGGTCGGTGTTCATGAGCGGGCCGAGCTCGTCCGTCTCGTCCGAGGGGGGGAGGAGGGGCGCGGGGGGGGGGCGGGGGGAGCGCCCGCGCCGGCGCCGGCGATGGGGGGGGGGGGACGGGGCGGGGGGCCGAGGAGGCCTCCGAGTCACTCATGGTGGCAGCGTGGGGGGGAGGGGGGTGGTGGGGGGGGGGGAGTTGGCGTCAAGAGGGAAGGGGGGGGAGAGGGATGTGAGGGAGAAGGTTGGCGGAGAGGGAGGAGTGGCGGAGGGCGTGGACGCGCAGAGCAAGTGGGACAACAGGGGGGGTGGGGGGGTGGGGGGAGATGGGCGTGTGGAGAGACCGTTCAACGAGGGGGGAAGGGGGCCGGCGGAAGACCAGTCGACGTCACATGGGCGGCAGAGCAGCGCAGTAGGGAGATGGCCGGCAGCGACAGCGACGGGGAGGCGGTCGGCAATGACAGCGGCGGGGATGCCGGCGGTCGCCGGGAGAGGGATGGCCACCGCTGCCGTGCCGTGCGGCGGTGGGCGCGGCGGTGCACGGCGCGGATGCTGCTGCCCCCTCGGACCCCAAGGTGCCAGTCTCGCACTGGCGGGAAAACGGCTGGCATTGCCGCCATTTCATTCCCGTGCCCCCCCCCCCTCACAGCCCCCGCAGAGATGGTTTGGTTCGAACGCGGCCGGGCAGTGTGTCGCGTAGTTGAGCTGCTTTTGGCGGGAAAAAGGAGGTCGCCGCAGGGGTTGGGAAATTGTCACTACTTGAAGGAACGGCACAAATATTGGAAAAATTACTTACCATTCAAACGTCGCGATTGTACCTCATGAATGGCCCGACGCGCAGTCCAACTGGGCCCCATGCAAAATGGCTGACAGCCTCCCAAACCGCGGCGGCCGGACAGGCTCCCTCCCACCACACGCCCGCCGTGGCAGCCCAGCGGGCAGGTCCGTTGATCAGTGACTTGGCCCGTTCTCGCCGCGGCCGCAGTTCACCTGGAACCACCCCCCGCGCTCGAGACAGTCGCATGTGTTTCTTGGCCGGATGTGTTCGATCGTGGGTGCGACCCGTGTTGCGGAGGGGCAGCCGGACCTCTTCTATCCCACAAGCGACAGTCTCTGCAGCGCTCAGCGGGTGTAGACACGGCGCCAGGCTCCGCCGCTGGCGACTTGGTCCGCCCACCAGGGCGCCTGGAAAAGGCAACCCCCCTCGCCAGAGGCACGCTCGAGTGGGATTCCAACGCCTACGATGCGGGGACGCTTGCGTCGCGGGACTGCTTGGCAGCGACGGCCCCCCCCCCCCCACCACGACCACTACACGTGTATAGCCGCTGTGGCGGCCTTCCGCGGCGTGCGGGGAGGGAGCGGTCACCACGTCACGACGCCGGCCGGGTCTGCCGATCGGCACCGACTGCGCGGATCCACGACCCACCGCACCGCACTGGGTGCCTCGCTCGGGACCCCGTCGGTCCCCCACGGGGGCGCGACGGCAAAGCGCGCCCCGCCCGCATTCGTCGAGTGTAGGATGCGCGCTACGTCAGGCTCGTCAGCGCGTGTGCCACAACCCCCCCCTCCGCCGGCGGCGCCGCCGCCACGCGCCCGCCACACACCTCCTCCACCGCTGGTGCGTAGACGGGGCCAGCCGCTGGTGTTGACAGTTGCCGCCCGCGGGCGACACTGGCAGCCGGCGTCGGGTCCCACCGCCGCCGCGGTGTCGCGCGGCGCGCGCGTGCGGGGGCTGTCCCCGGCCGCTCGGCGGCCCGAGTCGCGGGGGTCGCAGGGGGACCGCGTCCCCCCGCAAGGGATGGCGCCTGATCGCTGTCGCGTCCGGTTTTTTTTTTTGCCGCGAGAAAACCACGTGTGCCCCTCACGGTGGGGGGGGTGGTAGCGACCCGCCGGGGCGGTACGGTGGGTCGTGCGGTCCCGCACTGGCGATTGAGGGGCGCCTGAGGAGGAAGTTTGGGGACTGGGGCCCCTGCCACGTGCGGGGACCTGGCGTTTGAGCGGCCTGGCTGCTCCGCTCCTGTGAGGGAGGGGTGGGGGGGGGCGGCCGCCCGGCGGTGGCGGGAAAACGCACCGCGCGGGGCGGGGGCCCCCCACTGGAAGCGGCGGCGTGGCGCGCCCGCGGGCGGCTCGGCGGCAGCGGCAGTGGCGCTGACGACGCGCCGGTGGGGGCGTCGTCTTCGTGGGGGGGCCCAACTGGGCCCGGCCGCCGATCCACCGTGCGCGCCGCCGCCCGCCTGGGGCGCGCAGGAGGGGACCGTGGGGTCTCTCCCCGCCTGTCCGGTCGGCGGTGGTCCCTGCCAGGACAGACGGCCTCTGGCGGGGGCGCCCGCTCCGCAGCGGAGGAGCCACGGCGGGAGGGGCCAGGTCAGCGCCCCCGCCGGTGGTGACGCACGCCGGCGCCCGACGGCCGGCGCGTGGGGGGGGCACAGCAGGGCTGCGGCGGCCACGGCGGGGCGGGCGTCGCGGTCGGCTGCCCCGCCACCCCCCACCCCCGCCCCCCACAGCCGACCCGCGCCCCATCCACCGCCGGCCGGGTCGGCTGTCGCGGCGGGGGCGGGCTGTCGGACTCCGCGCGGGGCCGACGCCGGCGGCGGGGCCACCCACCCACCCACCCGCCCACCCCCCCCCCCCCCCCCACCCCACCTCGGCCGCATCGGCCGGCCGACCTTCTTGCCCGCGCCCACGGCGGCGGCGCGGGCGGCGACCGCCTTGGCACCCGCGCCGCGCGCGCCGCCGCCGGACTGCAGTGGGGGGCGGGCGGCCGCCCGCGCGCTCGGGGCGGCCCCGCCGTGGCGGTAGCCGGCGGCGTTGGCGGGTGTGTGGGTTGGGGGGGGGGGGGGGGGGGGAACGGCCGGGGGAGGGTTGCAGGAGGTTCGGTCCCGCGCACGACGGCGGCGACGGCGGTCCACGTCCGCCGTCCGCCCGCCCTCTGCGCCAGACCACCGCGCCGGGCGGCGCGCGTCGGCGCGCGGCCGCGCGGCGCGGCGCGGCGTCCCCCTCCGCCCACCCCGCTACGCGCCGTTGGCACGCCGCTTCCCCCATTCCCCCTGCGCCGCCCGCGCCGGTGCTGCCGCGGCGGCGCCGCCGCCCTCGGGCCGTCGACGGTCACCGGCGGGGCGGCGGACGGATCGGCGGCCGGCGGGTGGGCCGATTTTTCCTTGCCTTCCCCCCCCACCCCCCCGCGCCCATCATCGCGCGCGTGCCGCCGCGCTCTGCTCACCACACTCGCCTATTCCCCCTCCTTGGTGACCACCCCCGTCGTCCCGGCCCCGCGGTCGCGTGACCGCCGCGCGGCATCCTCCCCACGACCCGCGCTGCCGCCCAAACCTGCTCGCCGCGTTGCCACCCCCCCCCCTCATGGAGCGACTACGGGCGGGCTGGCCGGGCAGCGGCGGCGGCGGCGGCGGCGGCGGCGGCAGCGACAGCGTCGACGATGGCGGCGGCGGCGGCGACCGCGGCGGCGGCGGCGGCGGCGGCGGCGTGCCGCTCCGCCCTGGCCGCCGCGCGCGTGCCGGCCGCGCCGGCTGGAAGCGGGAGGCGCTCGCGCTCGCCGCGGCGGAGCGCAAGGCCGCCGCCCGCGCCGCCGCCGCCGCCGCGGGCGCGCCGGGGGGGGGCCCGCCGACGCCGTCGCCGGCCACGGGTGCGCTGGCGGCCGACGCGCCGCCCGGCGGCCGCCGGCGGAGCGTCGCGGACGTGCTGCCGGGCCGGTGGGCGCGGGCGCGGAGCGCGGGGGCGGTCGGGCTCCGCGCGGGTACCAGCGGCACCAGCGGCCGAGGCGGCCGGGGGGGGGACGCGGCCGCGGCGGCGGCGGCGGCGGCGGCGGTGCCACCGTTGCCGCGGGTGGCGGGCTTTGGCAGCGAGGGCGACGACGCGGACGTGGACAGCAGCGGCGTCGATGGGGAGGCGGGCGGCGGCAGCCGGCCACGGCCGCGGCGGACGAGCCGGCCGCGGGCGGCCGGCGGCGGACGTCGGAGCGCGAGCGTGGATAGCCCCCGCGAGGGGGGGGACGGCCACGGCGGCAGCGGCGGCGCCGCCGCGGCCGACGCGCCGTCCCCGTGGCTGTCGTCGTCGCCGCCGCGGTCGCCACCACCGCCGTCAATGTCGGCGACAACCGCGGCGGCGGCGGCGGCGGCGGCGGCGGCGGCGGCGGCGGGTGCCGCGTCGCCGGCCGGCGCGCGTGGCGGCGGCGGCTCCGCACACGCGTCGCCCAGACGGGCGCTGCCGGCCAAGCCGCCCGCCATCCTCGACCCGTTCCCGTCGCTGGCGGCCAGCCGCCAGCCGCCAGTGACAGTGGACAGCGACAGCGACGGCGACAGCGGCAGCGGCAGCGACGCCGGCGGCGGTGGCAGCGGCAGCGGCAGCGGCAGCGGCAGCGACAGCGGCAGTGACCACCACAGCCGCAGCAGCCGTGGCAGCGGCAGCCGCGGTGGCAGCGGCAGAGACAGTGGCGTCGGCAGCGGCAGCGACACCGACGGCCGCACCGGCCACGACCGTGGCCACGACAGCGGCCACGACCGCGGCCACGCCAGCGGCCACGACAGCGACAGCTCCGCCGACCGCGCCGGCCGGGACGCCCGCAGCGGCGACAGCGCCGACGACGCCGCGCGTGCGCCGCCGCCCACCGGCCACGGCGGCGGCCGCGACGCCACCGACGCCGACGCCGGCACGCGCGCGGCGTCGGCCGTCGGCGGCGGCGGCACGCGCGCCGCCGCCGCCGCGGCGCGCGCGGCGTCGCCCGTGGGCCGCGACTGGCACAGCGGCGACGGCGGCGGCGGCGGCGGCGGCGGCGGGCGTGATGGGACCCCCCCCCCCGGCGGCAGCGGCGGCGGCGGCGGCTCGCCGCGGCGGCCGCCGCCCCCGCGCTCGCCGACGAGCCCGTCGACAACGTGGACCGGGGCGGCGACGAGGCGGACGAGCCGCCCGTGGCGGCGGCCGAGAGTGCCACCGACGGGGACGACGCGGACCGGGACAGTGGCGGCGTGGCCGGCCGCCGCCGCGGCGGTGGAGCCGCCGCGGACGCTGCTGCCGCCGCCGCCGCCGCGGGGGCGTCGGCGGCCAGCGCCAAGGGGTCACCCGCCGCCGCCGCTGGCGCTGCCGACACGCCCCCGTCGCCCGCCCGCGGGCGCCGCCGGCACGGCCGCGCCGCGGCGGCGGCCGCGGGCACCCCCCCCCCCCCCCTCACAGCCGCCACCAGCGGCGACGGCGGCGACGCGGACGGGCGCCCCCCTGCTCCTCCTCCCCCCCCCCCAGCCGACGACGTTGCCGACCGGGTGGCGGACTCCCCCCCCCCCCCCGCCTCTCCCACCGCCGCGCGTCGACGGCGGCGGCGGCAGACGGCGGCGCGGGCTCCCCCCCCCCCCCCACTCCCGGCGGGGCGGCGGCGGCGGCGGCCACCACCACCGCTGGGGCAGCGTCTTTTCCGCCCTCTCCCGCCGCCCCTCTGCCGCGGCGGCCGCGGCGGCCGCGACGCCGCCCGCGTCGCCGCCGCCGCTCGGGGCGGCCGCGGCCAGCGGCGGCAAGGCCGGCGGCAAGGACCCGGCGGCGGGCCGGCCGCTGCGCGGCTCCGCGTCCATGATCTCCCTCGCCTCTGCGTCGGCGCGCAAGGCCGGCACGGCGGCGGCGCCCGCCGCGTCGCCACCGGCACAGGCGTCGGCGTCGGCGTCCGCGGCGGCGGCGACGGCGGCGGCGGCGGCCGCCGCCGCCGCCGCCGCGGCGCGCGACAGCCCCGACGTGGTGCCCGACATTTACGTGCGGCGGCCACCGCCGCGCGCCTTTTCCGCCGCCGCCGTCCCGTCGGCGGCGGCGCTCGGCGCGGGCCGCGCCGCCGGTGGCGGCGGCGCGCCGGGCGGCCGCTGGGCCGCCCGCCTCGCGGGCATGGCCGCCGCGCCCCGCTCGTGGGCGCCCCCGTGGCGGCCGCGCGAGGCGTCGGCCGCGGCGGCGGCGGCGGCGGCGGCGGCGGCGGTGGCTGCCACCTCCCCCGCCGCCGTGGAAGCGGCGCATGGGCGGCGGGCGAGCGCGCCGCCCGGCCGCCACGGGCGCAAAGGGCGTGGCCGGGCGGCCGCGGACGCGGCTGCCGACGCGGCCGACGGCGCCGGCGCCGGCGCGGTCGTCCCGCCGCTGACGGCGGAAGAGAAGAAGCGTGCCGCCGATGGTGGGGGCGTCTCCCTCGCAGACGCGGCGGCCGCCGATCCCGCCAGCAGCGGCGGCGGCGAAGACCCGGCCTCGTCGGGCGGGTCCCCCGCGGGCGTGGGCGTGGCCGCGGCGACCGCCGCCGGCCGCCGCCGCGGCCGCACCGAGGAGGTTGGCGGCGACCGCCGCGCCGCCGCCACGGCCGACCGCGGCGGCGGCGGCGACCGCCGCGGCCGCGGCCGCCGCGACGGCGCGGCTAGCGGCGGCGACGGCGACAGCGACGGCGGCAGCGATGGCGGCGGCGGCGGCGGCGGCGGCGGCGGCGGTAGTGGTGGTGGTGGCGACGGCCGGCGGGGCAGCTCGTCGGCGGCGGTCGTGTCGCGCGGCGCCGCGGTCGGCGCCGCGGCCGCCGGCACGGCCGCGGCAGCGTCGCCGCCCCGTCGCCGCTCCGCGTCGGCCGACAGCGGCGGCCACCGCCGCGACCGCGGCGGCGGCCGCCACAGCAGCGCCGACGGCGGCGGCGGCGGCGGCGGCGGCGGCCGCAGCAGCGTCGACGGCGGCGGCGGGCAGGTGCGGACGACGCTCGCCGCCGCGCGCGCGCTCGCCCGCCGCCACGTGTCGACCGCCGCCGCGGCGGCGGCGGAGCTCGGCGCGCCCCGCAGCGGCGGCGGCGGCGGCGGCGGCGGCGGCGGCGGCCGCCGCCCGCGGCGGCCCCGCCGGCTCACCGCCGCCGCCGCGGCCATCACCTCCCCGTCCCGCTCGCCGCCGCCGCCGCCGCACCGCGCGGTCGCGTCGTCGCCGTCACCACCGCCGCCGGCTGCGGCCGACCGGGGCGGCGGCGGCGGCATTGGCGGCGGCGGCGGGTGGGGCGGCCGCCGCCGCCGCCGCGACGCGCGGCGTGGCGGCGACCGCCCGCGGGTGGGCGGTTGGGGTACGGGCGGCGGCGGCGGCGGCGGCGGCGGCAGCGGCGGCCGTGGCGTGGCGAGCAGCGGCGGCGAGGGGAGTGACCACGCGGACGTGGAGAAGGAGCGCGCCGCCGTCCACGCCGCACGGCGGGCGGCGCGGCGGCGGGGCGGCGCGGCGGCGGCGGCCGGCAGTGGCGGCGACGGCGGCGGCGGCGGCGGCGGCAAAGCAGACGGCGACGACGCCGCCATTGACGTCGTTGACCTGTCTGCCGCGGACGCGGGCGGCCAGGCCGCGGCTGCGGCTGGCGGTGGGGTGCCGCCGCCACCCGCGGAGGCGGGCGTGGCGTGGCCCGCGGGGGAGGTTGACTCGTTTGGCTCTGCCGCGCTGCTCGCGCAGATGGCCGCCCGGTCGCCGTCGCCGGGCGCGTCCCCGTCGCCGCCGCCGCCGCCGCCGCTGCCGTCCACGCCGCGCGCCGCCGCCGCCGCCGTTGCCGACGCCGACGCCGCCGCCGCCGCCGCCGCCGCCGACGGCGACCGCGGCGCTGGCGACGGCATCGACGCTGACGCGGGCGGTGACGGCAGCGTCGAGGGCACCGCCGCCACCGCCGCCACAGGGGCGATGGTCGACGGCGCCCCTGCCGACGCGGTGAGCGTCGACGCCACCGGTGGCGGCTCGGCCTTGACGGGCGACCCCGTCGACGCGCTGTCGGCGTACGAGGTCACCGACGAGGCGCCCACCCCCGACCGCCGCCAGGCGCCCGCGGCGGCTGCCGCGCGCAACGCCGCCGACGACACGGCAGTGGTGGCGGGCAGGTTTGGCAGCCGTGTTGGCGGCGGCGGTGGCAGGCCGTCCCCGTCGCCGCCGCTCCCCGCGGGCGCCACCACCGACACCGCTCTCCCCCCCCTCCAGACGGGCAGCGACGGTGGCAGCAACGAGGACGGCGAGCGCGCCCCCTCCCCTGCCCGTCACGCTGGGGGCGTGTACGAGCCGCGCACGCCCACCCCCCCAAGCGGCACGCGCAGGGCATCCCCCCCCCGACACCCCCCGCCGGGGTACCGTGGTGGACCTCCCCCGCGCCCGCGGCCGCGGCCACGGCGGCCGCCACCGACGGGCGCCGCCGCCGGCCCGGCGCCACCCCACCCCCATCCGCTGGGGTGTGGGAGCCACGCCGCGGGGAGGACGCGTCCCCCGCCGCCCGCGCCGCCGCCGCCGCCGCCGCCGCCGCCGCCGCAGCGGCCGCCGCGGCCGCCGCCGCGGCCGCGCCGCCGCGGGCCGACGCGGCCGCGGCGTGGCCGGCTCCCCTGCCCGCCGTGCACGTTGCGGCGGCCGACGCGGCGGGCGCGGCCGCGTCGGCACGCGCGCCCGCCGCGCCGCCGCCGCCGCCGCCGCCGCCGCCAGTGTCGGCGGCGGCGGCGGCCGTGCCAGCCGGCTGCGGGGCGGCCGACCCCGCCGCCGCCGCCGCCGCCGCCCACGATGCGGGTGCCGGCGGCGGGGGTGCGGCGAGCAGCACGTCGGTCGACGCGCCGAGCACGTCGACCGCCCCGCCATCGTCAACGAGCCAACCGCCATCGTCTGGGGCAACGTCGTCGGTCGCCGTCGCCACGGGCGGCGGCACGGCGGCGGAGGCGACGGGGGCGGCGTTCCCGCGCGGCGGGTCGTCGTCCCCTCCCCCCCCCCCCGCCCCCCCCGCGCCGCCGACGCACTCGCCCTCCACCCAAGCGGCTAGCGGCCGCCCCCCCTCCCGTCGGCGGCGGCCGCCGTCGTCCACCACCACCTCCTCTGGCGCGCGCCCGCCGGCGGCGCGCCCCCCTCCCCCCCCCCCCCCCCGGCGGCCGCTCCCGCTGACGCCGCCCCGGCCGACGCGGCGGTGCTCACGTCGACGGCGCTCGCGTGGCTCGACGCGTCCACGCGGCGGCTGGCCGACTCGGCGCGGCGGCTCGACGACTCGGCCCGCCGCTTTGACGCGTCGACGCGGCGGCTCGCCGCCGCCGGCGACGGCGCGCCGCCGGGCACGCCCGCCGCCGCCGCCGCCGCCGCCGCCGCCGCCGAGGCGGCCATCGCCGCGGCGGCGCCGCCACGGTCGCCGCCGCCGCCGCCGCTGCCGGCGGCGGCCCCACCGCCAGCGGCCGCCGGCGGGCGGGCCGCCGGCCGCAGCGGGGAGCTCCCGCCGCTGCGCTCGCGCTCCCGCCGCGCGTCGGACGCGGGGCCCGCGCGGCCGCGGCGGAGCACCGCCGCGGCGGGCCGGCCGCCGCGGCGGACGCTGACCGTGCACTCGGCCGCCGGTGGTGGGGGTGGCGGCGGCGGCGGCGGCGGCGGCGGCCGCGGCCGGCCGCCCGCGTCGGCCGCGGCGGCCGCGGCGCCGCCACCGGCGTCAGCCGCACCCCCGCCGCCACGGCGGCTGGTGCGGTCGGCGAGCGCGCCCGGCCGCGCGACGGCCGACAGCGTCCTTGGTGGCGGCGCCGCGCCGGCTCCATGGTCGGCGCCCGCCTTTGCCGCCGGCACCGGCGGCGGCGGCGACGGCGGCGACGGCGGCCGCCTCCGCCGGTGGTCGTCGGCCGGGCCCGACGCGCCGCCGTCGCCGACCGGCCGCCCGCCGCGCCTGTCGTCCGTCCCGTCGTCTGCGGCGGCCGCGCGCGCCGGCGGCCGGTCGGCGGCGGCGTGGCGGTCGCCCGCGGCGCACACGACGCAGGCGTTTACGCTGCAGCTGGTGCTCGACGCGGACGCGGCGGGTGACGGCAGCGGCAGGCGGCGGCTGTCCGGGAGCTCCGCCGGCGGGCGGATGCGCGTCTGCTCCACGGTTCGGCTGACGCCAGTGCCAGGCGGCCTGTCCGTAGCTGAAGAGCCGTCCCTTGAGGGCGTCCAAGAGGTCGAGGAGGAGGAGGAGGTCGCGCCCGTGGAAATGGTCGACAGCAATGAGGAGGCCGACGGGGACACCGTACCGGCGGCGGACGACTGGCAAGGGGAGGAGGCCGACGCGGCGGCCGCCGACAGCGCGTACCCGACGCCGTGGCCGGCGCCGCCGCGCGCGGACCGCGGGGTCGGCTCGGCCGATGAAGAGGGCGACACGGCCGCCGCCGCCGCCGACGTGGCACCGTCCCCAGCGGCATCCGCGGCGGCGGCGACGGCGGCGGCGGCCGACCAGGTGCTGACGTGGCCGCCGCGCTCGTCTCCGCGCTCCTCGCCCGGCGACCGGCGGCCGCGTGGCAGCCGCCGCTCGTCATCGGCGTCGGGCGCGTCGTCGACGCGGCCGGCGGGCGGCCGCGGTCGGTCACCACCACCCGCCACCGCGCCGCGGCCGGCCGTTGCCGTCTCCCGCCTCGCGACGCTGCCGGTGCCCCGCCGCCGCGACGGCGGCGGCGGCGGCGCTGACGCTGGCCGGCGGCCCCGGTCTCGCACCGCGTCTACCCGCGCCGCCCGCGGCGCGGACGGCGCGTCCGCCGCGGCACCGCCGCCCGCGCTGCTGCTGCCGCTGCCGCTGCCCCCGCAGTCTGCCACCGCCGCCACAGCCGCCGCGGCGGCGGGCGGGCGGGGCGCGGCGCCACCCCCCCCCCCCCGCCGCCGCCGTTCCCCCCCGGTGCCGCCGTCTACGCCGACGCGCCGCCGCCGCCGCCGCCGCGGTCGTCGGCGCGCGCGGAGCGGCCGCGCAAGCGCGCGCGGCGGTCGGCGGGCGCCGGCGCCGGCACGTCGTCCTCGTCCGCGGTGCCGTCGGCTGGCAGTGGCGTTGGCGGTGGCACGCCGGGGCGGCGGCGGAGCCTGGTCTCGGCCGCCCGCTGGGACGTGGCGCCGGGCGGCGCCGCCGACGGCAGCGGCGGCGGCGGCGGCGGCGGGCGCCTGCTGGTCGCGCCGCGCCGGCGGACGTCGGCGCCCGGCGGCCGCGGCGCTGCCGCGGCGGGCCCGCCCCTGTCGCCGCCACTGCCGCCGCTGCTGCCCGCCGCGGCGGCGTCGCCGCTGTGGGCGCCCGTCCGCCTGTCGGACGTGACGCCCGTCGATGACGCGCCGCCGGGGGGGCGCTGGGGAAGCGGCTCCCCGCCGCCGCCGCCGCTGCTGGCGGGCGCCCTCGGCGCCGCCGCCGCCGATGCGGACGAGGAGGAGGAGGAGGAGATTACGCCGCTGTACCGCGAGGCGCCGCCGCTGCCGGCCGCGGCGGCCGCCCGCGAGGAGCTCCCGCCGCTCGTCCACGACGGCGACACGCCGGCGGTGCGGCGGCGGTCGCGCGCGTCGGCGGCCGGGTCGGCCGCGCCGCGCCGCGCGTCGGCCGCCGGCGCTGGTGCCGCCCCCCGCCGCAGCCCGCCGCGCGCCGCGTCCGTCACATCGGTGACGCGGGCGCCGCGGTCGCCGCTCGGCGCGGACGGGGTGGTGGCGCTGCGGCTGCCAGAGGAGCACCCCCCCCACGACGGCGGCGGCGCGCTCACGCCGCCGCCACGGTCCGCGTCTGGCGCGGCGGCGGTGGCCGTCATTGGCACGCCGCCGTCGCCCCCCCCCCGTGGCCGCCCGCCCGTGGCGCACCCCGCCGCCGCGGCGGCGGCCGCCGCCGACGCGCGGCGGCGGTCCGCGTCGGCGCGGCGGCGGGTGGCGGCGGCGAGCGCCGCGGCGGCCGCCGCCGCCGCGTCGGCGGCCGCCGCCCGTGGGCCGCGGGCGGCGGCGGCGGCGGTGCCGCCGCCGCCGGTGCTCCTCGTCCGCGAGTACCCGCCGGCGACCACGTTTGCGCCGCTGTACAGCGGTGGCTGGGCGAGCCGCCTGGCCGCCGCGAGCAGCGCGCGGCTTGGCGTGGTGGGGTGTGGGGGGGATGGGTGCCGCCGGCTGGTTGGACGCCTCCGGCGGCGGCGGTGGGCGGCGGGGGGGGTTGGCGAGAGTGGGGAGATGTCGTAGGCGACCGGGGGGCGGGGGGGGGGAGGGAGGGAGTGGGCTTGGAGGACAGGAGCGCGAGTGGGCGTCAGTGATCGTTCGTGATGGGGTGGAGTGGTGGCGAGGCGGGCCGCCATAAGAGCCGCTGGCAGGCCGTGTGCAGGTTTCCGCTGCCGCGGCGCGCGTCGTGCCTGCCAGAGGTAGAGCAAGACAACAAAAGAAAACCCACCCATGCAGAAGAACAGACAAGGACGTCTCACGCGGCACGGACACGCGCCAGCCAACCCGCGTCGCGGCGGTGCCGCGCGCCTAGCACACGGAGCGCAAAACAAACGAAAGAAACCCAGCCATGCACAAGAAAAAGAACGGAACTTCACACAGCACGCAAAGGAAAGCTCATCGCGCGGCACAAAACAGAAAGGCTCACCACGAGGCACAAACAACACGGGCCCATCACGCGGTGCAAACGTCGTCACGCCGTCAAAGCGACAGCGGTCCGCTGGGCCCGCCCCCCCCGCACAGACACACTCGTGCCCACGCCGCGGCACGCACCACGGCCGCCAAGGCTGCAGCGCCCGCAACATGTGCTTGCCGGCGGGCGCCGCAGACCGTCCGGCGCCAGCTCGAGGGCTCCCGCCTTGCAGGCCGTCCCCCCACCGGCGCGGGCCCTCACCCTGCGGGGGCTGCATCGTCACGCGCGCGCGGGGCGCCGACCGCTACCACCCGCGGCCACGACGGTTCCGCCCTCTCGTCACGGGGCACGTCACGCACAAAAGGGGCGGGGGCGCCCGGCCTCAGACTCCCCCCCCCGCTCCTTGCTCAAACCACCGCCCGCACATGGGCGTCATCGTTACAGCGGAGCAGGATGAGCGCCCCGTCGGCGGTGACGCCCACTTCCACCGCCCCCCCATTGGACACGTGCGTGCGGCCGACGCTGCCCCAGTCCCCGCCCGTCACCCGCCGCACAAACGTCTTGATCACGTAGCCGTGGGTAAAGACGAGCACCACCCCGCCGAGGCCGTCAGCCCGCAGGGCAGGGGCCTCTGCCGTCGCCACCGCCGCCGCCGCCGCCGCCGCCGCCCCCGGTCCATCTGGCTCGCCGCCGCCGACGCCATTGACCTCCGCCGGCGCCGCCGCGGCCGCCGCCGCCGCCACAGCCGCGACCGTGTCTGGCACGACGCGGCCGAGTAGGAACCCCGCCGCCCGCTCCTCCACCGCCGCGGTGCTCTCCCCCCCCGGCGCGTGGTGGTGCGCCGGGTCCCGCTGCGCGGCGGCGGCCACGGCGGGCGTCAACACGTCGGCGCGGAGCGCGTCCTCCCACTCGCCCTGGTCGATTTCGAGCAGCGCCGCCGCGGGCCGCACCGCGTGGCCGCCCGCCGCGCCCGCCGTGGCGAGCGCAACCGCGGCGGTGCCGGCCGCCCGCACCGCGGGGGAGGTGTACACCGCGGTGACGCGGGGGAGGGCGGCGCCGTAGCGGGCGCGGAGCATGGTGCCCACCGCGGCGGCCTGGCGGAGGCCTTTGGGCGTCAGCGCCGCCGCCGGGGACCTGCGGGCGGGGGTGCGGGTCCCAACAGCGGACACCCAGCGCGGGGTGGACGGCAGGGGAATGGAAATGCACTCACGCGGGCCCACGCGGCAACACCAGTGGGCCATGCCGCGGGGGGCGGACAGTCAGTGTGAAAGCCCGCCGTCCGTGACCACCGGTGGCCGCCGCCTCAGCGGGGCCGGGTCGACCAAGACCAACAGCGTGCGGAAATGAGAGCGAGCGCCGCACGCTGCGCGGCTGTCCGGCCGCCGAGCACGCGACCTACCGCCCCCGCCCCCACCCCCCCCCCTCCGCCAGCAAAGCTACTGGGGTTCCCGCGCTGTCCACCGCCGCCGGCACCATTCCCCGAGACGGGCTGGGGGGGACTCCCCCCGTCACGCCAGAACATCCGCCCCCTCAACCTTCCCCTTCCGCGACGCACCGGCCGGCAATGTGGGTGTCCTCCCGCAGGTTGGCCTCGGACTCGCCGTGACGGATGAGCACCAGCGTCGTCATGGGTGTAGGTGCCGGTGCCATGACTGCCACCGCCGTGCGGGGGCCGGCTGGGCAAGCAAGAAGGAAGGGGGGGGGAGGAAGGACGGGCGGGTGGGTGGGTGGGCTCGTGGGCGGGCGGGCAGGCGGTGGAGCCAATGGCAAGGGGAAGGGGGAGGGGGGGGGGGGTGAGCGCGCAGCGGGGGGGCGCGGCAGGGCGGGACGCCAAGAGAAAACACGGCAGGGGGGGAGGCGGAAAGACAGCGTGTGCAGGCGACTGAAAGACAGACAAGCACGGTGGCAGAGGAGCGGAGGAACGGCAAGAACGGTGACAAGGGGGAGAGGGTCGGGTGGGGGTGGCCAAACTTGCGGCATCGACCACAGAGCGGTGGGGCAGCTGTCGTCCCTCCCTCCCCAGTGCCGACCGGATGACGAGCCGCGTGACACACGTGGCCGCGGAGATCGTGCCGTGATCGCGTGGCCCGCCGCGGCCGATGCGCTGTGCGTGTATCGCCCGGGTCAGCCCGCGGATCCTTGGGGCCCCGTCCCGACGGCTTGGTCTCGCGGCAGCGCCGTGGCGGGCGGGCGCGCCGCCCGCCGACCCTACGGTGCTCTGACCGCGTGGGCGCGCGCAAGCCTGGCGCGCGCTGACCATCGACAGCTGGTAGCGCCTCCCCCGACCGCCCCTCCCCCCGCCTTCCAGGCCGCGCTCGTGCGGCTCGCGCCAGCCACCTCACACTCCCGGCGCGGCCACCGTCGTGGCCAGGCAGCGGCGGCTGTGGGGGCCTGCCTCCACCGAGGGGGCCACCAACCGTAAAGGAATGCACGCGTCGTGGGGGTGGGGCTGGCGCTCCGCAAGGCACGCTCCCCCCTTCCTTCTTCTGCATCGGATGGGTCAAGCAAAAGCGAGTAGTATACAGTGCTACGCCAAACGGCAGTCCAACCGCACGCGCGCACTCGCACGGCAAGAGCCCACCAAACGCACGTGGTCCCTCCCCGCGGCGATTCCCGACGCAACTCGTCCCCAACGCGGCTCACCCCGCGCTCGGCACGCGCCATCAATGACCCTCCCACAGGGGCCACGAGCGCTCTACCGCGCACGCATTGACCGACACACACCCAGACGCACGTGGACGCGCTCCATGCTCCCCCCCCACGCCGCTCACTGCTCGGCGCACTCCATCATCCACCCGCCCGCGGGGGCCATGACCACCGGGACGTTGCCCCCCCGCTGCAACCGCCGGCGCGACACGTGAATGCGCTGGTACTCGGCCTGCGTGTAGGCGCTGGCCGGCTTGCCGTCCACCACCTGCGCGTCCGCGAGCACGGTGCACGCATACGTGGCGCCCTTGCGGAGGAAGCCAAAGTCGTCGAGGGTGCCCGTGTAGCCCGCCCAGCCGGTGACGCCCGCAAACCACCAGGTGCGCCCCGCGCGGCGCGCCACAATCGCCGCCTCGTTGATGGCGCTCCGCGCCGGCGGCATCGCCGCCGCCGCCCATGGCCGGTGCACGTCGTCGGTAAAGTAGTCGAGCTCGGCCGGAAGGGCGGCGGCGAGCCAGCGCGTCTCGTCCCACACGCCCGGGTGGGTCGTGAGGACGCGCACAAACGCGCGGTCGCCCGCGTCGGCCGACGCGGCGAGGTCGGCGTACCGAAAGTAGGCGTCAAAAAGCGTCGACACGCCCGTCCAGTAGAGCACCGTCAGGGCGAGCTCGTGCGTCCGCGTGCCGGGCGCGAGCGGGTCCTCCCACGTGTTAAAGAGGGGCGTGACGCGCGCCTCGGTGCGCGCCGACCGGGGAAGGTTGGTGACGAGGCCCGGCTGGTAGTCGAGCGGGTTGGTGACGCCCCGCAGCAGCGGCAGCGCCATGTGCTGTACCGGCTCGGCGAGGCCAAAGCCAAACTTGCGGCTCTCGCCCGTGTTTGCGTTTTCCGTTGACAGGAAGTGGGGGTACGTGCGCGCCTCCCCGTGCTGCGACGGGCCGTGCCAATAGCACACCAGCTGGTACTCTGCACACTTGGCCGCGACAAAGTGGTAGCCCGCGACCGCCTTTTGGTCGTTGGCCGCGCCGCTGTCAATCTTGAGGCCCGCCGCCCCCCACTCGCGGAGCTTCTTGAAGCCCGCCTCCACCTGTGCCTCATCCAGGTAATAGCCGGGGATGAGCGCAAAGCGGACGGACCACACCAGCACGCCCACGCCGCGGGACTTGGCGTGCTGGATGACGTCGACCATGTCAAAGTTGGGCGCAAATGGCGACTGGAAGGGGATGTTGTTGCCGCTCGCCGCCTGCCACGAGCCCGTAATGTTGAACTGGGCCACCACCTCCGGGTCCAGGGTGTCCTTGACCGCCTCAAAGTGCTCGCGCGTCGGGAAGTTCCACCCCTCATCAATCGTGATGTACCCGACGCCGTGTGCCGCCGCAAAGTCCGCCTGCGCCTTGTACAGCCGCGTCGTTGGCAACGTCTCGGCGGTGACGTTGCCGGTCGCCGGGTCGCGGTACAAGAAAAAGTTGCCCCAGTCCCACATCGTCCGCAGGTGGGCGGGCGCAAACGAGTAGTCCACGGCCCGGTCAGGCGGGGGCGCGAGCTTGAGCACCAGCAGCAGCTCCGCCTGCTCGACCGCGCTGGTGGTCACCCCAAACGCGCGCCACGGGAGGGACCGCGTCGCCGCCGTGTGCGCAATGTAGTCCTCCTTGGCGGTCGCGGTGTAGTCGCGGCGGCCGCCCGCCTGGCGGCCCCAAAACATCGTGTCGGGCGTCCGCGTGTGCACGCGGTCAAAGACGGTGCGGAAGCCCACCGCGGCGGTCGGGGTGCGCATGTAAAACGCGCGCGGGTAGTCGACGGGCAGCACGTCCATGGCGGTGAGGAAGTACGTGCCCGCCTCGTCGGCAAACAGCTGCGGGTTGTTGATGAGGTTGTACTCGGGGCCAAACGGGGAGATGTCGTCCAGCACCCGCGGGATCGTCGGCTCCTCCCCGTCCGCGTAGAAGGGGTCCCCAAACAGCGCGTAGTCGGCCATCCCCTTGGTCCCGTACATCCGCACGCGGGGCTTGGCAAACACAAACGACACCTCCTCGTCCACGATAAACACCTTGCCGCGGCCGAGGCGGAGGCCAAAGCGGAGCGCAAAGCCGTCGTCAAAGACGCGGACGGTCACGTCGTAGCCGCCCTGGAAGCTCAGCACCGCCTCGTTGTGGCTGTCGTCCACCGCCGCCACGGGCCGCGGGCCCGGCAGGGGCGCCGTCCCGCGGTGCTCGGCGCGCCGGACGCCCTCGAGCACCGGGTCGTCGCCGAGCGAGACCACCCGCCCCGCCCGCGACCGCTTGTACCGCAGCCGCAGCGCGCTCCAATCCGAGATGAGCACCCCGTTGAGCTCCACCGCGTAGACGATCGCGTCGCTGACGAGGACGTGGACGGCCAGCCGCGTGGCCGCCGACGGCGCCCGCACCGTCAGCGCCGGCACGCGCACGCGGCGCATCTGAAAGATCCGCCCGCGCGCGTGGGCGGCCATGCTGCCGCCCGAGTAGACCGGCCCCGCGAGCGCCACCGCCCCCGTCGTGCCATTGACAAACCCGGTCAGCGCGGCGGTCGCCCAGTTGCCCGCCCCCGCGGACCGCGCGTAGATGCGCTGGCCCGTCATGGCGTACACGTCCACCGCGGGGCTGGTTAGGTTGCGGCAGCCGCAGCACGGCGCCGCGTCGGGGACGTACTCAAACGACGGCGGGCCGGTGGCGGCGCCCCCCCCGGCGCCCCCGCCCCCCCCGCCCGTCGCGTTGCAATCCGATGGGGGCGTGCCGACGTCGGCCGACACCGCGTAGCGGAACTGGAAGAGCGGCGGGTGGCTCATGCCGAGCGGGAACACGCCCTGGTAGCCCGCCGGGCTCGTGTAGAGCGCCCCGTTGTGCAGGTTGCGGCGGTACTTCCACGACGCGAGCGAGCGGGAGAGGAGCACCAGCTCCGCGACGCCCGGCTTGCCGTCCCACCCACCATCCCCCGTGACGCCCTCGTACACGACGGGGTAGTCGTCCACCGCGCCGTCCGCGTCCGTCGCCGACGGGAGCGTGCGCAGCGGGCGGCCGGTGCCCAGCTGGGGGTGGGGGTACGGCCGGTCCCGCCGCGCGCACGTCTGCGCCGCCGCCCCGGCGGGTGCGCCGCCGACGCAGAGGAGGGCGAGCGCCGCCGCCGTGGCGGCCGCGGCGGCCGTGCCGGCCGCCCGCATCGTGGTCGCGGGCCGCCGCTGGGGAGGGCGAGCCGACCGCCCGCCGCGGGCAGTGGGGTGGGCGGAGGTCGACGCCGCGGGGGGGGCGGGGGGGGGGTGAAAGGCGGAGGGGAGCGCGCGCGGGCGGCGCCAAAGGACGGGGCCGGCCGCGGGGCGGGCGCGCGCCGCCGCCGCGCGCGTGGGAGCGGCGCTCTTCAACGCCGCGCGCGTGGGAGCGGCGCTCTTCAACGCCGCGCGCGTGGGAGCGGCGCTCTTCAACGCCGCGCGCGTGGGAGCGGCGCTCTTCAACGCCGCGCGCGTGGGAGCGGCGCTCTTCAACGCCGCGCGGCGGGCGCGCGGCGGGCGGGGCGTCGCGGGCTGGCCGGCCGGGCGGCGCGGGGCGGGGGGGGGGGGGGGCACCCGCACGAGGGGGTACCCCCCAGCCGCCGCGGCCGCCGCGGCGGCCGCGTCGAGCCCGCCGCGCCAACGCCGGGCGGGCGGTGGCGAGTGGCGGTTTGCCGCCGCCCCGCGCGAGCGCGGTGTCCGCCGCCGCGAGGATGGGCGGGGACCGCTGGCGTCTCCAGCCACTGGTCCCCATGATGGGCGGTACGGGGTAGCCGGCCGCTGCGCCGCCCTCGGGCGGGGGGGGCACCCGCGGGCGCGCTGTTGCCGCTGCCCCAGAGGGGGCGCGCGTCCATCATGGCTGCGATCTGCGTACGGCCAGGCGGGACGGACGCGGATCCGGGGGCGCCGCGAAACGGGCAGCGTCAACCGGGTGCATCGCTGGGGGACGCGCCAGCGCGGGCTCTGACGAGGACGCCGCCCAGCCCGCACGGACGCCGCCCATGGCCGTGGCGGCGACACGTGCCTCTACTGCAGCCGCCTCCTCGTAGCCGCCCGTCGCGGGCCCCTCGCGCCCACGCCGCCGGACGCCGTTTGCCGCCCCCCCCGTTACGTCCATACCACCGCCGCGCCCCCCCTCCCCCCCCCACCCTTCTCCCCTGCCTGCCCTGCTCGCCATCACGCCCGCCCCAGCGGGGATGCCATCACATCTGCAGCCCGCCGACGAGGTCGCCGTTGGTCACCACGGGCCGACGGGGGGCGGCGACGCGGCGCGGCCGGCGACCACCACCGCGTCACCACCGCACCGCTGGGCGGGGGAGGCGCCGTCGTCGGCACGAGCGGCAGACGGGGCGGCGCGGGGGAGGACCGGGGGCGCAGCGCAGGCGCCAGTAACAGGTCACCGCTTCGACCACCCTCCGTCCTCCACCCTCCACCCTCCACCCGCCATCGTCCCCCCCTCTCCACGCCACCGCCAACCAAACCTGTCAACCTTGTCATCCGGCGTAGCCTCCCCCCCCCCCCCCCCCCCCGCCCGCCCCCTCCCCCCTGCCCACCTCCTGGCGCGGGCGCTGCCATGTCGACGGCAAGCCACCCGCCCCCCCCCACCCCCGCCGTCGCACACCCTCCGGCACCAACGCCGCCTCGGCGCGGGAGCCACGCGCCCCCCCCCCCCCCCCCCGCCGTCCCCCCCCCCCACCAACGCTACCCGTTGACCACCTCGTCCGCCGCCCACGCGTGGCTGCCGTGCTTTGGGGAAAAGGTGAACCCCGCCGGCGCGGCGCCGAGGACGAGCTCCGAGATCCGCACCCAGTCGGCCGGCCGCGGGCTCGCGAGGAGCGTCTCGAGGTCGGAGCGGCCGCGGAGAACGGGCGAGCGGTGGTGGAGGCGGGGCCCCCACGCGGCGGCGGCCGCCGCGGCGGCCGCCGCGTCGGCCGCGGCGGCCGCCCCCGCAGGGCTCTCGAGCAGCCCCAGCGGCACGTAGCGGTACGCAAAAGAGAGCCACTCGAGGAGGAACTTGCGCGTCTTCTCCCTGCCCCGCCCGTCGGCGCCCCAGTGGTCGAGGCCGTAGCGCGCAAAGTCCGCGACGAGGCCCAGCCGCTCCGTCGCGGAGATGTCCCAGTGCCGCCGCTGCGCGCACTCGGTAAAGAGCCACGGCTTGATGAGCGCGCCGCGCGCAATCATGACCGCCGACACGCCGGCGGTGCCGTGGCGGTCGCCGCCCGCCATGTAGGGCGCCGCCTGCTCCCACGCGTACACGTCGCCATTGGGGATGAGCGACGCGCCCGCGGCGGCCGCCGCGGGCGCACACGCCTGCGTCAGGTAGTCCCAGTCGGCGAGCCGCGAGTAGCGCTGCGTGCGGCTACGGCCGTGGACGGTGAACCAGGACGCACCCGCCCGGGCGAGCGCCGGGATGACCGTGTGCGCGACGGGCCGCCGCTCGTCCCGGCCGGTGCGGAGCTTGACCGACAGCGGCACGTCGACGACCGCCGACACGGACGCGACAACGTCGGCGAGCTTGGTCGGCGCGTCTATCATGGCCGCGCCGGCGCCCTTGCGGGTCAGCATGTCCAGTGGGCACCCGCAGTTGAGGTCCACAAAGTCCACCGCGCACTCGCGGGCGACGACCTCGGCGGCGCGCGCGAGCACGTCCTTGCGGTTGCCCGCCAGCTGCACGCCAAACACGTCCTCCGCCGCGTGGCGCCGGAGGAGCGCCCACTCGGAGCGCTGGCCCTGCAGGATGTTGGCAGCCAGCGCCATCTCCCCGCACGTCACGTCCGCGCCGAGGCCCTTGCACAGTCGCCGGAAGGGGGTGTTGCCGACGGTCGTCAGGGGCGCCAGGTACAGCTTGCCGGTCAGGTCGGGCACCCGCCGCGGGGCGCGGGGCTCGCGGCCGCCGCCGTCGGCGGCAGCCGGGATGACCGCGCCGTGGCGGTCTCGCGGCCGCGCCGCGAGCGTCTTGAGCACCTCGGCGGTGCGGGGAAAGGGGACCTTGCGGCGGCGGAGGGCCACCTGCAGCTCTTTGGACAGAAAGTTGGACTGGGAGCCGTCGGGCGCCTGGTCCCGGTGGAGGAAGCCCGCCGCCTTGGTGCCAGGCGGCGGGGGGGGGGCGGGTGGGTTCGCCGCATCGGTAGAGGCTGCCGGCGCCGCGGCGTCTGCCGCCGCGGCCGCCGCGGGCGCGGCCGCGTCGGGGGAAGGGGCGGCCGCGCCGGCAGGGGCGGCGGCCGCATTAACCGACGCGACCTGCGGCGTGACCGCCGACGTCCCGGCCGCCACCGCCGGGGCGGCCTCCCCGGCGGCGGCCGCCGGCACAGGCACCGCGCCCGACCCGTTGCCCGCGGGCGTTCCCTCCGCGGCCGCCGCCGTGTCGGCCTCTGCCGCTCCACCGGCCGCCGCGGCCGCCTCCCCGTCAGTCGCCGCCGCCACCGGCGCCACCGGAGCCGCTGCCGCCGCTGCTGCCGCCTCCGCCGCCGCCGCTTCTGCCGCCTCCGCTGCCGGATGCACCACCCGCGAGGACGCGCCCAACTCGTCAATCGCGGCCGCGTCGTACAGCGGGCGGCCGCCATTGAGCTCCAGCATGCCGTTCGGGAGCTTTCGAACCGGGACAATGTACGCAGCCGCCACGGGGGCCTCCCGGTGGAGCTCCGCGTCGCCCCCACCGCCAGCCGCGGCGGGGGGCGGCGCAACAACGGCCGCGTCCTTGGCGGCGACAGGCGGCGGCGGCGCCGCCACTGCCGCGGGCATGGTACCCGCTCCCGCGGCTTCTGACGGTGCCGCCGAGGGCGCTGCCGCCGCTGCAGTGTCCGCCGCCGCCCCGGCCGGTGCCGCCGCCGCGCCGCCGCCGACGCCAATACTGCCGACGGCGGCGGCAACGGCGCCGGCGTCGCCGGTGCGGCCGCCATCGTCGGCGGCCGCCGCCGGCCCCCCCTCCGCGGCCTCCGCGACCGCTCCGTCGGCCGACGCTGCAGACGGAGGTGGGGCGGGGGGGGCGCGAGCGCCAGCCCCATCCCCCTTCGCTGGCGCATCGTCGACGACCGCCGCCGCAGACGGGGCGGCCGCCGCGGCGGCCGGCGTGGCGGCGGCCGCGCCCGTCGTGACCGCGGGTGCCCCACCATTGGCGGGGGGGGCCGCCGCCGCCGCCGCGGCGGCCGGCGTGGCGGCGGCCGCGCCCGTCGAGGCCGCGGGTGCCCCACCATTGGCGGCGGGGACCGCCGCCGCCGCCGCGGCGGCGGCCACGTCCGCGTCGGCGCCGCGACGGGGCAGCTTGGACGGCGGCAGGGGCGCACGCGACCCCTCCCCACCGCCACCGCCGGCACCACCCTCGCCGATAGCGGTATCAGCCGCCATGGCCGCCGCGGGGGCGCTCCCAGCGGGTGCGCCGTCGGCGGCGGCGGCGGCAGCGCCTGGCGCGGGCACCGCCGTAGCGGCGGGGGCGGCGGCGGCCGTGGAGGGAGCGGCGGCAACCTTGTCCATCGCGGCGGCGCCGTCGGCGGCGGCGGCGGCGGCGCCGGGAGCCGTCGCGGCGGCGGCCGACGCGGCGTCCGCCACGTCCGCGGCGGCGCCCAGGCGGGGCACCTTGGGCGGCGGCGGGTCCGTCATGGCTCCCACAGAGACGAGCAGGGGCGTCGAAAGACTGGGGCGGAAACAAAAAAACAAACCCGGGAGCAGAGGCAGGGCGGGGTGGAGAGGGCGGGCGTCTTGGGTGTGGCGGACACGGCGTCCCGTGCAGGTGCCCGACGACGGGCAAAGGTACCGTCGCGACGAGGGGGGCGTGACGATCCGAGCGGATCAGGTCGACGGCGGCGCGCTGACCACGTGTAGAGTTGGAATCGAAATTGAAAGCACATTGTGAAACTTCCCCTCGCCTTTTGATAGCTTTCTGCACACTTTCCACTTTGCCTGAGGAGCGCAGCGACCAACGACCGCCGCTGGTGTCGGCCCCTCTCCGCCTTCCCGCTGCCCCCACCTCCCACCGCTACCGTGCGGCCGCCGTCGTGGCAGCGATGCCAGCCAAAGCATCCGCCACCCCCGCGCCCGCCGCCGCCGCCACAGCGTCGGCAACGACGGCGAGCGCGTCGCCGCCGCGTGGCACCGTCGCCGTAAGCGGCCGCCCCGCGGCGTGTCGCCCGTGGCGCCGTGGCCGCCCCCGCGCAGCGCCCCACGCGGCCGCCGCGGCGGTGGTGGCGGCGGCGGCGGCGGGCGGCGGCCAGCGGCGGGCGGTGGCGGTGGCGCCGCCCGCGGTGCGGCCCGCGACCGCCGCGCGCGGGCGGTCGGTGGCGGCCGCGGCCGTGACGGCGCCCCGCCGCCGGGTCGGCCGCGGCGGGGTCACCCCCACGGTGGGTGCCGCGGCGCCCCCCCTCCGCCGCGGTCATCCCTGCACGGCCTCGCCGCCGCCGGTCTGGAGGCGGTGCCCCATTGCCGTTGGCGGTGGCCAAGTGTGCCGGTGAGGGCAGGGTAGGGCGTCTCTGCTGCTGCTGCCGCCGCCGCCGCCGCTGCCGCCGCCGCTGCCGCCGCCGCCACCGCCGCCACCGCCGTCGGCCGACGACGCGGGCGCCACCGCGAGCACCCGCCACCGCGGCTGCGTCGGGCGCTGCCACGCCCGCCGTTGCTGCTGCCGCCGCTGCTGCTACCGACGCGGCCGCCCCCCTCCCGCCGCCCGTGGCGGCACCCGGCTGCGGCTGCTGCCCGCGCCGCTGCGGTTCCGGCCTGGCCGCGGCTAAGCTTGACATGGGCGGACCTGCGCAAGCGGGGGGGGGGGGTCGGCCAGGCGGTTGGCGGCGCCGCCCTTGGCGTGTCGCCGCGTGCACCCTCGCGGGTGGGGTGCACCCGGTGCGTCTGCCAGCGCACCCGCCAGGGTTGCGCGGCCGCGCTCGGGAACGCCACACGAGGGAGAACGCGCTCGGGAGAGTGACGGAGGGCGGCGTGGCGGCCGCCGCGGCGAGCACCGGCAGAGACAGCGGCGGGGGGTGGTAGGGGCGGCGGCAGTCGAGGCGGCCGCCCCTCCCCCCTCCCCCCAGCCGACGGTGGGGGCGACCGACGTGCCAGGCTTTGGTTGGAGCGACAGCGGTGGATCAGGCGCAGCAGTCAAGAGGGTAGCCCAAAGCGAGGCGTGCGCGGTAGACCTCCGAAAGGCAGGGTAGGCGGCGAGGAAAAAAGTACTACACGGAAAGAGGCGGTCAAGCTCAACTCCGTGGCCGCGACGCGTGGTGCCGAGCTCACGGCCCGTCTGGCGGCGCATAGCAAAAGAGCGGGCGCCGACTGCTCCCCTGCGTTCTTTCCTCCTCTCCATTTCCCACACCGCAGGACGTTGCCTTGCGCTCCGTTTCCCCTGCCCGCTCCCCCGTCCCCAAAGAACCAGTACCGCAGTGACGCCGCACGCCCGCCCGCCGCCCAGCACCGACGCCAGCGCCGGCCCGCGGCGCTGCGGCGGTCACCGCCGGCGTCGGCGGAGGGGCAGCGTCGTCGCCGCCGCCACCGCTGCCGCCCAGAGAGCTGCCGCCAAGAAAGACTACCGCCAAAAACAGACACTAAAAAATAGTGCTGGCCACACCGCGTGCGTCGCAGGCGGGAACGGCGGAGAGAGGGGGGGAGGGGGGGGGGACCATCATGACAGCGTTGTCACCGCCGCCCCACGGCCACCTGCAGGTGATGCCGCGGCGGCGGCGGCGGCGGCACGGGTCCAGCGGATGGCGGTCAACGCCGCCGGCCGTCGTACCTCCCCAACCCCCCCCCTCCCTCCTGCAACGGATGCATTCCCACGGCGGCGCCGACACCGCTATCCTTCCCTAACGCCCCCCCCTGCGACCCTCGCCACGCGGACGTTCCCCACTACAAACCCGCCGCCACACTCAACGGGACAAACCGCGCTCCAACCGACCCCACCGCCGCTACCGCAATGCCCGTCCACGGCAGCGAGAATGTCAGCGTTGGCCACCATCCGCATCAGCCGTGTTGGTGTCGCTGCCGACGCGTCAAGAACGTCCCCGGGAAAGCAAGCTAACTAGAGCGTCAATACACAATACACCACCACATGCAATGGCGCCCACCGCCAAAAGCGAAAAGGCCGCGCCGCAAACCGGCGAGCGCCGCCCCCAACAGCGACAACTTGCCGCCGTCGGAGGGAGGGAGGGGCGGCGCTGCCAACCGGCGAGGGCAGCCCCCAACAGCGAAAACATGCCGCCGTCGGGGAGGGTGCCGCGGCGCCGCCAACCGGTGGGCGCCGCCCCCAACAGCAACAGCTGGCCGCCGACGGGGAGGATGTCCCGGCGCTGCCAACCGGCGAGCGCCGCCCCCAACAGCGAAAACATGCCGCCGTCGGGGAGGGTACCGCGGTGCCGCCAACCGGTGGGCGCCGCCCCCAACAGCAACAGCTGGCCGCCGTCGGCGGGTTTGCGCGACCAAACCACCAACCGGCGGGCGCCATTCGCAACGGCGACGACATGCCGCCTTCGGAGAGGGCGCAGCGGCGCTGCCAACCGGCGGGCGCCGCCCCCAAGAGCAACAGCTGGCCGCCTACGGGGAGGATGTCCCGGCGCTGCCAACCGGCGAGCGCCGCCCCCAACAGCAATAACATGCCGCCGTCGGGAAGGGCGCCATGGCGCCGCATACCGGCAAGCGCCACCTCAAACAGCAACAACTTGCCGCCGTCGGAGACAAAGAACAACAACAGCAACTACCGGGCGCCGCCCTCAAAAGGCGAGGACCGGCAACCATCAACAAGTAAAAGAAAGGCAGCACATCCTCACGGCCCGCGCCGCCCCGCGCGAGGAAGACGACGCCGCCGGCAGGGAGGAGCTGCCGGCGGCGGGGGGCGGCGCCAAAAGTACGCCGGCGCCGCCCCCCGCGAGGAAGACGACGCCGCCGGCAGGGGGGAGCTGCCGGCGGCGGGGGGGCGGCGCCAAAAGTACGCCGGCGCCGCCCCCCGCGAGGAAGACGACGCCGCCGGCAGGGGGGAGCTGCCGGCGGCGGGGGGGCGGCGCCAAAAGTACGCCGGCGCCGCCCCCCGCGAGGAAGACGACGCCGCCGGCAGGGGGGAGCTGCCGGCGGCGGGGGGGCGGCGCCAAAAGTACGCCGGCGCCGCCCCCCGCGAGGAAGACGACGCCGCCGGCAGGGGGGAGCTGCCGGCGGCGGGGGGGCGGCGCCAAAAGTACGCCGGCGCCGCCCCCGCGAGGAAGACGACGCCGCCGGCAGGGGGGAGCTGCCGGCGGCGGGGGGGCGGCGCCAAAAGTACGCCGGCGCCGCCCCCCGCGAGGAAGACGACGCCGCCGGCAGGGGGGAGCTGCCGGCGGCGGGGGGGCGGCGCCAAAAGTACGCCGGCGCCGCCCCCCGCGAGGAAGACGACGCCGCCGGCAGGGGGGAGCTGCCGGCGGCGGGGGGGCGGCGCCAAAAGTACGCCGGCGCCGCCCCCCGCGAGGAAGACGACGCCGCCGGCAGGGGGGAGCTGCCGGCGGCGGGGGGGCGGCGCCAAAAGTACGCCGGCGCCGCCCCCGCGAGGAAGACGACGCCGCCGGCAGGGGGGAGCTGCCGGCGGCGGGGGGGCGGCGCCAAAAGTACGCGCGCCGCCCCCGCGAGGAAGACGACGCCGCCGGCAGGGGGGAGCTGCCGGCGGCGGGGGGGCGGCGCCAAAAGTACGCGCGCCGCCCCCCGCGAGGAAGACGACGCCGCCGGCAGGGGGGAGCTGCCGGCGGCGGGGGGGCGGCGCCAAAAGTAGCGCGCGCCGCCCCCCGCGAGGAAGACGACGCCGCCGGCAGGGGGGAGCTGCCGGCGGCGGGGGGCGGCGCCAAAAGTACGCGGCGCCGCCCCCCGCGAGGAAGACGACGCCGCCGGCAGGGGGGAGCTGCCGGCGGCGGGGGGGCGGCGCCAAAAGTAGCGGCGCCGCCCCCCGCGAGGAAGACGACGCCGCCGGCAGGGGGGAGCTGCCGGCGGCGGGGGGGCGGCGCCAAAAGTAGCGCGCGCCGCCCCCCGCGAGGAAGACGACGCCGCCGGCAGGGGGGAGCTGCCGGCGGCGGGGGGGCGGCGCCAAAAGTAGCGCGCGCCGCCCCCCGCGAGGAAGACGACGCCGCCGGCAGGGGGGAGCTGCCGGCGGCGGGGGGGCGGCGCCAAAAGTAGCGCGCGCCGCCCCCCGCGAGGAAGACGACGCCGCCGGCAGGGGGGAGCTGCCGGCGGCGGGGGGGCGGCGCCAAAAGTAGGCAGGCGCCGCCCCCCGCGAGGAAGACGACGCCGCCGGCAGGGGGGAGCTGCCGGCGGCGGGGGGCGGCGCCAAAAGTAGGCAGGCGCCGCCCCCGCGAGGAAGACGACGCCGCCGGCAGGGGGGAGCTGCCGGCGGCGGGGGGCGGCGCCAAAAGTAGGCAGGCGCCGCCCCCCGAGGAAGACGACGCCGCCGGCAGGGGGGAGCTGCCGGCGGCGGGGGGGCGGCGCCAAAAGTAGCGCGCGCCGCCCCCGCGAGGAAGACGACGCCGCCGGCAGGGGGGAGCTGCCGGCGGCGGGGGGGCGGCGCCAAAAGTAGGCAGGCGCCGCCCCCCGCGAGGAAGACGACGCCGCCGGCAGGGGGGAGCTGCCGGCGGCGGGGGGGCGGCGCCAAAAGTAGGCAGGCGCCGCCCCCGCGAGGAAGACGACGCCGCCGGCAGGGGGGAGCTGCCGGCGGCGGGGGGCGGCGCCAAAAGTAGACGCGCGCCGCCCCCCGCGAGGAAGACGACGCCGCCGGCAGGGGGGAGCTGCCGGCGGCGGGGGGGCGGCGCCAAAAGTAGGCAGGCGCCGCCCCCCGCGAGGAAGACGACGCCGCCGGCAGGGGGGAGCTGCCGGCGGCGGGGGGGCGGCGCCAAAAGTAGGCAGGCGCCGCCCCCCGCGAGGAAGACGACGCCGCCGGCAGGGGGGAGCTGCCGGCGGCGGGGGGGCGGCGCCAAAAGTAGGCAGGCGCCGCCCCCAAGAGGAAGACGACGCCGCCGGCAGGGGGGAGCTGCCGGCGGCGGGGGGGCGGCGCCAAAAGTAGGCAGGCGCCGCCCCCCGCGAGGAAGACGACGCCGCCGGCAGGGGGGAGCTGCCGGCGGCGGGGGGGCGGCGCCAAAAGTAGACGCGCGCCGCCCCCCGCGAGGAAGACGACGCCGCCGGCAGGGGGGAGCTGCCGGCGGCGGGGGGGCGGCGCCAAAAGTAGACGCGCGCCGCCCCCCGCGAGGAAGACGACGCCGCCGGCAGGGGGGAGCTGCCGGCGGCGGGGGGGCGGCGCCAAAAGTAGGCAGGCGCCGCCCCCCGCGAGGAAGACGACGCCGCCGGCAGGGGGGAGCTGCCGGCGGCGGGGGGGCGGCGCCAAAAGTAGGCAGGCGCCGCCCCCCGCGAGGAAGACGACGCCGCCGGCAGGGGGGAGCTGCCGGCGGCGGGGGGCGGCGCCAAAAGTAGACGCGCGCCGCCCCCCGCGAGGAAGACGACGCCGCCGGCAGGGGGGAGCTGCCGGCGGCGGGGGGGCGGCGCCAAAAGTAGACGCGCGCCGCCCCCCGCGAGGAAGACGACGCCGCCGGCAGGGGGGAGCTGCCGGCGGCGGGGGGGCGGCGCCAAAAGTAGACGCGCGCCGCCCCCCGCGAGGAAGACGACGCCGCCGGCAGGGGGGAGCTGCCGGCGGCGGGGGGGCGGCGCCAAAAGTAGGCAGGCGCCGCCCCCCGCGAGGAAGACGACGCCGCCGGCAGGGGGGAGCTGCCGGCGGCGGGGGGGCGGCGCCAAAAGTAGGCAGGCGCCGCCCCCCGCGAGGAAGACGACGCCGCCGGCAGGGGGGAGCTGCCGGCGGCGGGGGGGCGGCGCCAAAAGTAGGCAGGCGCCGCCCCCCGCGAGGAAGACGACGCCGCCGGCAGGGGGGAGCTGCCGGCGGCGGGGGGGCGGCGCCAAAAGTAGACGCGCGCCGCCCCCAAAGAGGAAGACGACGCCGCCGGCAGGGGGGAGCTGCCGGCGGCGGGGGGGCGGCGCCAAAAGTAGACGCGCGCCGCCCCCCGCGAGGAAGACGACGCCGCCGGCAGGGGGGAGCTGCCGGCGGCGGGGGGGCGGCGCCAAAAGTAGACGCGCGCCGCCCCCCGCGAGGAAGACGACGCCGCCGGCAGGGGGGAGCTGCCGGCGGCGGGGGGGCGGCGCCAAAAGTAGACGCGCGCCGCCCCCAAAGAGGAAGACGACGCCGCCGGCAGGGGGGAGCTGCCGGCGGCGGGGGGGCGGCGCCAAAAGTAGGCAGGCGCCGCCCCCAAAGAGGAAGACGACGCCGCCGGCAGGGGGGAGTTGCCGGCGGCGGGGGGGCGGCGCCGCCATTAGGCAGGCGCCGCCGTTAACACCGACGAGTTGCCGCCGTCGGGAGCGAGGGGGGGCGCAGCGGGCAGCGGGCAGGTGCCACCGCCAACAGCGACAGTTTGCCGTCGTTGGGAAGGGCGGGCGGCGTCGTCGGCCGGCTCGCGCCGCCACCAAAAGCGGCATGTTGCCGCCGTCGGCGGGAGGGGGAGGCGCCGCCAGTCAGCTGGCGCCTTCACCTCCTGCGACATCTTGCCGCCGTCGGGAGCGGGGGGGGGCGGCGCCGCCAGCCGGCAGGCGCCACTGCTAACAGCGACACCTTGCCGCCGGCGGGAGGGAGGGGGCGGCGCCGCCGCCAACAGCGACATCTCGCCGCCGCCGGTGGGGGGGGGCGGTACGGGGAGTGTTGACGACAGGAAGAGCTCGACGAAGGGTGGAGAAGCGGCAGCGACGAAAACAGAAAACAGTACCAGACAAATCACAGTCACAGAAGAAAAGCGCCCAGGACGACAAACGAAAATTGTCAGTCGCACGATCAAGGCGCCAGATCGCTCCACCGCACTTTCGCGCATCAAGAAGATGAGCGACCCGCCCCTCCCTCTCACCCGGCCGTCAAACTGCGTAATAGCAGCGTGCGCTGGCGCCGCGCGAAGAGCAGTGGTGGGTGGGGTGGGCCCACGGGCGCCCCCCCCCCCCCACGCCGCCTCCCGCGCGTGCGCCAGGAACAGGAACCGCGCGGCACGCGCGCGGCGCCGTCGCCGTCCACCGACCACCGGCCACCCCGCACCCCCTCCCCATGCCGCTGCGTAACAGCAGCGGGGAGTGGCGCCGCGTACGGGGAGGGGAAGGCGCGCGGGAGCGCGCCCCCCCCCCCCCCCTCCGGCACGCGGGCGCGATACGAGGGCAGCGCTCGAACGCCACTGCCATCCGCATCCGCCGAACCCCCCCCCTCGAGTACAAACAGGGGGGAACAGCAACAGGAGAGCCCATGCTCCCAACAAAAGGGAGTCACCTGTTGCGGAGCGGGAAGGGGAAGCGAAGACCGGTGGTCGGCGGAGGTCGGGCAAGAGAGAGAAACCAGAAGCACACCCAACAAGACGACCGAGAGACAAACGAAAAGCGCAACCAGTACCGCGACGTGCATGGCGCCGTCACCATCCACCGACGGCCAATCCCCCCCGCCCCCGGCCCATCACACTGCGTAATAGCAGTGGGCCGTGGCGCCGCGCGTCAGCGGGGAGGAGCGCGGAAGCGATCCCCCCCCCGCATGGCGCGGGCGCGATACAAGGGCGGCGCCACAACGATCCACACGCGCCAAAAACCCCCCCCTCTACCACATGGGAAGAAGAGAAAGGCCACAGGAATAACTCCGCCACCAGCGACGGAAGCTACCTGTTGTGGATCAGGCCGGGGCGAGGCAGATAGGCCGCCGGAGAAAGGCCACAAACACACACACACGCACGCAGGCAATGGAGCGCAATGGCGCGGTCAAACAAACAGGCGCCGCCGTGACAGCGCCCCGCCGTCTTCGTCCGTTCACGACCCGCCCCTTCGCACCTCCGCCTCTTCTCACTGCGTATTTCAGCAGCGGGCAGTGGCGCCGCGCGAGGGAAGGAGTGCCATCGCAGCACACCCCCTCCCCAGCGCGGGCGCGATAAAGCAGGAGGCGCTCGAACGCCACCTCTGTCCGCGCATGCTGTCCCCGCTCCCCCACAGACAGGAAGAGGGAGACAGCAACAGGGATATCCATGCCCTCAAAACAAAAAGGACCGCCTGGCGCGGACCGGCAGGGAGATGAACGAGGCTGCAAGTCAACGGACGGCAGACGCGCGGAAAACAGAATCACACAAAAAGCGGGCGGGCACACACCAGCAGAGGAGGGAGGGAAATAGCAAAGAACCTACCGTGAAAAAGACGCCGTCGTGGCAAGTGCGGCGCTCGGCCGGGGGCACCGCGGGTTGAACGCACTCCTCCACGGCCGCCGGATCGTGGTCGCCGGGTCGGAGCGGGGTCAACGTGATGGTGGCGGCAGCGGCAGCGGCGGCAGCGTCGCGGACGAGCCCCGCCAGCCGCCGTCTCACGCCCGTCCCCGCCCGCCGCCGCTCTCGGCGCCCGTCGCTCCAACAGCAGAGTTGTCATGCGGGGCGACGGGTGGTGCAGCGATCTGGGCGGCAGCCGGATCGGGGTGGACGTGGAGGTGGAAAGCGGGTGGCGACAGCGGCAGCAAAGGTAGAAGCGTGGGGGCGTGCGGTGGGCGTGACGGGAAGCCCCTCCACCCGTTGCCGCGTCGATCCTTGGCGCGCCAAGACACCGCCGGCGCCACCGACCGCCGCGACGGCGCGAGCGGCAGCGGCCCGGGACGCGCCAAAGTTGCCGTCGCCGTTGGCGGCCACCACCGCCGCGTGGGCGAGCACGCGCGTCCCACCAACTGGGCGGTGGCCAACGTAACGGCGCCTGCGGCCGCAACGGCGGCGGCGGCAGCAACGGCAGCGAGCTGCGGGCAACGGAGGCGACGCGCCGCCACGAACAGTCGGCAGCGGCGGGCAGCGCCCGCCGTGGGATACGCGCGCGTGACACGCACTGCCACGGCGCGGGAGGCGATACCGGAGGGCGCCGCGAGGCGGGGGCGGAAACTAGGGGGCGGGGGGCGGGAAACGGGGGGCGAAGGGCGGGAAACGGGGGATCGAGGCCAGAGGCGGGGGTGGCGGGACGCTGGGGGGAGAAGTTCGAACGGGCGGGGCAGGCGCCGCGCGCGCGGGCGGGGTGAGTGGGCGCGGGCAGGCGTGGGGGGGGGGGGGAACGGTTTGAGGCGAGCCGTCCGCGCGGTTTGTGTCGCGCGCGCGTGCGGGGGGGGACGCCGGCCGACGCGGACCTCACGGGACGGCGGCGGGTGGCGCGAGTGACGGCGGGCGCGCGGGGAAGCGGGGTTTGTCGGGCGCCGTGCGGTACGGCAAAGGCGGGGCGGGACGCCGGCGCGCGGAGGGACGGGGCGGGGTGCGCGGGCACGCGGGGTGCGGCGGCGCGGGATGCGGCGGCGGCGGGGTGCGGCGGGTCGGGGCGGTGTAGGGGGTGGCGGCCCGCGCGATAGCGTCCCGCGTTTACCGCCGCAGAAGCTAGCTGCTGCAGGCCGACAAAATGTTGCTGCGGTGCTGGCGTGATGGCGTGTGCCGCAGCCCGTTTTGGGGGGGGGGGGGGTGCTACGCCGGCGCGAGCGCCACGGCGGGTCGGGTGGCGGCCACCGGCTGACTCGGGAGCGGGTGGGGGGGGGGGGTGCCTCGCTAGGTGGCGTGCGCTGGGTGGCGCGGCCGGTGCTTGCAGTGGGTGGTAGGGTGCTCGTCGGGTGATTTCAAAAAGGGCCGGTGGGACGGCACGGGGGCGGGGGGTGAGCGCGACTGCGTCCGCTGCGGCATCGGTCCGTCTGAGCCATCCGCCCGGGGCGCGAGCGCCCCCCTCCCCCCCCTCTGCGCGCATCGGCGGCCGTGCGGCGGCCGCCGTCGCCGCCGCCGGGCCGCCTGCAACCTCCAGCGGCCCTCCCCTGGCCGTGCGCGCCACGCTGCCGGCCCAGCAGGCGTCGCGCACGGTCGTTCTCTCCCCCCCCTCTTCTGTCAAAGAAAAACAAACCAAAACCGCCGCGCCCGCTTTGTCTCGACACACACACGCCGCCGAGGGTCTGCCGCCCTTTGCTAGTGCGTTTTGGCACCGCACGTCACGACCGGGAACGGCGCGTGGAGGCGGGGGCCGGTGGGTAGCGAGTCGGGACGCGGACTGTCAGGGCTGTAGTACACGCGTGGGCGCGTCCCCAGTTGGGACGCCGGCGGCTTGATTTTTTTTTGGCTCTTTGAATGGGCGCCACTGCTCTCGCACACGAGGCGGTCTGGCAGCTTGCTCTCGTGACAGGGGAACACGGCGAAAAGAGGGGAGAGGGGACGGTTCGGCGGGCCGCGACGGCAGCGGCGCCGGTGACGCGGTGGGTTTTGGTGTCGGCCGCCGCCGCGGCCGCCGCGGCGGACCAGGCCGCCTCCGTGCTGGCCGCCGCGGTGGCGAGCAACCGCGCCGCCGCGAGGCGGTTTCGCCCGGGGCTCCCTGCGAGGCGCCGAGGGGGGGGGTCGACGGCCGCGGTGGCCGCGGTGGCGGCGGCGACGCCGCCAGCCCTGCGCCCGTCGCGCCCGCCACAGCCACCACCACCGCCACCATCGCCGCCGTCGGCAGGGGCAGGCAGATCGATGGCGGCAATGACGTCGCCCGCTCCCCCCCCCTCTCCTCTCGAGCACGTCACCCCGCGGCTTGTGCCCGCTCGCAGCGTCCAACGCCGCTGCCGCCGCCGCCGCCACAGCCGCCACAGTGCACGCCGCCGGCTACACGGCGGGCACCCACACACTGCCCGCGCTACCAGCGGCGTCACCACCGCCGGCGCCGCCCTCCTCCACCCCAGAGGGCAGGTGCGTTTCCCCTCCCCTCCACCCGCCGTCGCCGCCATGTCGGTTGCGGCTGCCATCACCAGTACCACCATTCGCAAAGGCCGCCTGTCCCACCCTTCCCTCCCCCGTCCCGCACCAAACTTGGCCGCCCACCACATCCCGCCCGCGACGATCACGCCCGCCACACGGTGACTGCCGAGGGACACAAAGACTGGCGTTAGCGCGTCGGCGGCGGCCGCGGCGGCGACCGACGGGCGCTGAGTCAGCCGCAAGATCGCCGTCGCCGACTGCAACATCCCCGCAGCGGTGGTGGCCATGGCACGACCAGACCGCGGAGGGGGGGCAGTGGGGACAGGAGGAGTCACTCCATGCTGGTTAGGGGGCGGCAATGGGTAGCGAGGGGGGGGCGATGCTGTCGCTGCCCCACCGCCGCCGCCGCCGACGCGGTCGCCACCGCCAACGCCGCTGCCGACGTGGGAGCGGCTGCCACGTGGCCGTCAATGGTCGGAACACGGAGTATTATGGATATCGCCTCTGATTGGGCAGTTTTTGGGTCGCGAATGGGACAACCCTGGTTCCACCCCAGCTCTGTCACTCGAGACTTCAGACAATTCTGACCTGCTATTGGGCACAGTCTACTTTACAGTTGATGCGCGCCGCGATGCACTTTCTCGCGAGTTTTTTTCATCCGAGGCCTTGGCCGTGCACGTCAGTCGCTCGCGTCGCGGCGCGCACTCTCTCTTCACGCGCGCGGGCGGGCATGGACCAGGAGCGGCTCGGCGAAAAACGGCACCCCCCGCCGCTGTCAATGGCCGTCCCGGTGCCCCCACAGACGCTCGCGTGGGCCGTCTGCGTGCCGCTGGCGCCGCCCGCTACGGATTCAATACAGACACCGGCCGGGAGGGGGGGGGGTAGATCATCTAGACGATCTATTGCCGCGTTTGAACCGCCGAGCGCGGGAGGGGTACACCGACCCGCAGACAGAACGCTCTTGCCGCCGTCAGGCACGCCCGCCTCGCCTCCGCCCCCCCCTCCGAGCTCCGGCGGGGGGGGTTTGGCAGGGGGTCTGCGGCACGAGCAGAGCCGCCCCGCCCCCGTGGGCACCCGCCCCCACCGCACTGACCACCCCACCAGCCGTAGCGCGCCGCTCATGACCGCCGCCAGCCGCCCGCGGTGTGTGTGCGTGCGCCGCCGTTTCGCGGTCGGCTGCGGCGGCGCACACGGCAGTGCAGCCGTGCCCCGACGCTGCTCGACGCGCGGCCCCGACCCTCACCGGTGCCGCTGCGCCGCCGCCGTCGCCGCCCGTGCTGCCCCAGCACCCGACGGACCGGATCGCCACGGGCCGCCGCGACGCGGTCTGCCGCGCCGTCGCCGCCCCCGTCCGAACTGCCCGCCCGCGCACGACGCCGGGGTTGCCCCTGCCGCCCGCCTTCCCGCCCCCGCGCTCGCGCGCACCGGCGCGCCCGTGTGCCCGCCCGCCCACCTGCCCGCCTACCCGCCTGCGCGCCGCCAGTTTTCGCGCCCAATCTCCCTCCCGCCCGCTAGCCTGCTCGACCACCCGCCTTCCCGCCGTCCTGCCCGTTTCCACTGGTACGGTTCTTCATGCCGCATCCCGCCCACTCGGGTGTCGGGTCACGGGCACGTGGCCGCCCGTTTCTTTTTTCCTTCTCTTCGTCTTGCACTCGTGCTTCTTGTCGTCCACCCACCTACCGATGCCGCCGCCGTTTTGGGTGTGGCGTAACGGGCGACGGAAGGCGGGGTGGCGGGGATGGCGCGAGGGGGGGAGTGAGGGGCGAGATGGGACGTGCATGGCGGGACGCGGGCGGGACGGGACGAGCGCGCGGGCGGGTGGCCCCGTCCCGCCCCCGACGCCCAGCCCGCGCGCGCGCGATCGCGCACGGCGCGGCGGTCGCTGGCGGTGCGTCGACACGGGGCTGCCGCCGTCGCGGGAGCGCCACGATGGCCACGCTGCCGTTGCCGCCGCTGCTCGTCGTTGCGCACCCGCCCACGAGGGCGGTTGCGCCCGGCCCGCGCCTCCCGCCGCGCCTGCGCCGGCTCCCGCCCTGCGCGGGTGCGGGTGCGCATGCTGCTGCCGCTCCGGCTGCCACGCACCGCGTCCTGAGAGTCGGTAACCGCCGAAGTGGACGGCAGACCTACCCCTGGCAGCGCCTCTCGCCGGCAGGCGTTGTCTGTAATCTCGCTTGTCGGGGTGAGTAGGGCGCTGCTCGGCCGTGCGGGTGACCAGCGCTGCAGGTGGCGCGGAGATGGCGACGGTCACGCACGTGGCGGGGTAGCTGGGGGGCTCCCCGGCCGTGTGCGTGGCCGGCGTTGTGGATGGCGGGGTGGTGGTGGCGGGGTGGTGGTGGTGGGGTGGTAGCTGCCGGGGTGGTGGTGGTGGGGTGGTGGAGGTGGTGGGCTGGTGGTGGTGGCGTGGTGGTGGCGGCGGCGTGGGGGTGGTGACGGACGTGGCGGGGCACTTTGGGACGGTGCCCCGTCGCGTTGGTCCTCTTTTCCGGGGGGACGCGAGAGGTGGCAAGCTGAGGGGAGGGAAGGGGGGCGGCGGTGGAGAGCGAGAGAGGAGGGGAGGCTGAGGGGAGGGGCGTGATGGTGGCGGCAGCGGTGGCGGCATTGGCGGAAAGGACGGCGGAGATGGCGGTGACGGCCCCAACGGCGGCGCAAATGGCGGCGACGGCGGCGGCGACGGCGACAAGGACGGCGGCGATGGCGGCGACGGCGGCGGCGATGGCGGCGATGGCGGCGGCGATGGCGGCGACGACGGCGGCGACGGCGGCAAGGGCGGCGGCGATGGCGGCGACAAGTGCAAGACGACGGCAGCGGCGGCGGCGGCGACAAGGACGGCAGTGATGGCGGCGACGATGGCGGCGACGGCGGCGGCAGGCGGCGACAAGTGCGAGACGGCGGCGGCGGCGGCGGCGGTGGCAAGGACGGCGGCGATTGCGCCGACGGCGGCAGCGGGCGGCGACAAGTGCAAGACGGCGGCGACGGCAGCGGCAGCGGCAACGGCGGCGGCAAGTGCAAGACGGCGGCAGCGGCGGCGGCAACAAGGACGGCGGCGATGGCGGCGACGATGGCGGCGACTGCGGCGATGGCGGCGACAAGTGCAAGACGACGGCAGCGGCGGCGGCGGCGACAAGGACGGCAGTGATGGCGGCGACGATGGCGGCGACGGCGGCGGCAGGCGGCGACAAGTGCAAGACGGCGGCGGCGGCGGCGGCAGCGGCAACGGCGGCGGCAAGTTCAAGTCAGCGGCGGGGGCGGCGGGGGTGGTGTCGGCGGCAGGTATATGGTTGGGGATGACGCGGGGACGGCGAGGACGGGGGTGGCGGGAGTGGTGGGCGGGGGGCGGAGGTGTCGGCGGTGGTGGGTTTGGGTGGTGGTGGTGTGGTGGCGGCGGCGTGGTGGTGGTGCCGAGGTGGGCGGGCGGTGTTGGCGACGGTCACGCACGTGGCGGGGTAGCTGGGGGGCTCCCCGGCCGTGTGCGTGGCCGGCGTTGTGGATGGCGAGGTGGTGGTGGCGGGGTGGTGGTGGTGGGGTGGTAGCTGCCGGGGTGGTGGTGGTGGGGTGGTGGTGGTGGTGGCTTGGTGGTGGTGGTGGGGTGGTGGCGGCGGCGTGGGGGTGGTGACGGACGTGGCGGGGCACTTTGGGACGGTGCCCCGTCGCGTCCTGGGTGGTGGGGGTTGGGGGGGGGGGGGGGCCACGCCGACACGCCGCCGCCTCTGCCACCACCGCCAGCTGCTGTCATTGCTGACTCGGCCATCGCTTCTCCCGCAGCTGCCGCTTGTGCCACTGCCTTTTTCTTTTTCTTTTTTCAGCTGTTGTTTTATTATTTTGTTTTGGGTGTGGGCGCGGGGGGTGTGAGGAGCTGAGGGGAGGGGGGGGGGGCGGCGGAGGAGGGCGAGAGCGGAGGGGCGGCTGAGGGGAGGGGCGTGATGGTGCCGGCGGCGGTGGCGGCGATGGCGGCGACGGCGGCGGCGACGGCGACAAGGACGGCGGCGATGGCGGCGACGGCGGCGGCGATGGCGGCGATGGCGGCGGCGATGGCGGCGACAAGTGCAAGACGACGGCAGCGGCGGCGGCGGCGACAAGGACGGCGGTGACGGCGGCGATGATGGCGGCGACGGCGGCGGCAGGCGGCGACAAGTGCAAGACGGCGGCGACGGCAGCGGCTGCGGCAAGGGCGGCGGCAAGTGCAAGTCAGCGGCGGGGGCGGCGGGGGTGGTGTCGGCGGCAGGTATATGGTTGGGGATGACGCGGGGACGGCGAGGACGGGGGTGGCGGGAGTGGTGGGCGGGGGGCGGAGGTGTCGGCGGTGGTGGGTTTGGGTGGTGGTGGTGTGGTGGCGGCGGCGTGGTGGTGGTGCCGAGGTGGGCGGGCGGTGTTGGCGACGGTCACGCACGTGGCGGGGTAGCTGGGGGGCTCCCCGGCCGTGTGCGTGGCCGGCGTTGTGGATGGCGAGGTGGTGGTGGCGGGGTGGTGGTGGTGGGGTGGTAGCTGCCGGGGTGGTGGTGGTGGGGTGGTGGTGGTGGTGGCTTGGTGGTGGTGGTGGGGTGGTGGCGGCGGCGTGGGGGTGGTGACGGACGTGGCGGGGCACTTTGGGACGGTGCCCCGTCGCGTCCTGGGTGGTGGGGGTTGGGGGGGGGGGGGGCCACGCCGACACGCCGCCGCCTCTGCCACCACCGCCAGCTGCTGTCATTGCTGACTCGGCCATCGCTTCTCCCGCAGCTGCCGCTTGTGCCACTGCCTTTTTCTTTTTCTTTTTTCAGCTGTTGTTTTATTATTTTGTTTTGGGTGTGGGCGCGGGGGGTGTGAGGAGCTGAGGGGAGGGGGGGGGGCGGCGGAGGAGGGCGAGAGCGGAGGGGCGGCTGAGGGGAGGGGCGAGGCGGTGGCAGCGCCGATGGCACTGCTTCCGGTACTGCGTTTTTGTTGGTTTGTGGGATCTCGGCCACAGCCGTTGCCGGTTCTTTAGCCGCTTTGCTCTTCTCTGTCTCAGTTGCACTTTCGGTGACCGTGGGCGCATGGTCGTGGAATGCAGGAGCGGACCCGGGGGGTATTGAAGGGACAGGAGGCGGGCGCTTTGAGGGTGAGGGGCAGTGCACGACCCCGTCGCCTCTCGCTGCGGTTGCGGTGGCGACGGCGGGTGCCGCCGTCACCCGCGTGGGTGCTTTGGTGCATGCTGCTGTGCCGTTTGGGGTAGGGGGCGGAAACACCGGGATGCGCGCGGTCGCGGGCGAAGGTCCGAGAGATGGCGGTACGGCCAACGACGGGGACTCACGCGGCCGTGCGGGCCGCGAGGGGAAGCGCAAGACCAAGAAAGGAGAAAGCATGTCCGGCCAAGGTCTGTACGAAAGTGTCCATGGACAAAGAGCAAAGTGGAAGCACACAGCCGCTGCCAGGCGCCTCGCCGCGCCGTCAGGCCCGCGTACGGGGGCAGCAACGGCGCCTGTGACGCGTCAGCCCCCACCCTATACAAGGGAGCTGCTGCGGTCACGGCCTAAAATGCGGCAAACAGGGTGGTACCCCTCTCCCACCCACAAGTAAAGAAGGCGGGAGGGGGGTGGCGAAAGAAACAGGAGCAGCCACGCCATCCGCGCTGACGCAGGCAACCCCCCAAAGTAGAAAAGGCAAAGCAGTATGTACAAGGGCGACGAGGCCGCACGAGCGGCCGACAGGGGGGGCCACCCAGGGGCCGCTGCGGCAAACCCGCACCCGCCCACCGGCGTGGTGGTCCGTCCGACGGGCAGAGGCTGGCAGGCGGGGCAGTGCGCACACCTAGGCCACCACCGCGGCAGTGGGAGGGCGACGGAGGGCCTTGCGCCGGTCGGTCTGCACCACCACCCGCTTGACCTGCTTGACCCGACGGCGCTGGACGACCGCCTGGCGCTTGCGCGGCGGCGCGACCGCCCGCTTGCGCTTGACCACCACCTTCCGCTGGCGCTTCTGCACCACCGCCCGCGGGCGCTTGACCACCACCTGCCGCTTACGCTGCTGCACCAGCGCCCGGCGGCGCTTGACGACCACCGCCCGCTTGCGCTTCTGGACCACCGCCCGAGGGCGCTTGACCACGACCGTCCGCTTGCGCTGGACGACCACCTTGCGCTTGCGCTGCTGCACCACCACCCGCGGGCGCTCAGCTAGCACCTTCTTCTGCACAACACGAGGGCGCTGGACGATAACCTTGCGAGGGGGGGCCTGGACAACCACCTTTCGCTTCTGCACCACCGCCACGGGAGCCGGGGTGACAATGACAGACGGTTTGGCTGGGATCACCGCGGCCAAGACCGTGGGAGTAGCCGTCATGGTCGGGGTGGGCGTCATAGTGACTGTAGCGGTCGGCGTGGGCGTCATCGTGGGCGTGGCCGTGGCTGACGGGGAGGGCGTCACCGTCGCAGTCGGCGTGGCCGTCGGCGTAGCGGTGGGCGTGGCCGTAGGCATTGGGGTGGGCGTCTCCTCTTGCACCGCTACTTCTTCCGTTGCCGTCGGCTCGACCGTCTCCTCAAGCACCTCCTCCGTCGCGGTCGGCTCGACCGTCTCCTCGAGCACCTCCTCCGTCGCAGTCGGCTCGACCGTCTCCTCAAGCACCTCCTCCGTAGCGGTCGGCTCGACCGTCTCCTCAAGCACCTCCTCCGTCGCGGTCGGCTCGACCGTCTCCTCGAGCACCTCTTCCGTCGCCGTCGGCTCGAGCGTCACCTCCAGCGCCTCTTCCGTCGGCGTCGGCGTGGCCGACGGCGTCGGCGTCGGCGTGGCCGACGGCGTCGGCGTCGGCGTGGCCGACGGCGTCGGCGTCGGCGTGGCCGACGGCGTCGGCGTCGGCGTGGCGGACGGCGTCGGCGTCGGCGTGGCGGACGGCGCAGGCGTTGGCGTCGGCGTCTCGACTTGCGCCACCACCTCCTCCGTCGCCATTGGCTCCACCGTCTCCTCCGGCGCGGCCTCGACGGGCGGCGGCGGCGTCTTCACCGCCACAACTTTACGCTTGCTTTTCTGCACCACAACCCGCGGGCGCTTGACAACCACCTTGCGCTTGCGCTGCGGCTCCACCGCCCGCGGGCGCTTGACAACCACCTCGCGCTTACGTTGCTGCACCGCCACGAGCGGGCGCTTGGCGACTACCTGCCGCTTCCGCGGCTGCACCTGCACCACTGCCACGGGCGGGCGCGGCGCCGGCTTGCCGACCACCGCCACCCCGCCGGCCGCCACGGCGCCATAACCGTCCTCGCTCGCGGCCGCGCGGGCGACTGCTGCCACGGCCGCGCTGGGCGCCGCCGCCGCCGCCGCCGCCGCCGCACCGCCGGTGGCTGGGGCGGCGCCGGCGGCGTGCCCGACGTGACGGCCGGCCGCCGCCCCCCCCCGCGACGGCCGCCCGCCAACGACCGCCGCCGACGCGGTGGCGGCGGTGAGCACCACACCCGCCGACGCGACCGCCAGCACGCGCAGCACGGGTCCCATGGCGGGGAGGGGCGGCGGGGCCCACCGGGGACACTCTCCCAGAGGGAGGGGGGGTGGGCGGCGGGGGGAGAGGCAGACGCAAGCGGTCGAGGAGAATGGGGGGAGGGGCGGCGGGGTGTGGTGGAGGCGGCCAGTGTGCTGCGGATGACGGGGCGACGGTGCTAGTCCCCCACCGTCGGCAGCGGGAGCATCTTATACCCCCCCGCGCGACGGTGCCATCCCCTCCCTCGCCGCCGCCGCCGCCGCGCCATCGCCACACGTCCCACCGCACCACCCTCTGGCGGGGTGCCGCACGCGTGGCGGCTGGGCCCCGCGCGCCCACACGGCGAGTGCCGCCACCCCCCCGTGCCATCCCCGCCGTCGCCCTGCCCACCAGCAGCGCGATGGCAGCCGCGCGCGCCGTGGCCGCCGCTGCCACCGCCGCCGCCGCCGCCACCACCGCCACCACCGCCGCCGCGGCTGCCCTCGTTTCCCGCTGCCACCCCCCCCCCGCGGCGGCACGTGCGTGGCAAACACACGGCCGGCGCGCCCGCCGCCCGCGCCGTTGACGGGGCTGGCAGCGGCCGCCGCCGCGACGGCCGCCGCCCCGCTGGGGCGCCGCCCGCGGCGGGTGGCGGGCGGGACGCACGGTACCCCCCCGCCAAGCCCAGACAGCGGGACACCAAACAGCGGCAACAGCTCGGCGGGGACGCGACGTGGTCGGCGTCAGCGCCAGCCGCCGCGCACGGCGGCCGCGGACGGCACGGCCCCCCCCCCCCCCCCCGCGTCCTCCCACCAGTGACGCGTCCCCCCCCCCCCGGCCGTGCCGCGCCGACACGAGCCGCCCCACCGGCACGCGCCGCGCCGCCCGCCAAGCACGGCGGGTGGCGCGCGTCTCCCTAGGGCCTCCCTTCCTCCCCCCTCCCTACCGCCAACTTGCTCTCCCTCCTCCTCCCCCCCGCCCCCCCCCCCCCCTCCACCCCCCCCACCTGCCATCGCTCCGCCGCCACCCCGCCGCGCCGCGGCTGGTGGTCGTTGGCGCCGACCACCACCCCGTGCGGCGTCGCGTGGCGGCGCCGCCGCGGCGCCACGGCGCGGCACGACCGCGGCGTGCGTGGGAGGGCGGGTGGGGGGGGGGGGGGGTGCGACGTGGACGGCATCCCGCGGGTGGCGCGGAAGCGGCGGGGGGACGGCACAGGGGGGGGGGGGGCGAGCGGAGAAACGGGGCACGCAAAACGCGGGCGTTACCATCCACTGGGGGACGTGTTGGGGGGGGGGGGGGGAAGAGAGGGGGGGGGGGGGCCGCCCCCAGGCGGGTGTTCAGAGAAAGGCGGGGACCGGTAGAGGCGGCGGCACGGCCGGCCAGCGCGGCGGGCGGCGACGGCAAATCCAGTCTCTACCGCGGCGGCGGGGCGGGGGGGAAGGGGAGCGGGACGTGGCGGCTGTGGCCGCCGCGGTGGGGGTGACTGCGACGCGCCGGTGGCGGTGCGGGTCGTGGCGGCGCGCGCCGCCGTCCCGGCCGGGGCGGATCGTGGGCAGCGGGGCGGCCCCCAAGCGACGAGTACTGGGCGGGATCCAGTGTGCGCATCGAGCGGGCACGCGGCTCCACTCTGTCCAATAAACGCCCCGGGCGGTTTGGCAGCGGCGGGGCGCGCGATGGGACCACCGCGCAGTGGATCTATCACCCTCCACCTTAATTTCGCCGATTGTCGATGCATGCACGTGCAAAAGCGTGTTTGGGCCGACATTTGGCCCTCGCGGCGCCTCGCCCGACGGAGGTCGAAATCGCGGCGGTGCACGTTGCCGGCATCCGAGTGCAGCGCAAAAATGCAGATCCATGTTTGGATAACATGGCGCCACGCGAAATCGACGCGCAAGTGTTTGCCAGTGCAACACTGCACACAGCAAGTGTGTCGCTCGTTCCCATCGTACAGAATTTTGGTTGCTCTGCCGAACAATGCCCCACACTCTTGTCGCGCAGTGGCACACATCCGAACAAGGAACTGGCTTGACGAGACAGCGACGAACCTCGATGGACACACAGACCACCCCCACACGACGCCACTGTCTTAGACCACCTACCCACAGCCACCCCCTTGGCCGCGTCCACCGCCTACGCCCCACCATTGGCGCTCTACGACCCACATGCCGACGTGGGCCTCGCCGCGTGCACCTAGACGCCTCACGACCCCCATCGCGGCTGGCATTGCGACCAGATGGCCGGGAGTCCAACTAATGTGGATGACCCGCGACAGCCGAGGCGACTGCGGTGTTCGGCGGCACTGGGGACGACCATGACGCGGGGCTATACACCCCTCCACACATCAACTACCAATGTTCACATACTCCTTTGGTGCACCCAGGCCCCAACGTCGGTCTGCAGGTGTGACGACACGCAGGGAGTGTCGGGGGAAGCGTGCGGTGGGGAGCGTGGAAGGGGGGGAGAGTGGAAGGGGGGGGGGATGGAAGGGGGGGAGGGCGTCGTCCCGTGCGAGTACGGCCGCCTTTCGAGGCACGCGACACACATCGGGGCACGAAAAGAGTTTGGAAGAACATCTGGGTGCTCGCGTCTTTGCAAGCGCCTTGTACTTATCAGCACCTTCCGCTTGTGATGTCAAACTTGGATCGAACGCGCAAGGAACGTGCGAGTCGAAAATGTCAGGCCATGCACGTTCCGTGTTACAAGAAAAGATCAAATCCGTGTTTGGAAAAACGTATCTCCCTGGGGACATCCGAGAAAGCTCCACTGTTTACATGACGAGAACGACCTCGTCGTCCTCATGGTCGTGGTCGAGAAAAAGAACTTTCTGGTCTGTCCCCAGCTCGTAGCGCCGCCGCGACTGCTTTTTTGCACGAAACCCCCCCCTCACGGGACCCCAGGGCGACCTTGCACGGCTGAACACGGCCGATTGGGGCCCGATGCGCGAAAATGTGGGTACAGGGTGATAGATCCACTGCGCCGGCGGACGGGATCCCGCCCCGCGCGGGCGCCCCGCGTCGCGGGGAGCGCGCGGCGCGCGGCGACACGGCCGTCGGCGGCGGCCGCGCCCTCCTCGCACACGCCGCTCTCGCCGGAAGAGGGTACACCGCCGTCGCGCGGCGGGGATGGAGACGGCGGGGAGCGGCGGCAGGGTCGCGACCCCCGCCAGCCGTCTTTTCGCGGTGGTCTGTGTGGACCGTCTCGATGGCCCGTCCGTGGGCGGCGGGACTCGCCGGCCCAGGCGCGGGCGGCGTGCGCGGGGGGTGGTCCAGCGGCGTGGGAGCGCCCGTCGCCGCCGTTCGTGCAGACGCCTCGGCGTGCCACACGGGCGGGGTGCGGCGCGCCGCCGCAGCCGCCGGCCACCGCGCGGATGGGAGGGGGTGGGCGTCGCGCCGCGGCGGGCAGACGACGGGCGGCATGGCGGGTACGCCCGTGCCGCCGCTGCCGTCGGTGCTGCCGTTGCGCGGCGATGGACCGATGGCGGGGGGCGGCGGCGACGGCGCGCCGTCGACGGTGTTGTTATCGCGGTCGTCCTCTGCTACTTTCCGTCCCAGGGTGACGAGTTGTGGGGCCCTCCGACCGGATGGACCGTCTGTCCACGTTGACCTTCTCCTGGTGGTCCAAGGGGTACCGGCTGGGTCACCCGAGCGGCTCTTTTGCCTGCCGCCGCTGCCGCCGCGGAGACAAAAGGCGGCGTTTCTGCCGCCGCCGCAAACGACGACTCCGCTGCTCGCGCCCAGCGGGGAATCAGAAAGGGTGGAGGGAGGCAGAGGCGCTCGCCCCAGTGTGTGTACTGCCCCTTGCGAGCATCGTCAGGTCTGTCTCTTGTGCGTCGCGTTGTAGTGTGCCTTCGCGTGCTGTGCTTGCGCCGGCCAGGAGTGAAGCCAGTCGACGCAAACCAGACTCATCAGGCGGGAGGTCATCTGCCTGCTGCGTTCCCTCCCCTCCGCTGCTTTCCGAGTCTCTCGTATGGCGTGGCGGCGGCCATCTCCCCCTTGCAGCGACGTCGCTCCGCGCTCGCTCTCAGCCCCCCCCCAACCAGCCTTTTCGCGTGGCGCACCCCCTCTCCCTCCCTTCCAGACCGCGGAGCGCCCCCTCAACGCGGCGGGCGGCACCCCCATGCACCAATCCACGAGGCACGCCCAAGAGCGGCCGCGCGTTGCGGTCGGGCACCGCCGCGGTGCGGCCGCCGGGCGCCACCTCCCCCGGCGCGCCCCCACTGCCGACGCCGCCGCCGCCGCCGCCGCCGCCGCCGCCGCGGCCGCCGGCCCGCGGGCCACACCCCCCGCGTGCGGGACCCCGCGGCAGCGTCGTTGGTGCGGTGGCCGCCGGTGGCGGCCGCCACGGGACCCCCCGTTGCCCGTGTCGGCGCCGCCGGGCGCCGCCCGCGGCCACGGCGGCGGCGGCTGGCCTCGGCGGGGGCGCCAGCCGTGCCCCCTTTGTCACCCCCCACCCCCCCAGGGGGTGTGGGGCGCGCCCAGGCAGACCCGCCGCGTCGGCGGCGGCGCCACGCCGCCCGCCCCCCCAAACGCACGCAGCCCCTGCAGGCGGCGCTCGGCCACGGCGGCGGCAGGGCGCGCCAACGGGTGGCAAAAAAAAAAAAAAATGGGTCGGGCGTGCAGCGTGACCCGTTTTCGTTGTTTGACTCGGTCGCCCGCGCCGCGTGGCGTGTGGTCGCGGCGCCTCTGGCGGGGGCGCCGCCGCTGCGCGGTCGCGCGCGGCGCGGCGGTGGCGACCCCCCCTTTCCCTATCCGCGCACGGCGGGCGCGGCCGCGTCGGGGCGGCACCCCCAGGGGCAAGCCCGCCCCCGTCTGCTTGGTCGCCCCCGCCCGCCGCGGCGCGCGCCCGCGCCGACGAGATATGGGCGTGGCCACAGGGGCGCCGCGGCGGCGGGGGAGTAGGGCGCCGCGGCGGGGCCGCCGCGGCCTGCCCCGCGCCGCCGGCCGCGCCCGTGGTTATCCGCCCCCTCCCCCCGGCCACGCGCCTCGCGTGGACGGCGATGCGAGCGCGTGGTCGGTGGCGCGCGTTCGCCGCCCCCCGCCCCTCACCTCCCCGGCTGTTGTCGGATGACGACGCGTGGCGTGGGCCCTCTATAAAAGCTGAGGTAGGGTGGGGGGCGACACTCGCCGTTGCCTCCGCTGCCGCCGCCCCGACCGGTCGTCGCGTGCGTCGTGCTCCCCAGCCTGCACCGTGAGCCGTATACCCGCCCGCCGCCGCGCGCCGCCGCTGCCCTCCGAGGTGGCGCTGAGGGCACCCGGTTTGTCCGCTTCTCCTAACCCTCTTCCCAGTCTGCTCCCCCAGCTTCTCACGCAATGGGGGTTGCCAGCGGGCGGCGGGCGTGCAAGAGCTGCGGCCACCTCCGGCTGTTGGATGACTACAGCGCGGAGCAGTGGGTCAAGGACTGCGGCGCGGCCATCTGCTCGGGGTGTATTGCCAACGCGGACTCGCCGACGGCGGGGGCAACGTTGGACACATGCCGTGACAACCAGGATGCACACCTCGCGTCCCTTGACCACGACCAGCTGCAGAAGCCGTTTGCCCAAGGCGCGTTTCGGTACGTGGCGTCGGGTCGGTACAAAGGCGGGTGCCTGGACGGCAAGAAGTGTGTCTCCAAGTGGTTCAAGACTGGTGCTACGTTTGACAAGGAGTATTTCTCGCTGGACATCCAGGCCGTGGACAAGGCTATGGAGCTGGTGCGGGCGTTTAACAAGGCCGAGGTCGTGCGTGGCATCGTTCGCGTGAGCCAGCCCGAAGTGTGGATGTTCGAGCACTGCGGGCCCGACTGGACGGGAAAGAAAGTGCTGACAGAGCGCTACATCCACAACTATGAGCACTTCAACTCCAACACTGGGTGGAGCGACACGTCCGTCCGCTGGGGGGAGGTCATGCAAGCGCTGAGCCACTTTACCTACCACGAAACCGGCGGCCGCCTGATGCTGGTGGACTTGCAGGGTGGCGTCTACCCGGGTGGCGTCATCCTCAGCGACCCCGTCATCCTCAGCGTGGACCGCGCGTACGGCGTGACGGACCTCGGGCCGCGCGGCATCAGCAGCTTCTTTGCCGCCCACTCGTGCACCGACTGGTGCCGCCGCTCGTGGGCGACGCCCGCCAACCCCACCCGCCACTACGCTCCCGTCAAGGCAACGACGATGGAGCGCGATTCGCAGTCGTAATGCTCGCTCGGGTGGGATGTTTGACTCTGGTTGCTCGCGGGTCTTGCGGTGCTGGCAGCGGAGACAGAGAGGGGGGGAGGGGCGGCGTGCGCGCGCGCCGAGGTCGTTTACTCACCCGTGGACGTCAAGTACAGCATGTGCATACTTTTGGGTAGGTGGCTTGAAAGAGACACGGCCGCCGCTCTACTGTGTGTCGCCCGCGGGGCTGCACGCGCGGCCGCAGCCCGCCCGCCGACAACCCCGCCCGTCCTCCTCCCCGCACCCAGTCCACGATACAAACGCTGGGTGGCCCCCACGCCAGGCATTGCGCCCTACCCCACTCCGTCCCCCGGCCACCCAGCCTTGGCGACGGATGGCCCATCACGCGCCGCCACGACCAACGGCGGGCGCCCTGCACGGCGGCGGCGGTCCGGCGCCGCGGCGCGGCGCGTCCGCCCATCAGGGTCCGTCGGGCCGTCCTGTCCCGGGGCGGCGTCGCCCGCATCCACGACAGGATGGGCGGCCGGATGGGACGGGGGTGCGGGGGGCAGGGGGAGGGGGGGGGGCAACCGGCGCGGTGCCGGCGCGCCCGCCGCCGGGACTACCCCGCCCGCGGCCCCCCCGGTGGTGGCCGTCGCGGCGGTCGCGGCTGGTGAGCGGGCGACGCGGCAGCGGCGGCGGGCGTGGCAGAGTGGGGGGGCGGAGGGGGTGGCGCGCGGGAGGGGCGGCCGCGGTCGCCCGCTGGCAGCCGTGGCGATGGGGCCTACAGGGGACCCAGACGGGCGCAGCGCAGGCGACTTTGTTCCTCGCGGCAAGTATGTCTATGCCGGACGATCTATTCATCTATGTGCATCGGCACGCCGCCGCACCGGTCCAACCCGGGGGCACCCCGCGGCAGGTAGACTCCCCTCCGGCGCCGCAGCGGGTCGTGGGCGCAGCGTACGAGCGCTTCGGCGCGCCGGTCACCCAACGAGGGTGCCCCACTCCCCCACGGGGCGGGGGGCGGCAACGGCCTGGTGGCTCATCGCCATGACCGACGGCGTGGGTGTCGGCGTCGGCATGGGGTGGGCTGTCGGCGTCGGCGTGGGGTGCAGCGTCGGCGTCGGCGTGGGGTGCAGCGTCGGCGTCGGCGTGGGGTGCGGCGTCGGCGTCGGCGTCGGCGTCCACGTCGGCGTCGGGTGCGGCGTCACCGTCACCGCGGGCGTCGGCGTGGCCGTCGGCGTGGGAGTGGCCGTCGGCGTGGCCGTCGGCGTGGCCGTCGGCGTGGCCGTCGGCGTGGCCGTCGGCGTGGCCGTCGGCGTGGCCGTCGGCGTTGGCAAAGGGGTGGGGGTCGCCTCGTTGTCCACCGCCTCGGTCGGCTCGGCCGTCTCGTGCGCCACCGCCACCGTGGCGGTGGGGGTGGCCGCCGCCTTCCCAAATCGCCACCAGCGTTGCCGCTGGGGTGACTGCCGGCGTCGGCGTCGGCGTCGCGGACGGGTGCGGCGTCGGCGTCTCGTCGGCCGGCGCGTCGGCCGCCTCCGTCGCCGTCGGCTCGGCCGACTCGTCGGCCACCTCGGCCGCGGCGGTCGGCTCCGCCGTCTCGAAAAGAACCGCATCCACGGCGGGCGTCGGCGGGCTGGCCGGCGCCTCCCCGTGAGCCACAACGCCGTAGCCATCTTCCCCAGAGGCGCCCTCCTCCATCACTTGGTGTCTGGCCTTCGCCGGCGCCGGGCGGCCGCCCGCCGCCCAAACGAGGGACCCGCCGCCCCGCTTCTGCACCACCGACGCCGAGGCGGCCGACGCGTGGAGCAGCGCCGCCGCCGACACCACCGCCAAGCCGAGGAGGACGCGGCCCATCGTGCCGGCCGCGCTGGACGCAAGCCGCGGGCTCTATCCGAAGGGGAAGACAGGGACGGCAAACGAGGGGAGGGGGCCGACGGAGGGACGGGAGGAGGAATCACCGGGCGCCGCAGGTGAGGCGGGCGTGAAGCCGCTCTGGATGCCGACCCGCCGGGCCGCCCCGGGCCGCGTGCCACGACCGTCTTGTACGGCGGCGGCGGCGCCAGCCCCCCCCGCCCCCTCGCAGCCGCGACCCCGCTCCGCGCCTTTGCGCGTGCCCACCCGCACCCGCCATGCTCACAGCCGCCCACGCCCCCCCCCCCCCGTCGGCCCACCCACACCCCGCGGCCGCACCGGCAGCGACCCCGCTGGGGGCGCCACTGGTGGTAGCCGCGGCGACGGCGGTGGCGGAGGTGGCGGCGACACCGATGGCGGCCGTGAGGGTGGCGCGAGCACCCTCCCGTTATCGTCCCCTGTGGCATCGACTGGAGTGGCCTCGCCGCGGCAGTCCCCGCCATCGGTAGATGCAGGCGGCAATGGCATCGGCGGCGGACGCGTCCGCCGCTTCATTCCTGGCGTGGTTTCGCCGCCGCTTCCCGCGGCGCTCACTGCCACGGCCATAGACGATGGCACTGCCGCCCACGGGGTGACCTTTTTCACCCGCCTCAGCCCCGGCATGGCGCTCGCCGCCGTTGCCGATGCGCTTGTCACCCTCGGCGTCGACCGGGTGGTGCTGGACCGCGGCTCGGGGGTGGTCCGAGCGACGCCGTCGCCCCTGGGAGGGGGAGGGGTCGGTGTCGGCAGAGGGGGGGTGTTCCCTGCTCCGCGCAGTGGCGGCGGCGGCGACCCTTCTTTTGTTGCTTCTGCTGCCGCGGGCGGCAGGGGCGGCACCGCCGATGGCACCGCCGACGGCTCAGCACCGATGAATGGTGGCCACGGTGGTCACGCGCCGCGCCTTGCTGTCGATGTTCGTGACCTGTCTGCGGCGGTCGCAGCGGCGGCTGGAGGTACGGCCCCCGCTTCCGACAAGGGCGACAGCGGCGGCGGCGGCGGTAGCGGCGGTGAGGGCAGCCTCCCGTCCGACCCCGTCGCGACGACGCGGGTTCGCGTGCGGCGGTCCAAGGCGGACTGGTGCCGGACGGACGTGGCTACGCTCGGCCACGTAGCCAACGTGCTTGCGGTGGGGGTGGCGGCGACGGAGCAGGCCGAGGCGGCGACGGCGGCTGCTGGGGGGGTAGGAGGGGGGGCGGGAGCGAGGGGCCTACAGGGGGGGGCGGGCGAGGGACAGCCCCTGCCGCTGAGCGCACTTGCGGGGAGGAGGGGGCGCCGGTGACACACTGCCACGGCAGGGGGGTGGATGTCGGTTGGGGGACGCCCACGGCCGTCGACTGGACGGCACGGTATTGCGCCTCCGCCAAAAATGGATGTTGATGTGACACCCGTTGGCGTCGCGGGCGTCGAGCGCCGCGTCCGCCGCGAGCAGCGCCGCTATCATCGCCTAGTGATCCCTGCGGGCGGCGCAAGAGAGAGGCGTCTTGACCGTGCTGTCTGGCACGACCACCAGCGTGCCCGCTTCTAGCAGCAACACCACCATCAGGACATCTATCACCCTCCTGGTCCAGAGAGTGCAGCGGCACCACCATAGTCGCCGCACACGGCTGTTGGACGTCCGCCCCCGCGGCGAGCAGCGCCGGTGCAATGGGCAGCAGGCGATGACCAGGCGCCTCAAACAGCGCCGTCTGGCTGGAGTCAAGGTCCTATTGCCGGGAGTCTGGCAATGCAACCCGCCGCAAGGAGCGCCGTCATGACTGTCTCGTCCGTGTTCAAGATTGTCCGTAGACCACGACATAACCAGGGTGTACGAGGGGAAGTGGCGCCAAGAACGTGACATTTACTATATTTCCTTGAGTGGGCTAGGATGGCGCCCCCCAGGGCCGCCAACTGACTGACCCGCTAAGCAGGTCGGCCCCACAGGAAAGGCAGAGAGATAAAGGTACAGGTCGCATGAGGAGATGGGCGCATAAACCCTCGGGGTGCTGCAGCCTTGAGCGTTCAGAGGCGGGCGGGAGGGAAGCGCGAGGAGAAAGGACGCTGCCGGCCAGTGCGGCCGGCGGTGGTCCGTCCCGCGCCGCGGGTCTTATGCCGCGGCGCGTCGCGCCGCCCCCGCGCCGGTGCCCCTTGCAGGGTGCCGGGGCGCCGGTGCGCACACGCGCATGCGGGGGCGCCGCTGCCAGACGGGGGTAGAAGCAGGGGAGCGAATTGCGGTGCGCGCGCGCCGCCGGCGCGCGCACCGCGGTCACCGCAGCTGCAGCGCCCACGCCGACAGCAGCGCCGAGAGAGGAGAGGCAAACGCAGCAGCCGGGAGAGGCCGCCGCGCAGGGCGGGCGTGGCAGTCGGAGGGGAGGGGGGAGACGCCCGGTGCAGTCCACAACGGGCGCGACCCCCCCATCCCGCCGCCGGCCACGACCGCCGGTGCGTAGGACAAACGCACGCACGGGCGAAGGGCCGCCACGGGCGTGGCGGGGGAGGCGCCGCCGCGCCGCAGCGGGGGAGGAGACCGACAGCCCCACGCGCCGAAGGCAGCCCGCCCGCGGCCAAGCCGCGCGCCCCGCGCGGCCGACCGACAAAATAAACAGAGCCGGTTACAGGAAGAATCAGCATTCGAGTCAGAACCCACTGCTTTCTTTATGTTCAATCGATTACAAGAAAAAATAACGTCGACTTTGAAGTCCATTAGATTCCGCGTGGAAACGTGGTGATCCTGACCATATAAGTTGCAAAAAGCTCCGACGAGGTAGTGTACTTCACTCACTCGCGAGTCCAGACAAGCGGATCACTTGATCCAACCGCAGCCGCTGTCATCCTCCGACTGGCCGCCTCATGCCAAGGCGATGCGCTGGAGCCGCATGTAGCCTTCGCGGCACGAACGTGTGTATCCTCTTGGCGCCGGTGGCGCCAGGTTGCTATTACTTGTCCCTGGAGCTGCTTCCCTTCGTGGTGCCCGTCCATCCGCTCCTCCCCCGTCTCCGTGCATCCCCACCTCCGCCATGCCCGCCGCTGCCGCTGTCGCCATCACCCACTGCGGCCTATTGGCCGGGACGCCGCCCGCCGCACACGGGCGCGCATCGGCGTTTGTGGCGCCCGTCCCGGCTGGCGGCCTCGCCGCTGCGGCCCGCCGTGGCGTCGTCTTCCCCCTCGGCGATGCCCGTCCCATGCCGGCGGTCGTAAGTGGCTGCCATCGCCACTCGCGCGCGGTGGCACCGCGTGTGCCGCCGTCACGGCGGTCCGTCGTCGGGCCGGTCATGGCGCTGGACAACCCGCCCGCGGCGCTGCGGGAGCTGCTCACCTCCCCGACCTGCCTGCTCATGCCGTGCGCATACGACGCGCTGTCGGCGCGGTTAGTCGCCCGCGCGGGCTTCCCCCTCACGTTCATGAGCGGCTTCTCCGTGGCGGCATCGCTGGGATTGCCCGATACGGGCCTCCTTGGCTACGCCGAGGTGGAAGCCCGCCTCCGCTCTATGACCACCGCCGTGGACATTCCAATTATTTGTGATGCTGACACAGGGTATGGGGGCGTTGCCAACGTGGTGCGGACGGTGCGAGGGCTCGCCGCCGCGGGCGCCGCCGGTTTGATGCTTGAAGATCAGGTGTGGCCGAAACGGTGTGGCCACACCAAGGGCAAGGCGGTGGTTGACAGGGAGACAGCATTTTTGCGGGTCAAGGCAGCAGTCGATGCCAGCCGCTCGTTGGGTGACCGGTACGCGGCTTCGGGGGTCGAAACTCGAGAAGGGGAAGGGGGGGTGGCTGCGAGCGATCGACGAGAGGAGATTCTTTGCGCCGTGGTGAACTGGCGCCCAGCTGGCTTGCCTTGCTCTAGTGAGCGCTGCTGGATTCCTTTGTGTTTCTGCTCTTCGAGTGCTGTGCTGACCTGCTATCTGTCGTTTCTTTTTTTTTTTTTCTTTGTACCACGTGCATGTGGCTTTTGTTGTCCTCATCCGGATGGCGCTCTGTCCCCACTCCTTTCTGGTTCGTCGCCACCCCCCCCCTGCACAGCGGACCCGTCATTGTTGCGCGTACTGATGCCGCGCGCTTCTCCATGGACGAGGCCCTCACGCGCGTGCGCCTCTTTGCCGAGGCCGGTGCAGAGGTGACGTTTGTCGAGGCCCCGCGCTCCCGCGCCGAGCTCGCCGCCGTCGGTGCGGCGACAGACGGCCCCAAGCTGGCCAACATGCTGGAAGAGGGCCAGACGCCGCTGCTATCGGCGGCGGAGCTGGGCGCTCTCGGTTTTACTATTGCCGCCTACCCGCTGACACTCGTTTCCGCAGCGATCCGCGCAATGGAAGCGGCACTAGCAGCGCTCGCGGCGGGTGGGGGGGATACCCCCGAGGGGCGGGCATTGCTCAGCAGCTTTGCGCATGTGCAGGACGTGGCGGGCTTCAACGACTTTTACGCCCTTGAAGACCACTACGCGGGGCTGGGTGAGCGCGCGCGGGCGTTGTCGCCGCCGCCCGATAAGCTGGCGGACGTGCGTGACAGCGAGGTATAGGCGGGGTCGCCGAAGGGCAGGGGGGGGCGGGGCTGGGTGGCTTCCGGCCCGCCCACCCGCGACGGTGTTCGCCCCGCACCGCCGAGGGGTTGCCGCACTGCGCAGGGCCCACAGCGAAACAAGACCGCGGCGTGTGGGGGGAAAGCGGGAAAGGAAGAGATTGGCACGGTCTGTGAGGTGGATGGCAGAAGCATGACCAGCCACACGGACCCTTGTTTACGTACGTGTAGGGACAAGCTGGCGACGCCTGGAAGGTGGACAATATGCTCGACGGTAGCTGCAAGCTCCTTAACGCCAGACCATGCCACTCGCCCCCCCCCCCCCCCCCTTTCCACCACGCTCTTCTTCTAGTCTGGGGTCGCGTACTACCGGTTGCTAGTGAGGTGCTCGACGAGGTAGTCAGGCCCGACCTCGTCATACATGGCCCGTGTCACGCCTGCCGCGGTGTAGGCGTCCCCCCCTCGGGATGCCCACAACGCCCCCCCCCGCCACGCGTCGCGTAACGGGTCGGCGGCGGTGGTCACCCCCGCGACGAGGTCAGCCCCCCAAGCGGCGGGCAGCCTGCACCGCATGTCCGTCACGAGGCGGCGAGCGTAGCCAGGCAGCAATGCGGGCCCGCCCGTCAGGAACAGGGTCCCTGCCGCCCGCCCAACGCCGTCGAGGGAACCGCCATAAAGACCCACCGCGCGGGGCGGGGCGAGCGCGAGCGCCGCTGCTTCCGCAATGCCACACTGGTCGACGCCGAGGAGCGGGGGGCGGAAGAGCACCTCAGGCGCCCGCAACCGGTCCACCGACAGCCGCAGCTCCCCCGCGGGGAGGGGGCGTAGAGGGTGCGCGCGCCAGTGGGCGGGCGGAGGTCGTCGGGCGCCGCGGCGGCCGCGTGGGTCGACGGCAACTCGCCGGTGGAGACCATGTCGGCGAGCTCGGTGGCGAGCTCCGACAGTCGCGCGTTGGCGGCGGCCGCTGCGGCGGCCGCCGCGGCCGACGAGCCGGCCGACGTCAACTGCTGGTAGACATCCCAATCCTCGTCGTTGGCCCCAAACGTGTCGTCCGCGTCGTCGCCACCGGCCGTGGCGGGAGCACCGGCGCCCCCTGAGCCGCCCGCCATGGACTTGCGTTTGCGTTTCCCGGACGGCAGGGCGGTGGCATCCCCACCCGCGGTGGCGCCGCCGGCACCACCTGCGCCACCCCCAACTGCGCCCCCGCCGCCGCCGTCGCCACCACCACCGTCGCCGGTGGGGTTTCCCCCCGCAGCGCCGTCACCGCCCCCCCCCCCCGCCGCTGCCCCGCCGCTGTGGACGGCCAGCAGCCGCGTGCGGTTGCGGCTGGCCGATGGGCGGCGGTCCGAGCCCGCCGCGACGGCGCTGGCGGCGGCCTTGAGCCGCGCCAGCAGCGACGCTTGCTCTGCCCGCAGGGCCGTGGCATAGGCCATCGGGTCGGCCGCGTGGCGGGCGGCGGTGGCGGCGGCCGCCTCCTCCGCCGCCGCACGGACAGCGGCCTTTTCCGCGGCCACCCGCGCGCGAGCGGCTGCCGCGCCGCGCATCATCTTGAGGCGGCGCTTGACCTTGAGCTCCGCCGCTGGCAGGTCCCCGTCTGGGGTCGCCAGCAACGCGTCCTCCGCGGCCACCCGCTCGTGGGCGGCCGTCACCGACGCGGCCTTGGCGGCACCAAGCGCGGCAGCCGCCTCGCTCACCTCCACTTCGGCAGCATTGAGCGCGTCGGTCACCGCTCCGGGAGGGGGCAACCGTCGGTGGGCGAGGTAGAAGAAGAATGCGTCCTCATCGGCGTGGCGTAGCGACACGGCGCGCCGGAGGGGAGTCGCCTTTGCCAGAGCTGCTAGCAGAGGCGCCGCCTCCTCCTCTGTGTAGGGCACCGGCGGAAAAGGAGCAGGCGTGGAACCGGGACCAGGAGATGTGCCGCGGGAGGGGGGACCACCGCCTCTGCTGGTGCCGCCTTTGCCACCGCAGGACCGCCCAGGCTTGGCCTTCCCTTCCCTAGAAGGAGACTGGGAAGACCGCTTTACGCGCGTCTTGCCTTCTACATCCCCATTGTCGCCACCCTCCTCGTCCTCCTCCTCCATGTCGACATCCTCCTCTTCCAGCTCCATCTCCACATCCGCGTCCGCGTCGGCCACAGCGCCGCGTCGCGATCGCCCGCAACGGCGGCGACGACCGCCGCCGCCGCCGCCACCGCCGCCGTCGCCGTCGCTATCGTCGTCGTCGTCAGCTTCCGCTCCCGCTGCCGCCGCTGCCTTTTCGGCATCGCGCTTGGCTTTTCTCGCCGCCATCCTCTTTTTTTCATAGTCTCGCTCCGCCCCACCGCCCGGCGCGCCAGCTCCTCTGCCAAAGGCCCCGCGGCGGCGGCAGCGGCTGCCGCCGCTCGTGGCAGCCGCACCCGCCTGACCGCCGCGTCGAACACGTCCGGGTCGTCGCGCACGGCCGCCAGTTCCGCCTCATCGTCGGCCGACACGTAGGCCGTTGCGGCCATGAGTGCCTCGGCGTGGTCACCACGGAGGGGCGGCCCGTCCTCTGGGTGCAGCAGCTGCACGCGGCGGCGCAGGGTTGACGAAATAGCGGCGCCGCCCACATCGACGCGCACCGCCCCTGACGCGGCAAAGCGGCCGCCTGCCACGGGCAACACGTGGGAGGCGGCGTGGCCGGCCGACACGACCAGCGCGTCTGGGGAGCCATACGTGAGGGGTGGCAGTGCCCCACCGCCGCCGCCCGCGTCGGTCGCAAACACCCCCCGCCCGGCCGGGCCCTCCCTGTGCGTGTTGCAGTTATACAGGTACATACATACAGCAAGGCTTGCAACGTGCCGGTGGGTGCGTGGCGTGTCTGGTGGCCGCCATCACCGGCGCCATAGCCACGCCCGACCATAGGGCGGGAAGCCAATGGGGGTGGGGTGGCCACGCCGAGTGACACACGGCCGACGCACCGGCCGTCGGCGGACGGCGGTGGGTGGCTCACGACGCGGCCGGGGGGCCAACGGCACTGGACCCGCACGCGGCAACCGCAGGGACGACCCTGTGGAGCGGGTGCGTCGCCAGAGCACCACGCCAGACGACCACCCCTGTGTGGACGGACCCCCAGTGGTGGGGCGTCCCCGCCTCGGCAGGGGGGGAGACCGGGCCACTCGGGCCAGCCGCTCTGCCAATCGTCGCGTCCCAAGACGTGGCACGGACGCGACCGCCGTCCGCGTCGACCGGGCGCCGACCGCGTCCCGACTCGGCTCGCCGTGACCCATCTCTCTCCCTGCTGTGGCGTGCCGACCCCCTCTCCCCCTTCCCCACTCTGTCCTCACCCCCGCTGTTCTTTCCGCCACCCTCCGCTCTCCCCTTTCCCGTTGCTCCCCCTCGTCCCGTCCCCCACCCCCCCCCCCCCCCCCCCCCCGCGCCCCCCGCTCACCACCACTGCCTCCTTGTCCGCCGCCGCCATGACGCTCCGCGTGGCGGCCAAGCTGCTGTCGGTCGGCGTGGTGGCCGCCGCCGCCACGGCGGCGGCGCGCGCCTGGGACGCGGGCCCCCCCGCGGGCGTGCACAGCCCGTGCAGCGGCGGCGCCCTCCCCGCCGACGCCGCTGCCGAGCCGCGGGCGGCGTCGGACGACGGGCTGCCCGCCGCGGCGGGCGGCCGCGCCGCCGGCCGCGCCGCCGCGCCCTTTTAACGCCACCCGGTGCTACGTGGCGTGCCCGTGCGGCGCCGCCCGTGCCGGCCTGTCGGACGTGCGTGCACAGCCTCCGCTGGCGGGGCAACGCCCCCCCTGTGGGTGGTCCCCAACGCGCTCGCGCTGCTCGCCGCGTCGACGGCGCCCGCCGCCCGTGGCCGCCGCGGCGGCGATGCGCGCGCCCGCGTGTCGGGCGGCGTGGGAGGCGGAGCTGTGGGGGGGAGGACCTGCCCGGCCGGGCGGACCACCCGCTCGACCGCCGCCGCCGGGGCACCCCTTTTTCCAGCGCCCGCGACGTGCGGTACGACGGCCGCCGCACGTCGACCGTCACGTACACGTACCTGTGCAAGTCGACGGACCGTTGCGCGCGGAAGGAGGCGGCCGCGGCGGTCGGCCGGCTGGGCGCCCTCGCCCGCCCGTCGGCGGCAACGTGCCGCACGCTCGGCGCGGCGCTCCCTTACGTCACCGACAGGATGCCCTGCCACGCGTCGGGCTTTTCCGCGTTTTCCGTCCCGCCCCTCCTCCACCCCGTCGCCGAGTCCTACGTGCCGTCCGTGCAGGCCGCCCACCCGGCGGTCGGCGCGTGGTCGGCCGCGGACGGTCCGCGGGGCGTGGGGCGGTGGCCGACGGCGCGTTTGTGGCGGCGTCGGGGGCGGCCAATGCGGTCGCGCCCGCCCTCATCGCCGCCCTCACCGCCGGCGACGGCGCGTGCGTCATGACGCCAGACGCGCCGGTCGTGTACCGGGGGTACTGCTTCCTGGGTGACCCGGCGGTGGAGCGGGAGGTGGCGCGCGCGCTGGCGCTCACGTACGACACCACCGCCACCTGGCTGGCGGAGCTGTGGCGTACCAAGGCGATGACGTGAGCAGGCGGCGGGGGGGGGCCATTTGACTAGCGCATCATGCCGCCCTTTACCCCGACACGCTGGACCGGGCCGATCCCCATGGGGTTCCCACGACGGCAGCAGCGATAAGGACGGCGGCAGTGGCCGCGGCGACGGTGACGCCGGCGGAGGCCGTGACCGGCGGCGGCGGCGGCGGCGGCGGCGGCGGCGGCGGCAGGGATGGCCGGCGGCGAGCGCAGCCGCTCTGCGGGCCAACCCCTCCCCCCCCACCCCCTTCTCGCCCAGCCTTGTCCTCTGCTGCCGCGCTTGGCTCGCCGCGGCGGGTCAGGCCACTCTGTGTCGGTCGCGGCAACCGCGGCCATATGAGCGGCGCGGACAGAGGGCCACCGCCGCGGCGGCCGTGGCCGTCGGCGGCGGCGGCGGCGGCGGCGGCGTCGGCGGCGCCGTGTGGTCTTGTCCACCCCCCTCCACCCCCCCCCTCCTACCGCGGTCAGCACCAAAGGGTAGCTACCTAAGAAAGACGCGGGAGGGGGGAGGGAGTGGCCTGGCGGCACCCCACCGGCCGGCCACGGAGACGACAGCAACGATCGTAGCAGCGGCAGAGGCAAACCTGGCGGCCGCCGCGGCGGCAGCGGCGGCCGTGCACGCCGCCGCGGCAGCGGCAGCAGCAGCGGCAGCGGCGGCCGCGGCGGCGGCGGCGGCCAAGGCGGGACGGGAATGCGGGCGGGCCGCGGTGCCTTCCCCCCCCCCCCCCCCCCCGCACCCGCACCCAGCCCTTTCCCGCCGCCGACCAGCCGCGGTCGTCAGCGTCAGCGCGGCGGCTGCGCCGCCGCCGTTGTTCCGGCGCTGCGGCCGCCGGCCGCCGCGGCTGCCGCCATCGCCGCGGGGGGGGGGAAGGGGAAAGGTGGGTGGGGTGTCGGCGCGCCGCCGCTGCTGCTGCTGCCGCTGCTGTCGCTGCGGCCGCTGCTGCTGCTGCTGTCGCTGCTGTCGCTGCTGCTGCCGCTGCTGCTGCCCCTGCCGCTGCCGCTGCCACCGCCACCGTGGCGCCGCCGCCACCGTCCCGCCGCCGCCGTCGACGCCGCCACCGCCGCCGCCGCGGCCGTTGCTGCGATGCAGCTTCCACCACCCGCCCGCTCCCCCTTCCGGCCGGCAGGTGTGCGCTCGCTCATGGCGCGGGCGGAACGGCAGCCGCGTGGCGTGGCACCGTGACGGCGGCACTCGCCGGCTCCCCCCCATTCCCGGGCGCCCGCGCCGCCCACACGGGGGTGGTGCCACCAGCGCCGTGGCGCTCGTGGCGGGACGGCGGCGGCGGCTCGTCGCTGCGGCCGGTGGTGGAGGGGGTGGCGGCGGCAGGGTGGCGGTCTCTCCACTTTTCGCCCCACCGGCTCCCCCCCCCCCGTCCCGTTCCGGCTGCGGTCCGCCGTGGCGCCCATTGGCGGCCGGCTGTTGCGGCCACGACGGCCGCGTCGTGGGCGGGGGGGGGGAGGAGAGAAAGACCGTGCAACGTCCTCGGTGCCGGGCGGTTGCGGCGCGCCCGGGTTGCCAGCGACTGGCGCTCGTGGGCGTCGGACCAGGCCCGCCGCTGTGGTGGCGGTGGCAAGGTGCACGGCCGCGGTGGCCGCCGGCCGCGCGGCGGCGGGGCGGCCGGGCGGCCGCGGCCACACACCCCCCCCCACCAACTTGGGGTGTCGCCCGCCGACGGCCGCGCGTCCGCGGCGGGCCGGCACGGGCGGCCGCGCAGCCGCCGCGGCGCGGCCCGCTGCTCTACTACCACCGCTGGCGCGTGACGCTCCCTCCCCCCCCCCCCCCACCCAATCCCTCACCCCCCCCCCCCCCAATTCCTCCCCCCACCGGCTGGCGGGGTGTGTTGGGTGTGGCGGCCGCGGCGCACCGCTCCCGCCGCGGCCGGCGACGCGCCCACGCCGCCGCGGCGCACGCCGGTTTCCCGTTTTGTCATTTGCTTTGTCTGCGCGCGTCTGCGCTGCGTCGGCAGCCGCGCGTAGTAGCCCGCCGCCCGCCCCAGCGGCGGCCGGCCGCGACAGCGGCGGCCGCCCCCACGCCCGGCGGCCGGTCGGCCGCGACCGCGGCGGTCGCCGCCTGGCCGGGCGCCGCCCGCGAGTGCGCGGGCGGCGGCCCGTCGCGGCCGCGCCGCGCCGCCCGCGGCGGTGGCGTGGCGCGGCCGCGGCGGCCGCCGCGCGGCCGCCCGCGCGTGCACGGGGCGGCGGCGACGGCCGCGGGCGTGCCGGGCGCCACGGCGGCGGCGGTGCGCGTCGGTGCGCGTCGCGCCGCTGTGGGGGACGGCTCCAGTGGTGCGGATGCCGGGCGGGGGGGGGGGTGAGGGGGGGGGGGGTGGTGCCTGGTGGGCGGACACTGGCCGTGCGTGCCGCCGGCGCGCGTGTCTCGCGCCCGCGTGGATGGGGGGGGGGTCGTGCGCGCCGCCGCTGCTGGCTGTGGAGGGGCCCCCTCGCGTCGGCGGCTCGTTGGGGGAGGCGCCCATCGTTGATGACCCGCTTGTTGCGGCTGCACCCGGAGTCTGCGTTGCGTGCGGGGGGGAGGGGGTGGGGCAGTGACCCTGCTCTGGCTGTGCTTGTGTGTCGACAAGAGCGGTGGTCACGCTGCTCGTGTCGCCGCGTGGATTTGGACATTGAACGAGGGGGGGAGTGGGGGGCACGACGCCGAGGAGAAGCGGGCGGGAGTGCTGGGAATGGGGTTGCCGTTGGAAAACGCCGCGGGCGACTGGCCATGTTTGTCGTGTGGTGACAAGTTGTGAGTGCGGCGGCTGCTGTGGTGGCCGCCGCGCACGGCGACCGTCCCGAGACGCCATTCCCGTGATCACGCGCTGCGCGTGGGAGAGTCCCACGCCACCCCCCCCCTCTGCGAGCCCGCGCGCACCGCCTACCCCGACGTCCCCGGCGGCGGCTCCTCGTCGGCGTCTGGTCGGCGCGCCCGCCCCGTGATGGCCAGCCGCGCAAACTGCCGCGGCCCAAACCCGTCGGCGCCCCGGGCGATGCGCAGGCACAGCAGCCGGATGCCGCGGTGGCCCACCCGCTCGACGCGCACGCCGGCGGCGAGGAAGCACAGCACCACCGCTCGAAAGTCGCCCAGCTTGCGACTCACCCGCAACGGCACGCCCGCCAGGTCCAGCTCGCCGTCTGGCTGGCCCCGCCGCACCAGGTGGCCGGCGGCGGCGCCGCGTAGGCGGCGGCCGACGCCCTCGCGGTCCGCCGCCCGCGTGTTGTCCGTCTCGGCCGCCCGGACGGCGCGCTCCAGCCACGCCACCGCCCCGTGCAGCGGCGTCTCGTCGTCCTCGTTGCGGCGGTGAACGTCCGCGCCAAGGCCGACCAGTGCGCTCACAGAAGGCGCGTCCACGGCGCTGGCGGCAATGTGCAGCGGCGTGGTGCCTGTCTCGTCGGTGGCTGACACAAACGGGCGGAGCTGCGGCTTGGAGAACAGCGCCACCCGTCCGTACTTGGCCGCACCGTGCATGGGCGTGCTGACCGCCGCCGCTGGATGGTGCTCGGACTTGAGCTGGTCGACGATCGCGCCGTGGCCGAGCGCTGCGGCATTGTACAGGGGTGTGAGGCCCATGATATCCACCACGCCGCAGTGCGCGCCGTGACGGAGCAGCAGCGCCACAACCGCTGTGTGCCCCTTGGCGGCAGCGTAGTGAAGCGGCGTCCGGCCGTCTTCGTCAACCGCGTTCACGCCAATGTCTGGTGACCGAGACGGCTTGTCTAGTGTCTTACGACGAGGAAGTGCGCCCTGTTCAACGCGGCTGTCCTCTTCACCAGACGCCACGGGAAGGTACGGGAACAGCGCAGCGACAACGGCTGGCCTGCCTCTCTCTGCGGCCATGTGCAGCGGTGCTCGGCCATGGTGGTCTCGAATGTCCGCGCCGGCACCAGCGTCACACAACGCAACCAAAGCGCCGCGACGCAGAGCACAAGCAGCAGCATGCAAAGGTGTCGATCCGTCGGCGTCCACAGCTCCAACGACAGCACCCGCGTCGAGCAGTGTCCGCACCGCCGCGGCGCTGCCACTGCGCCCCGCCTCGTGCAGCGCCGTGCGCCCGCCATTGGCGGTTCCGCCCACGTCGGCACCCGCGTCCACCAGTGTCCGCACCGCCGCAGCGCTGCCACTACACCCCGCCTCGTGCAGCGCCGTGCGCCCGTACTTGTCGGTTCCGCCCACGTCGGCACCCGCGTCCAGCAGTGTCCGCACCGCCGCAGCGCTGCCACTGCGCCCCGCCTCGCGCAGCGCCGTTCGCCCGTGCTTGTCGGTTCCGCCCACGTCGGCACCCGCGTCCACCAGTGTCCGCACCGCCGCAGCGCTGCCACTCTGTCCCGCCTCGTGCAGCGCCGTGCCCCCGCCGTTGTCGGTTCCGCCCACGTCGGCACCCGCGTCCACCAGTGTCCGCACCGCCGCAGCGCTGCCACTCCATCCCGCATGGTGCAGCGCCGTGCGCCCGTTCTTGGCGGTTCCGCCCACGTCGGCACCCGCGTCCAGCAGTGTCCGCACCGCCGCAGCGCTGCCACTCCACCCCGCCTCGTGCAGCGCCGTGCGCCCGTCGTTGGCGGTTTCGCCCACGTCGGCACCCGCGTCCAGCAGTGTCCGCACCGCCGCAGCGCTGCCACTGCGCCCCGCATAGTGCAGCGCAGTACGCCCGTCGTTGTCGGTTCCGCCCACGTCCGCATCCGCGTCCACCAGTGTCCGCACCGCCGCAGCGCTGCCACTCCACCCCGCCCAGTGCAGCGCCGTGCGCCCGCCGTTGTCGGTTCCGCCCACGTCGGCACCCGCGTCCACCAGTGTCCGCACCGCCGCAGCGCTGCCACTGCGCCCCGCCCAGTGCAGCGCCGTGCGCCCGCCGTTGTCGGTTCCGCCCACGTCGGCACCCGCGTCCACCAGTGTCCGCACCGCCGCAGCGCTGCCACTCCACCCCGCCTCGTGCAGCGCCGTGCGCCCGTCGTTGTCGGTTCCGCCCACGTCGGCACCCGCGTCCAGCAGGAACTCGATGACCTCGGAACTGCCACCTCCCGCCGCCCACTGCAGCACCGTGCGCCCATCGCCACATGTTGCCTCCGCCTTGTCACCTGCTTTGAGCAGTGCCTTCACCGTCGCGACATTGCCTCTGCCCGCGGCTGTGTGGAGCGGCGTGACGCCTACAGCAATGGAACTTGGCTGGTGAACCCAATAGAAGAACGAAAATGTATCTAAGAATGGTGTCTCATCAAGCACGGAGACTTGACAAGTTGTCCCCTCCACCTTGGCGCCCGCGTCCAACAATACTCGAACAGCGTCGTCACCACTGCCCCTGCCCACCATGTGTAGAGCAGTCAGGCCTGGCATGGAGCGAGCACCCACATTGGCACCCGCACACACCAACGCCCGTACCGCTGCCGCGCTCCCACTGTCCGCCGCACAGTGCAATGGTGTCTCACCAAAGTCGGTGCACGCCTCGACGTCTGCCCCCGCGTCCAGCAGCGCACGAATGGTGGCCACGTCCCCCGCTGCCGCCGCGCAGTGCAGGGCGGTCGCTCCAACGTCGGCCGCAGCGTCAACGGGCGTGCCAGCGGCCAACAGCGCCCGCATCGTCGGCACGTGTCCGCTGCTGGCCGCCCAGTGCAGAGGCAGATAACCGACATCGCTCCAGTTCCGGTTTCTTGTGGAAGCGGCCGTCACGCTGGCGCCAGCCGCGAACAGCACGCCCACCGCCTCGACGTCCCCGGCGGCAGCCGCCCAGTGCAGGGCCGTGTCGTCATGGTCATTCGTCTCTGCGACGTTGGCGCCCGCCTCGAGCAGCGCCCGTACGGCTGCCACCCCGCCGCTCCACGCGGCCTCGTGCAATGGCACCAGCGGGAGCGCCCGCTCTTTGAATCTGGGCAGCAACCGCGGCGGCCACCCCCGCGGCGCGCCCGCCGCGGCGCCAGTCCCCACCGCCGGCTCGGTCGGCGGCGGCGCGGTCGCCTCGGCCGCCGTCGTCGCCATGCGCCCGCTACCCCCACACGCCCGCCCACGCGCCGCGCCGACGGCGGCGCCAGCCGCCCACACAACCCCGCGCGGGGGACGGCGGTCGCCCCACCACGGCGCCAACAGCAGCGCGCCCGCAGCGGCGTATACCACAGCCGGGACGTGGGGCCACGCGCAATGGTGCCACCACGGCGCCAACAGCAGCGCGCCCGCAGCGGCGTATACCACAGCCGGGACGTGGGGCCACGCGCAATGGTGGACGCGGGGGCGGACAGGGGAGGGGGGATGCCCACCGCCACGGCGAGCACCGGCAGGGTGTGTGGGCGGGAGGGGCGCGCGTGGGCGCTGCAAGAGAACACACACCTCCACCCCCGCGCGGACGGCGCGCTCCCCCGCGGGGCGGTCTTTAGAAGAGCGCACGGGCCGCCACGGACAGCGGCGTCCCACCGGTCGGCGGCGGGGCGTGCGCGCGCGTCGCCCCTGCCGCACACCGCCGACTGTGGGCGCGAGAGGGAGGGGGGGGGCGCGTCTGTGGCGCCGCGGGGCGCGTCGGTGGCGCCGTGGGCCGACCGCACCCTGGTGGGTGTGCCCCCAGCAAGTTGTGACAGGGATGCCTCGCCAGCACCCCCCACCGCCGCCTCGTGAGCGCGGGCGCCCCGCCGCGGCTGTTGGGCTTTTTGCGCTCACGGGGGCCGCGGCGGGCCCACCATGACAAGGTTGTGGCGCCCCCTACACCGCCGCCACCGCGTGGTGGGCCGCCGTCGGGGGGACAGCTCTGCGCTGGCAGGCGCGACCCCAAGCGCGGGACCCAACGGACTCGCCGGCTGCGCGCCGCCGCCCCGCGCGGCCGGGCACACACCGCGGCGTGTCCGGCTGCGTGGACAGCGCACAGCTCGCGGCGTGGTGTCGGCGGCGGGCGGGCGGTGCCGGACTTCTGCCGACACCCACCGGCGCCCATGATTTTCCGCCCACACTTGCCACCTCGATCGTCGACCAACACACGCGCAGATCCCACCTGATCAAATAACAAAAAAGGCTCGAAAACACAAACAAAAAGACAGAATACACACAAACGAGCAACACACCGCAACCGCGGCAGCGCGGTGCGCATCGCCCCTCTCGCCCCCCCCACCGTCGGCCACGCGCGCCGCCGCGTGTCTGTGTGCGCCGCCGCGTGTCTGTGCGCCCCGCCGCGGCGGCCGCGGTGGCCCGCGCGTTGCTTTGCGCTCCCGCGCGCCCGCCGCCGGGGCCGTGCCGCACCGGCGCGGGCGCTGGGTGCGGGGAGGAGCGGCAGCGGCGGCAGGCGGGCGGGGGCGGGGAGAGGGGGTGTGCCACCCGCCGCAACACCGCCGGCCGCGTCGCGCGGCGGCCCGCCCCGCGCCGCCGCCGCCGCCGCCGCCGCCGCCGCCGCGGCGCAAGCGCGGCCCGCCGCCGTCGGCGCCGCCTGCCCGTCGTTGCCGCCTGCTTGTCGCTGCCGCCGCCGTGTTGTTGCGGCCGCCCCCGCGGCGTGTCACCCGCCCGGCCGCGTTCGTTGCCGCCGTGGGACCGCCGCTGCCGCCGCGGCCGTGCGCCCGCCGCGCCCCCGGTCCGTCGCCGCCGCCCGCCCGTCGAGGCGGTGCCCACCCACCCCGTCGGCTGTATCCGGAGTCCCGCCGCTGGCACTGCCGACGGCCGTCGACGTTGTCGGCGCCGCCCCGCAGTCGTTGCCGCTGCGCTCGTCGTGGGCGGCGCCGCCGCGGTCATGGTGGTGTCCTCCCGCCGTCGCTGCTGCCCCTGCATCGTTGCCGCGGCCCCGGCATGGTCGGCGGTGCCTCCCCGTTCATTGCTGCTGCCTCCCCCGTCGCTGCCGGCGCTGCCATTGTGGTGCTGCCTGCCCCTTTGTTGGGTCTCCTCGGCGTTGGTGCCGCTCTTTTCGTTGTCGGCGTCGCCCTCTCCTCGTGGCGGTGCCACGCCCTCTCGTTTCCGATGCACCTCTGCCGAGGCTGTCCCCCCGCGGTGGTTCCCGCTGCTCCACGCGTCGCTCTGGCTACGCCCCCAGTCGTCGGCGCCGCCCTCTGATTGTTGGCGAGGCCGTCACTCTGTCGCCGACGCCCCCGTTCCGTCGCGGCGGACATCTGCCTGTCATTGCCTCCACGCACCTGTAGCCGACGGCGTCCACGCCATGTTTTGCTGCCGCTCCGTAGCTGTGGCGGCTCCCTCTCACATGTCGCCGCGGCTCCCCCTCGCGTCAATGTGACCCCCCCCCTCCGCCCTTGCTGCCTCCCCTCTGTCGTTGTGGCGCGTTGCCTGCCGCTGCCGCATCCCCTCCCGTCCTTCGGTCGCGGCCGCCGACCTCGCCGGCTCCCCCCCCCCATTGCCACAACTCCCCCCCCTTGAACGCAACGAGCTCCCCCCCGGGTTGCCGGTCGCCGCCACCGCGGCGGGCGGCGCGCGCGCACCGCCCGGTGGCCGCCGCGGCCACCCGCGGCGCGTGCCCGCCGCGGGTGGCGGGCGCAGCAGCAACGTTGCGGGGATCGCCGCCGCTGCGGCCGCCGCCTCCACCGCCGCTGCCGCCGCCGCCGGGCCCATAGCCAAGCTCGGCTCTGCCGTGGCGCCGCGAGCCGACACGGGTGGAGGCGGCGGGCCGTCGGCCCGAGGACCGGCGGCGGCGGCGGCCGACTGCCACTGGCAGCCGCGGCGGCCGCGCGTGCGCCGCGCGTGCGCCGCGCGTGCGCCGCGCGTGCGCCGCGCGTGCGCCGCGCGTGCGCCGCGCCGCCGCCGCCGGCGCGTGGCCCACACCGCCCGCGTCGTGGCGCGCCGCGGCGGCGGCCAACCGCGGCGCGGGGGGTGACCAGGAAGGATCACGGGCGCGCGCGCCGCGGGCGGCGGCTGCGGATCTGCCGCCGCGGCAGCGCAGTGCTACCAAACCCGTGGACCCCTGGAGAACAAAATTTGGCCGGAATCGGGCGTGCGCGGGCGTGCAGCGGCGTGCAAACCCCCCTCTACGGTATCGCAGAGGCCGATTTTTCCAACACCTGCCCTATAGCGCCGCTCAGTCGTCCGTGCACGGGTTCCGGTGCACTTTTTTTCCACCCATACATGGAGGGCGTACTGGAGCTCGTGATGGACCTCGACCATATCACCGGAGGGCGTGCACGTCGTTCCCCGCCGAACGACAAATCGCAGTGCACGCGGACGCCTGTAACTCGTGCCGCCGATGCACAAGTTATTCTGGAGTCGTGCAGGCGATGCACGAGTTCCGCACGCGGCCCAGCCGAGGATCGTGCAACGCGTGCGTAAGTCGGTCACATTTAACCCGGAATGATGCACGGTTTCGCGACATTGCGTCGCCATGTGAGCAGGCCTTCCAGAAACTACTGGGTACACCCGACCAGAGAGCCCTTCATTCCGTGCTGTTTGTCCGACATGATGGACTGACTCGATCCTAAGACCATCAGATGGCCCACACATGAAGCCCATTGCACGAGGGTTGCCCAATCAGCAAGGACGTTACGGCCTCACACAGTCATACCCTCCCATTTCCAAAATCTGTTGTGACCTCATACCAAAACGCAAGTCGACTCAACAAGTGAAAGCACTCCCCCCCACCCGTACCACACGCATACCTCGTGCAGCAAACTGACTGGGCGCGGAAGTCACCAGCACCTGCGTTGCCGTTGCAGCCGACCCACCAATGAAGGCCCAACCCCCGCGACCCGTCTCTGTCTGAGCGACCGCCCGACACCGCCCGTGCTCTTTACACGACCACGACCCTACCGCGACAAGAAGACATCGAGTCGCAAGCATCTCCCCCGTCAAGACCCTCCCCACAAGGCCGCAGTTTGGTAGATGACGCAGACCCACCCCCCCATCAAGGTGAGGCCGCCGCCACCCTTCCCCGCGACGTCGGCGCGGCAGCTGCCGGCGGCCGGTGCCGCCCCCACCGGTCCCCCCTTCGTGGCGGGGTCGGGGCCCCCGCCGCACCCCCGACGGCGGAGCGGCAGCTACCAGCGGCTGGTATGAGGCACCCATTTTTGACGAATGTGAGCGTACAATGAAGTGTATATATCTGGCGAAGCTGGTGCTGTCGGAGACCTTGGCAATAAATGCAACTCAAGTGCAGCGGGGTCGCAGTATAGCTTCAGAAGACTTGGGCTGTGGCTGGCCCAAGTCGCAGTGTGCCTTTTGAGGGCTTGGCCCGCACTAGACCGAAAATGCTCAGGCAATGCCGAATTGAGGCACGCCGCTGCACGAGGAGGAGCAGCCTCCTGCACGCCCCCTCACGTCGGCGGCACGCGGCGCTCACGAAGGCTGACACGCCTCGCGTGCCGCACATGCACAACTTCGGGCCGGAGTCGTGCTGATTTCACGTCCCGCACGCTCGCCAGGGGTCCACGGGTTTGGTAGCACTGCGCAGGCCGGCCGCGGCTGCGCCCCACAAGCGCGCACACGTGGTCACGGTGGGGGGGGGGGCGGTCGCTGGAGGGGCGGCCGCCGCGGCACCCGTCGCGGCGACGGCAGTGGTCTGGGTGGGCGGCGGGGTGCATGCACCACGCCCGTGCTAGAGACGTCCCGCTGGGCCCGCCGCCCGCGCGCCGCCGCCGCGGCCGCCAGCCGTCTGGCCAGTGGCCAGTGTCTGTGCGCCCGTCGCGCGCCCGGCCGCGCGCGGCCGCGCGGCCGCCGCGGCCCCACGCGCGGCACGCCCGCTCGCCGCGCCGCCGAGCCGGCCGGTCGCGCTGCCCGCCGCGACCGCGGCGCGGCTGCGACGGCGGCAGCGCCCGCGGTACTCGCCCACCCCGTCGCGCCGCTTCGTTCACTTCGCCTCGCGTGCCGCGGTCACGGCGTCCCGCGTCTCCACCACCCCCGCCCCCCGCCCCCCCCCCCCCACCCCGCCCCCCCCCGACCGCCCCCGACCACCTCCACCCACCAGACGGTCGACGGTGCCCTCCCCCCCCTGCCCCCCCCCTCACCCTCACCCCCACCCCTCCCGCCCATTCCCCCCCCCCCCCCCCCTCCATGGCCACGTTTGTGGCGCCCGTGTCGCCGCCGTGGTGCGGCCGGGGCGGCCGCGGCGGCCGCGTCGGCGGCGGCCGCGGCGGCGCGGCCGGCGCCCCCGCCCGCCACCGCGGCGCGGCCACGCCCCGCGCCGCGGCGGCCACCCGCCGCGGGCCGCCGCGCGCGGTCGGCGCCGCCGCCGCTCCCGCCGCCGGGCCGTCGGCCGAGGCGGCGGCGGCGGCGGCGGCGGCGGCGGCGGCGGCGGTGACCGCAGCGGTCGAGGCGGCACCGCCGACGGCCGCGGCGGCGCCGCCGACGGCCTCGGGGCCGCCGCCGCCGACGGCCGCGGCGGCGCCGTCGACGGCCTCGGCGGCGCCGCCGACGGCCGCGGCGACCGAGACGGCGACGGCCGCGGCGGCGGCGACGGCGGCGGCGGCGGCGCCGCCTACCACGGACCTGGCTTTGGCGATCGCGGCGGCGGCGCCGCCACCCCCGCCGTTGCTCGCCGCCGCTGTTGAGGCGTCGGCGCCGCCGCCGCCGCCGCCGCCGCTGCCGCCGCCGCCGGCAGCAACGGCGGGCGGCGCCGCCGCGGCGGTGGTGGCGGCGACACACCCCCGCGGTACGCCCTTGCAGGTGGCAGCGGCCGAGGCGACCGCGGCGGCGGCGGCGGCGGCGGCGGCAGCGGAAGGCGCGGCGGCGGCGGCGGCGGCAGCGGCGGCGGGCGCGGCGGGCGGGCGGGCGGGCGGGGCAGCGATCGCGGCGGCGGCGGCGGCGCTCGAGGCGACCGCCCGCCGCCGGGGCGCGCGCAACGCACGGCCCGCGCAGCTGGCCGGCATCTGGTCGCTCGTCTACACAGACTGCCCGCGGCTGGCCGCCGCGGTGGGCTTGACGGGCGCGGGGCGGCTGCTGCCGGGGGCGAGCCTCAGCGCGCTGCGGGTGGGCGTCGCCGCCGACGGGCGGGGGTGGGTGGAGGAGGTGCACGTATCGCCGCTGGGGCTGCTCTCCGCCACCAACCGGGTGGACGGCACGTGGGCGCTCCCGCCAGAGGGGGCGGACGACGACGGCGGGTGTGTCAACACACTGACACTCGCGTCCAAGGACCTGCGGCTGCGGGGGCGCCGGGGGGGTGGGGCCACCGCCCACGGCTCTACCGGCGTGGCGGCCGGCGCGCCACGCCGTCGCTGGTGGTGGTCGGCCGCCGCCGCCGCCGTCGACGTGACGTACGTGGACGCTGCGTGGGCGGTGGTGCGCTCCGTGCCCGGCCGGCGCGTGTACGTGCTCCGCCGGGACGTGGCGGCCGAGGCGGCCGCCGCCGCCGCCGACGCCGCGGCGGCGGCGGTGGAGGCGGCGGCGGTGGAGGCGGCGGCGGTGGAGGCTGCCGCCGCCGAGGCCGCCGCCGCGCGCGCGGCGGCGGCGGACGCGGCGGCGGCGGCGGCGGCCAAGGTGGCGGCCGCCGAGGCGGCGGCCGAGGCGGCAGCCGTGGCGGCGGCCGAGGCGGCGACGGCCAAGGCGGCGGCCGCAGAGGCGGCGGCGGCGGCGTTGGGGGGGGGGGGGGGGGGGCAGGCGGTGGCCGCCGTGGGCGCAGCGGCTTGGGACGGGCTGGATATGGGGGGGGGGGGTGGGGGGGGGGGGGGGCGGCGCACGGGGACGCCCCGCGTGGTCGGCGCGCTTCGCGGTCGGCGGCGGGCCCGCTGCAGCTGGCACAGCGGCTGTGGAAGTGGTAGGCGCCGCCGGGGGGGTGGGGGAGCGGTGGGGGGGGGGATTGGGGGGGCGTGCCGCGCTGCACAGATAGAGCCGGCACTGACACTCTTGCCTCGCGGCGTGCCCATGCGCGGCGCCCGCGGGGCCAAGCACCAGCAGTCGACACGGTGGCCGCCCATGCTGCCCGGGGTACGACGCCCACGCCGCGACCAGCTAGACAGGCCTTGCGGTTCCCCGCACTGCGCTGGCGGCGACGCGACGAGGGTGCCGAGCCCCCGTGCGCCGTCGCCGCCCCCCGCAGCGCCGGTGCTTCGCGGCCGCCCCCGCCGCGGCGCGGCCCGTGCCACTCTGGCGGCCGGGGTCGCTGCCAGCGCGGAGCGCGCTGCGTGGGGCCGCGCGCCCCAGCGGGCGGCGGCAGCCACTCGCGGGCGTCCCCGCAGAGCGGCTGCTGCGTCTGACCCCCCCAGCACGGCGGCACCCTCTTTGTGTCCCCTTCCCCGGCCCCCGTCCTGTGGCCCCGCTCCCCCGTACGTCCCCCCCACCGGCGTGCCCTCACCCGGCACGTGCCCCCGCAGCGGCTCCGCCTCGGTCGTCTCGCCACACACCCGCGGCGTCTCGGCCGACGGCCGCCCACGCGCCCAGCACCCGCCCCCCCCCGTACTGCCGTCGGACGCGCCCCCCACGGGCGCCCCCACGGGCAGGCCCGCGCGCCTCCCGCCGTGGCGCGGTCCCTTGCCGCCGCGGGCAGCCCCCGTGCCGCCGCGCCGCCGCCGCCGCCGCCGCCGCCGCTGGCTCCGCGTGCGGCGGCCGCCGCGGCGGCCGCCGGGCGGCCGCACGGCTGGTAGCCGCGCGGACCGCCGCCCCCCCCCCACCACATGGCACCCCACCGCGCCGCCAGCGCCAGCCGCCGGCCGCGGCATCCGCCAGTGGCAGCCCCGCGGCGGCGGCCGCAGCGTGGGCCGGGGCGGCCGACCGGCGGGGGGAGGAGGGGCGGCCGTCCACCCCCCCGTGGCCGCCGCGTCGCCGCCTGTTGGGGGGCGGAGGGCGGTGGGGGGGGCGGCGGCGGCCGCGCAGTCGCGCGGCCGCCGTGCGGCGGCACGTGCGTGGGGGGGGCGCGGGTGGCGGGCGCGGCGGCGGCGTGGCGGCCGCCCACTGTGGCCCCCGTGGGTGCCGGCTTGAGAAGGGGAAGCGGGCGGGTAGCCGCGACCACGGCGGCGTCGGTGGCGCCGCCGCCGCCGCCACCGCCACCGCCGCCGCCGAGCGGGCCGACGCGCGACGCGGCCGGCGGTGTTGGTGCGGGTGGCACACCCCCTCTCCCCGCCCCCCCCCGCCTGCCGCCGCTGCCGCTCCTCCCCGCACCCAGCGCCCGCGCCGGTGCGGCGCGGCCCCGGCGGCGGGCACGCGGGAGCGCAAAGCCACGCGCAGGCCACCGCGGCCGCCGCGGCGGCGCGCACAGACGCGGCGGCGCGCACAGACGCGGCGGCGCGCACAGACGCGGCGGCGCGCGTGGCCGACGGCGGGGGGGGCGAGAGGAGCAATGTTCACCGCGCTGCCGCGGTTGCGGTGTGTTGCTCGTTTGTGTGTATTCTGTCTTTTTGTTTGTGTTTTCGAGCCTTTTTTGTTTTTTGATCAGGTGGGATCTGCGCGTGTGTTGGTCGACGATCGAGGTGGCAAGTGTGGGCGAAAAATCATGGGCGCCGGTGGGTGTCGGCAGAAGTCCGGCACCGCCCGCCCGCCGCCGACACCACGCCGCGAGCTGTGCGCTATCCACGCAGCCGGACACGCCGCGGTGTGTGCCCGGCCGCGCGGGGCGGCGGCGCGCAGCCGGCGAGTCCGTTGGGTCCCGCGCTTGGGGTCGCGCCTGCCAGCGCAGAGCTGTCCCCCCGACGGCGGCCCACCACGCGGTGGCGGCGGTGTCGGGGGCGCCACAACCTTGTCATGGTGGGCCCGCCGCGGCCCCCGTGAGCGCAAAAAGCCCAACAGCCGCGGCGGGGCGCCCGCGCTCACAAGGCGGCGGTGGGGGGTGCTGGCGAGGCATCCCTGTCACAACTTACGGCAGGGGCGACGCGCGCGCACGCCCCGCCGCCGACCGGTGGGACGCCGCTGTCCGTGGCGGCCCGTGCGCTCTTCTTGAGGCCGCCCCGCGGGGGAGCGCGCCGTCCGCGCGGGGGTGGCGGTGTGTGTTCTCTTGCAGCGCCCACGCGCGCCCCCCCCGCCCACACACCCTGCCGGTGCTCGCCGTGGCGGTGGGCATCCCCCCTCCCCTGTCCGCCCCCGCGTCCACCATTGCGCGTGGCCCCACGTCCCGGCTGTGGTATACGCCGCTGCGGGCGCGCTGCTGTTGGCGCCGTGGTGGCACCATTGCGCGTGGCCCCACGTCCCGGCTGTGGTATACGCCGCTGCGGGCGCGCTGCTGTTGGCGCCGTGGTGGGGCGACCGCCGTCCCCCGCGCGGGGTTGTGTGGGCGGCTGGCGCCGCCGTCGGCGCGGCGCGTGGGCGGGCGTGTGGGGGTAGCGGGCGCATGGCGACGACGGCGGCCGAGGCGACCGCGCCGCCGCCGACCGAGCCGGCGGTGGGGACTGGAGGCGTGGCGGGCGCGCCGCGGGGGTGGCCGCCGCGGTTGCCGCCCAGATTCAAAGAGCGGGCGCTCCCGCTGGTGCCATTGCACGAGGCCGCGTGGAGCGGTGGGGTGGCAGCCGTACGGGCGCTGCTCGAGGCGGGCGCCAACGTCGCAGAGACGAATGACCATGACGACACGGCCCTGCACTGGGCGGCTGCCGCCGGGGACGTCGAGGCGGTGGGCGTGCTGTTCGCGGCTGGCGCCAGCGTGACGGCTGCTTCCACAAGAAACCGGGATTGGAGCGATGGCGGTTATCTGCCTCTGCACTGGGCGGCCAGCAGCGGACACGTGCCGACGATGCGGGCGCTGTTGGCCGCTGGGACGCCCGTTGACGCTGCGGCCGACGGTGGAGCGACCGCCCTGCACTGCGCGGCGGCAGCTGGGGACGTGGCCGCCATTCGTGCGCTGCTGGACGCGGGGGCAGACGTCGAGGCGTGCACCGAGTTTGGTGAGACACCATTGCACTGTGCGGCGGACAGTGGGAGCGCGGCAGCGGTACGGGCGTTGGTGTGTGCGGGTGCCAATGTGGGTGCTCGCTCCATGCCAGGCCTGACTGCTCTACACATGGTGGGCAGGGGCAGTGGTGACGACGCTGTTCGAGTATTGTTGGACGCGGGCGCCCAGGTGGAGGGGACAACTTGTCAAGTCTCCGTGCTTGATGAGACGCCATTCTTGGATATGTTTTCGTTCTTCTATTGGGTTCACCAGCCAAGCTCCATTGCTGTAGGCGTCACGCCGCTCCACACAGCCGCGGGCAGAGGCAATGTCGCGACGGTGAAGGCACTGCTCAAAGCAGGTGACAAGGCGGAGGCAACATGTGGCGATGGGCGCACGGTGCTGCAGTGGGCGGCGGGAGGTGGCAGTTCCGAGGTCATCGAGTTCCTACTGGACGCGGGTGCCGACGTGGGCGGAACCGACAACGGCGGGCACACGGCGCTGCACTGGGCGGGGCGCAGTGGCAGCGCTGCGGCGGTGCGGACACTGCTGGACGCGGGTGCCGACGTGGGCGGAACCGACAACGGCGGGCGCACGGCGCTGCACGAGGCGGGGTGGCGTGGCAGCGCTGCGGCGGTGCGGACACTGCTGGACGCGGGTGCGGACGTGGGCGGAACCGACAACGGCGGGGGCACGGCGCTGCACTGGGCGGGGTGGAGTGGCAGCGCTGCGGCGGTGCGGACACTGGTGGACGCGGGTGCCGACGTGGGCGAAACCGCCAACGACGGGCGCACGGCGCTGCACTGGGCGGGGTGGAGTGGCAGCGCTGCGGCGGTGCGGACACTGGTGGACGCGGGTGCCGACGTGGGCGGAACCGACAACGGCGGGTGGACGGCGCTGCACCATGCGGGGCTCAGTGGCAGCGCTGCGGCGGTGCGGACACTGCTGGACGCGGGTGCCGACGTGGGCGGAACCGCCAACGACGGGCGCACGGCGCTGCACTGGGCGGGGTGGAGTGGCAGCGCTGCGGCGGTGCGGACACTGGTGGACGCGGGTGCCGACGTGGGCGAAACCGCCAACGACGGGCGCACGGCGCTGCACTGGGCGGGGTGGAGTGGCAGCGCTGCGGCGGTGCGGACACTGCTGGACGCGGGTGCCGACGTGGGCGGAACCGCCAACGACGGGCGCACGGCGCTGCACTGGGCGGGGTGGAGTGGCAGCGCTGCGGCGGTGCGGACACTGCTGGACGCGGGTGCCGACGTGGGCGGAACCGACAACGGCGGGCGCACGGCGCTGCAGAGCGCGGGGTGGAGTGGCAGCGCTGCGGCGGTGCGGACACTGCTGGACGCGGGTGCCGACATGGGCGGAACCGACAACGGCGGGCGCACGGCGCTGCAGAGCGCGGGGGGGGTGGCAGCGCTGCGGCGGTGCGGACACTGCTGGACGCGGGTGCCGACGTGGGCGGAACCGACAACGACGGGCGCACGGCGCTGCACGAGGCGGGGCGCAGTGGCAGCGCCGCGGCGGTGCGGACACTGCTCGACGCGGGTGCTGTCGTTGGAGCTGTGGACGCCGACGGATCGACACCTTTGCATTTTGCTGCTCAATCTCGGCGTCGCGGCGCTTTGGTTGCGTTGTGTGACGCTGGTGCTGGCGCGGACATTCGGGACCACTGTGGCCGAGCACCGCTGCACATGGCCGCAGAGACAGGCTGGCCTGCCGTTGTCGCCGCTCTGTTCCCGTACCTTCCCACGGGGTCTGGTGAAGAGGACAGCCGCGTTGAACAGGGCGCACTTCCTCGTCGTAAGACACTAGACAAGCCGTCTCAGTCACCAGACATTGGCGTGAACGCGATTGACGAAGACGGCCGGACGCCGCTTCACTACGCTGCCGCCAAGGGGCACACAGCGGTTGTGGCGCTGCTGCTCCGTCACGGCGCACACTGCGGCGTGGTGGATATCATGGGCCTCACACCCCTGTACAATGCCGCAGCGCTCGGCCACGGCGCGATCGTCGACCAGCTCAAGTCCGAGCACCATCCAGCGGCGGCGGTCAGCACGCCCATGCACGGTGCGGCCAAGTACGGACGGGTGGCGCTGTTCTCCAAGCCGCAGCTCCGCCCGTTTGTGTCAGCCACCGACGAGACAGGCACCACGCCGCTGCACATTGCCGCCAGCGCCGTGGACGCGCCTTCTGTGAGCGCACTGGTCGGCCTTGGCGCGGACGTTCACCGCCGCAACGAGGACGACGAGACGCCGCTGCACGGGGCGGTGGCGTGGCTGGAGCGCGCCGTCCGGGCGGCCGAGACGGACAACACGCGGGCGGCGGACCGCGAGGGCGTCGGCCGCCGCCTACGCGGCGCCGCCGCCGGCCACCTGGTGCGGCGGGGCCAGCCAGACGGCGAGCTGGACCTGGCGGGCGTGCCATTGCGGGTGAGTCGCAAGCTGGGCGACTTTCGAGCGGTGGTGCTGTGCTTCCTCGCCGCCGGCGTGCGCGTCGAGCGGGTGGGCCACCGCGGCATCCGGCTGCTGTGCCTGCGCATCGCCCGGGGCGCCGACGGGTTTGGGCCGCGGCAGTTTGCGCGGCTGGCCATCACGGGGCGGGCGCGCCGACCAGACGCCGACGAGGAGCCGCCGCCGGGGACGTCGGGGTAGGCGGTGTGCGCGGGCTCGCAGAGGGGGGGGGTGGCGTGGGACTCTCCCACGCGCAGCACGTGATCACGGGAATGGCGTCTCGGGACGGTCGCCGTGCGCGGCGGCCACCACAGCAGCCGCCGCACTCACAACTTGTCACCACACGACAAACATGGCCAGTCGCCCGCGGCGTTTTCCAACGGCAACCCCATTCCCAGCACTCCCGCCCGCCTCTCCTCGGCGTCGTGCCCCCCACCCCCCCCCTCGTCCAATGTCCAAATCCACGCGGCGACACGAGCAGCGTGACCACCGCTCTTGTCCACACACAAGCACAGCCGGAGCAGGGTCACTGCCCCACCCCCTCCCCCCCGCACGCAACGCAGACTCCGGGTGCAGCCGCAACAAGCGGGTCATCAACGATGGGCGCCTCCCCCAACGAGCCGCCGACGCGAGGGGGCCCCTCCACAGCCAGCAGCGGCGGCGCGCACGACCCCCCCCCCATCCACGCGGGCGCGAGACACGCGCGCCGGCGGCACGCACGGCCAGTGTCCGCCCACCAGGCACCACTCCCCCCCCCCTCACCCCCCCCCCCGCCCGGCATCCGCACCACTGGAGCCGTCCCCCACAGCGGCGCGACGCGCACCGACGCGCACCGCCGCCGCCGTGGCGCCCGGCACGCCCGCGGCCGTCGCCGCCGCCCCGTGCACGCGCGGGCGGCCGCGCGGCGGCCGCCGCGGCCGCGCCACGCCACCGCCGCGGGCGGCGCGGCGCGGCCGCGACGGGCCGCCGCCCGCGCACTCGCGGGCGGCGCCCGGCCAGGCGGCGACCGCCGCGGTCGCGGCCGACCGCCCGCCGGGCGTGGGGGCGGCCGCCGCCGTCGCGGCCGGCCGCCGCTGGGGCGGGCGGCGGGCTACCACGCGCGGCTGCCGACGCAGCGCAGACGCGCGCAGACAAAGAAAAGAATAAAAGGAGACCGCCGTGCGCCGCGGCGGCGTGGGCGCGTCGCCGGCCGCGGCGGGAGCGGCGCGCCGCGGCCGCCACACCCAACACACCCCGCCAGCCGGTGGGGGGAGGAATTGGGGGGGGGGGGGGTGAGGGATTGGGTGGGGGGGGGGGGGGAGGGAGCGTCACGCGCCAGCGGTGGTAGTAGAGCAGCGGGCCGCGCCGCGGCGGCTGCGCGGCCGCCCGTGCCGGCCCGCCGCGGACGCGCGGCCGTCGGCGGGCGACACCCCAAGTTGGTGGGGGGGGGTGTGTGGCCGCAGCCGCCCGGCCGCCCCGCCGCCGCGCGGCCGGCGGCCACCGGCCGTGCACCTTCCCACCGCCACCACAGCGGCGGGCCTGGTCCGACGCCCACGAGCGCCAGCCGCCGGCCACCCGGGCGCGCCGCACCCGCCCGGCACCAACGGCGTCGCACGGTCCCGCCCTCTCCCCCACCGCCCACGACGCGGCCGTCGTGGCCGCAACAGCCGGCCGCCAATGGGCGCCAACACCACCCAGCTGCGGTGGAGCCGTCCCGTACGCGCCGCTGCGGCAGCAGCCGCGTTGGCCGGGTACGCTGCCCGCGCACACCCAATCGCCTCGACGCGCCACCGACAGACGGACAGTGGAGTACGGTTCAATTGGAAGGTTGTCACTAGCCGCCGCCCGCCCCCCCAACGCTGCCGTTGGAGCGCCCGAGTGGTGACGTCAAACAGCAAAACCGCCACCACTCCCGTGCCGGTGCCATGGGTCACCGCGCGCAGCAACGGCCGCCGTAGTCGAGCACCACAACCAACAACAGCGACCGCCTATCGCGCTATCGCGGTGCTCAGCGGCTCGCCAACGGCAGAAACACCAGCAGTCAGTCCTCATGCAAGCCCAGCTGCTGGAATACTTGGTCGCCTCGCTCGCAACATCGGTGTGTGTTTCATCGCCGGCAGTGGCGCGCTCGCCTGCTCTTGCACAGCGAGACTGACAATGACCAAAGCGGGCGAGACGCCCCACCCCAACGGGTCCATCCTCCCAACTGCACGAGCCCACAGGCCGCCAAGCACGGGGAGGCCACGGGCGCGGGCCTCTGTGCGGCGCACCAACGCAACGCCCGCCGCGCCACACGACACCGACGTCGAGTTGCCAGCAACGGCCGCGCCGGCCTTGAAAGACGGCCAGCTACAACAAAGGCCACCGCACCAAAAGCGTGCCACCGCCACCGCCCTCGTCACGGGCAACCGCCACCACCTCCCAGCCACAAGGGGGCGAAAGCCCTCGGCGGGGATGCCGACGCTCCACCGACGAAACACGCCCGCCGTCGCCGACCGCGCTGCGCCCACGCCACGCCAGCGCGGACGCGCCCGCCACACGCGACGGCCACTGGCACCCACGCAGCGGGGGGGCGCGAGCGCTGCCCGCGCCGCGTGCGCCGCCGCGCCGTCGGGCGCGCGCAGCGCCGCGCCGCGCAGCGCCGCGCCGCGCCGCACCGCGCCGCGACCGTGGCCGCCGCGGCTACCCGGCGGGCCGGCCGCGCCGCCCGCCGCGGCGGGTCATGGCCGGCGCACTCCCGGCCGCCGCGGCGGGCGGCACCGCGGCACGGCGGGCCGCGGTCGGCGGCTCGCCGCCAAGGCCGCCGCCGCCGGCCGCGGGATGGCGACCCCGCACCCACCACGGTGAACCGCAGCCGGAGTCGGAGGGGGGGCGGGGAGGGCGGCAGCGGGGAGGGACAGGGGGGGGGAGGGGGGGGGGGGGGGGGAACGCCACCGTGCCGCCACACGCCCACCTCCACCGCCGGCCGCATACCCCCCTCGCCACGGGCGCTGTGGCGACGCCGGCACCGACCACGTGCGGGCGGCGTGTGCACACCGGGGACGGGCGGCAGACGGGTGGGGGGGGGGGGGCGGGGGGGAGGGGGGCGCCGTCGCCGTCACCGCGCCGCACCGCGCGCGCGCCCTCCCCCCCCACCATCGGGGAGGGCAGAACTGGCGGCCAGGGGGGGGGGGGGGGGAGGATGACGCGGCATGGGAGCGACCGCCGCAGCGGCGTCGGCGGCGGCGTCGACGGCGGCGGCGTCGACGGCGGCGGCGTCGACGGCAGCGGCGTCGACGGCAGCGGCGTCGACGGCAGCGGCGTCGACGGCAGCGGCGTCGACGGCAGCGGCGTCGACGGCAGCGGCGTCGACGGCAGCGGCGTCGACGGCAGCGGCGTCGACGGCAGCGGCGTCGACGGCAGCGGCGTCAACGGCAGCGGCGGCGCGATGGTCGCGGCGGCGTGATGGTCGCGCCGGCACGGCGGCAGCGGCGGCAGCAGCGGGTACGGGCAGCGGTCGACGCGGCGCGGCGGGCCGCGACGCGGGCCCCCCCCCCCCCCCCCCCCCCCCACGCCAACCCCCCCCGCTTGCACCCGCGACGCGCGCGTGGCGGCGGGGACGTGGCCACCCGCCCCCGCGGCGCCACGCCGGGGCACCGACGGGCGGCGCGGGCGCGTGGCGGCAATGGCGGCGGCGCGGCGATGGAGGCGGCCGCGGCGGCGGCGGGCGGTGGCGGCCGCGGCAGGCCGCGCCGGCCCGCGCCGCCGCGGACGGTCACGCGCGCGCTCCTGGTCGCGCACCCCGCGGGGGGGGGGGGCACCCGGCCACCGCTGCTGACGCCGTGGCCCCGCGCCGTGCAATCCCACACCCCCGGTACCTACGTTTCCGTGCAAAGCAGCGTTGACGGCCTCCGTGGGGGGGTCGGCTGCTGTAAGCGGGCCCTCACGACCCCGTCGGGGCCACCTTGCACAGATATGGACACGACCCACGGCGCGCAATGCGGCCGCGGCCGCCACGCCGGCCGCGACGCCGGCCGCGGCAGTGACGCCCGCCGCGGCCGTCACGCCCGCCGCGGCCGTCACGCCCGCCGCGGCCGCCCCGTCCGCGCGCGCGTCGCGCTGCCGTCGTTTTCCCCGGCCGCGCGCGCGTCGCACTGCCGTCGTTGCCCCGCCGCGCACCGCCCACCGCGGCGCCGCGCGTCGGCCGCACCTCGCCGCCCCCGTCGACGCGTCCCGCGCCGGCCGCCGCCATTGTGCCGGCCGCGTCTGCCGGCCGCCGCCCCTGCCGGCCGCCGCCCCTGTCGGCCACGGTGGGCGCCGCCGTGGCCCGCGCCGGCCGCCGCGCCCGCCCCGCCGCGCCCGCCGCCGCCGCCGCCGCCGCCGCCGCCGCCGCCGCCGCCGCCGCCGCCGCCGCCGCCGCCGCCGCCGCCGCCGCCGCCCACCGCAGCGGTCCGCCGCCGCTGCTCCCGGCCGCCCACCGCGGCCACCACCCGGCGGCGGCGGTGGCGGCTCCCCGCGGCGTGCACTCCCCCCCCTTATCGGGCAGCCGCTCGCGGCACCCGCGTCGCGCCGGCGCCCCCCGGCCCCCCCCCCCCCCCCCCCCGCGTCGCCCTGCCTCGGCCGCTCCCCGGTCGCCCCTTTCCCTCCCCCCCCCCCCCCCCGGCGGGTGGCGGATGGGGGATGATGTCCCCCCCCGCCCGGCGGCGTCCGCCACGGACGTTGACGCTGGCGTGGGCGCCGACGGTGGCGGCGGCGCACCGCCGCCAACGTGCTGCGGCTGGGGTGGCCACACCGCCGCCGAGGTGGGCACGTCGTGGCTCCTCCCGCCGTGGGCGCTCCTCGCCTGGCGGGCCGGCGTGGCCGCCTGGGCGGTCGGCACGCTCGCGTGGCTCGCCGCGACGGACCGGCTGGATCTGCTCTTTTTTACCAACGTCAACTACGTTGTGCTGAGCGCCGCGGTGGTGTGGCTGGCCGTCGCCACCGCGGTGGCGGTGCTGGGCGTCGGCCGCCGGCCGCCACCCGCCGTCGCCGCCGCCGCCGCCGCCACCGCCGCCGCCGCCGCCGCCGCCAACGTGGACGCGGGCGCCGCGGTGGCCGACGACGCGGCGGGCGGGAAGCGGCCGCACCGGCACGTACTGTGGACGGTGACGGTGCTGGGCGTGCAGGTGGTGGCGACCAACGCGCTCTTCCTCGACGTGGTCTACTGGGCGCTCCTGTACGACTCGTTTACCTTTTCCGGCTTGGTCGTCCACGCCCTCAACGCGGCCGCGGTGCTGGCCGACGTGGCGCTGTCGGCGTACCACCTGCGGTGGGCGTACCTGGTCCCGGCCGCCGCCGCGGCGCTGCTGTGGGTGTTTGGGTTTGCGTGGCCCTACTACGCCGCGTCGGGGAGCTGGGTGTACGGGTTCCTGGACTTTCGGGACCACTCGGCGGGGTACATGGTCGCCATTTACCTCGGCATGACCGCGTGGCATTTTGTTGCGGGCGCACTCGTCGTGGGGCTCTGCCGCCTCCGCGACTGGGCGGCGTACCGGCGGCGGCGTCGGCGAGGGGGGGAGGTGCTCGCCACCGCCTGAGCGTAGGCCGCGCCCGCTGTCGGGTCCACGACGGTTGCCCCTGTCGCCGGCACCGTCTGGGGAGCCCGCAGTGCCTGTTGTGCATCCTTTTTTTTTCTTTATTCTATTCGGACCGTCTCCCCCGCACGACGCGGGGGGGGTCCCCCGTCGCGTTGTTCACTCTCACGTTTTTTTGTCACACCCCTCCCCCCCCCCCACTATTAAATTTTCGTTTCTTCTTCATCCGCTTGTTGTTTGCCACTCGGCTGTCACAACGCGTCTGCTCCCCACGGCTCCCGTTCCCACCCCCCTCTTGGCGGCCGCTGCGGTGTGCAACGGCTACGCGAGTGGCTCACGTACCGTGGCCACTCGCGTCGCCGCGTGCCGACGCCGCGGGGGCACCGCTGTCGGCCAGCGCGTCGGCGCGACCGTCTCGCCGCCGCGGGCGTCCCCGAACGGCGGCCGCGGTCGGCCGCTCAACCCCGCTGCGGCGCGTGCGCGCCGGGGTCCGCCATCCCGTCGTGGGCCAGGGGGGGGTCCACGAGTGCGTGCTGGCCCTCGCTCGTTCGTGCCACCCGTTGCGCGCTGCAGCCGTTGGGGCACGCCGTGGGAGCGGCGGCGGGACCGCTGGCGTGGCGACTGGGCTGCGGCGAGGCGGCCTGGCCTGCCGCGCACTGCGGCAGCAGCGGCAGCGGCGGCGTGGCTGTGGCGCCGCCGCCGGTCGTGGCTGCTTGGGGTGGCGCCTCCCGGCGGGGCGTGGCGTGGCCGTGCTGGGTGGCACGGCCGGTGGGACCAGCTGCGGCGGTGGGATGGCGGCGCGGGCGTTGCCGTCGGGTCGCTCATGACGCGACAGGCGCGCGCGGGCATGGACAGCCTGGGGGCTCCTCGACTCGGGGACCGCCGCGGCGACGCCCGAGGATAAAGCCCCCCTGCCCCGCGACGACCACAGTGGTGTCGACGATCGCACCGTGTCCACCCGCCGTGTGTGGTACCGAGAGGGGTGGTGGTGAGATTTTGGCCATCGGCGGGTGCTGTGGACGCGGACTGGACAGGTGGGCTCGCTTTAGGCCCTGCGAAAGTCTACCTCCATTGATTGCAGGCGCCCTCGTTTGTTACTTTGTTATGACGACCGGCGTGCGCCGAAAACTGGCTGCAGCACCTCCAGACCCGCTGTCGCGCCACCACCTGTTTTTCTGTCTCGCAGTTCTGTTCCCAAGCAGAGCGCACGTGTTGTCCACGCCGCGCCCGAATCACGCGCCTGGCCTGCACGCCGCGACAAAGGGACACCAAGCTGCAATCCGCGCTGGGCGTGGCGTCGCTGCTGCCCACGCAGCGGTCCACGGCGGCGATGACCACCCGCCCCGCGCCCCGTTAGCGGCCGCCTTACGCGCGTGAGCGCACCGGCTGCGTCCACGCGACCTTGACCCAACACCACCCCCGCCGCTCGACGACGCCCGCCGCCCGCACAACGGCAGCGGGGAGCCGCACCGACGTGCCGTCGCCGTCACCGCCACCGCGGCTGCCGCCCTCGTCGGTCGCGTCCGCGTCGTCGGCGCCGTTGGCGCCGTCTCCACCCGCGTCGTTGGGGACCGCCCCGGCGAGGCGGCCGTCATAGTGCACGCCAAACGCGCGACCGGCGGCGTAGCCCGCGCGGTAGCGGTCCGCGGCGGGCGTGGCGGCTTCGGCCGCCGCCCGCCGCGACGCGGGCGGCATCTGGATGGTGATGTGGTTGTTATTGACGTTGTTGTTGGCGTTGTTGTTGTTGGTGTTGGCCGTCGCGGCCGCGCCACCGCCCGCGACGCCGCCGCCGCCCGTCATGATGTGGTCGTGGTAGCCCATCGCAAAGCCGGGCTGGTAGCCATACCCGCACGGCACGTACTTGAACGCCGTCAGGCGGACGGCCTTGCCGCCGCCGCGGCCGCCGCCGCTGCGACTGGTGGGGGACGCGGCCGCGGCCGCGACCGCGACCGCGACAAAAACCGTGGCGGCCAGCGCCGCCGGGGTGCGTCCCATGGCGGGCGTGCTGCCAAGCGCACAAGGGACCCCGCGAGTGCGCGACGGACAGGTGGGGGCGCGGAAGGGGCGGATGGGAAGCTCGTCGAGGGTACGTGCTCTTCCACTCGAAATCCCGATGCCTTGATAGGAGGGGGCAGACGGGGGCGAGGAGGAGGAGGGAGGGCCGGCGGCGTCTGGGGGGGGGGGATGGGAGGCCAACGCAGACACCCGCGCCGTCTCCCGAGGCGCGGTAGCAAACGCGCCACGTCGGTGCTCGGCTGCGCGCTGCGGAAGCCCTTTCCCACGCGCGGCTTGCCGGCAGCGCAGACGACCATGTAGGTGCCGTCGGCTGGCGGACTCCCTCGGTGACGGTCGTGCGCGAGGACCGCCACCGGCCGTGGCACGCGCTGCAGACCGCCCCCCTTGCTACACCCTCTGAGCGGCTCTAGGCGCTGCACCCGCGTTGACCCACCGTCCCAAACCACTCCACCTCTCTGTGGGTGCCGCTCGGACAGTCGTCACGGCCAGTCACCCGCCGTGGCGTCAGCGCACACGCACGAGGAGCGGTGTCAGGCCAACGGACAGACGTGCGCTGGGACCGAGTCGCGGCGCGCGGCCGGCTCCCACGCCCCGTCGCTGTGCGTTTGCCAAACAGCGTGGCGGGTGCGCCCTTGCTGGGGCACGCGCCCGAGCTCCGCCGTGGCCGTTTACACCGAGACCACCACGGAGTGGCCGACTGGCGGGTGTCATGCCCGCCGAGGCCGCGATCGAGGACCAGGTCATGATTTGATGAGCTGTACCCCTCGTGGAGTCATCTGGTGGGGGTGTGGCTGCAAGGACCGGCCACTTGGCAGCTGATGACGCGGAAGGCTGACTGAATCAGGCCAAGTAGCTGTCGAGATGGACAGCCGCGGCTGACCTGTCGGTCATGAAAGTCCGCGAGCTGATCGAGAAAAAGTGATCCAACGTGCACCAATTTCCAGTACCTTTCGGATTGAGCGGTACACACGTCGCTTATTTCGGATGGTCTGACAGTAGTTTGTCTGCCCCACAAACCGGCCAGTCGGCCAACGCCGGCCTAGCAACGTGGTCCACGTGTTGTCGCCAGCTGGACCACATGGACGTAGCGCTTGGCAGCCGTTTGTGCTCCACGGGCAGCCTACCTGTGTTTAACTTACTCCACTGTACCTCACATACTGTGCGTCCTGGACCTCCTTCTCTACCTCGTCGCCATTGACCTATGGCGGATCCAGAAGTGAGGCTGGAACGCCTAATCGACTTGGTACATCGCAGCGGACGACGGGTTTCCGTGGCGTCGGCTCGCTTCTGTCAGGGCCTGAGAGGCTCTTTCCTCTCTGTCTGCATACACCGCTGCTGGTATGGACGAACGGAGGCGCCCTCCATCGATGTGAGGGCTAGCTTTTTTTCTATAAAGGAGAAACTGTCTGTGGAGGCCAACATGGGCATCCGCGTCGTCCAGGGGCTTCTGGTCTCTACAGATACCCTGCTACTGATGCTGAAAGACAACATCAACGCAATACGTGGGCCCAGGAAGCGTTGCCTAGAGATAACCCGCTTCAGAGCGTCACACATGGCAGCCCGATGTCGCAGACAGTGCTACCAGATGCACACGCTCAGAGCAAGGAAAAAGAAAAGCATCGTGAGAACGAGCCCACTCTCCTCTCTTCACAGGTTCTTTTTGTTTCTGAAGGTGAAAAAGATAGTTGTGTCTGCCGGCAAGGTGGCCGTTCATTGGGGAAGACAAGCTACTGCGCACTGTACACACCTCAGGCGTCACGCGCCGGACGGCTGTGGTCGGCCGTCGCATCATGGCCACCCGCGAAAGCGGGCGCCCCGGTGACAGGACATGGGGCAGCGCTCTTGGCGGTCGGCGGGGGAGGCTCTGTCGACGCTATCGAGGCGGCGGGCCATCACCGTGTGCGGTCGCGGCCTGCGTGGGTGTATGTAGACGGACGGGCGTCGAAAGAGGGCTTCGCGGGAGACGCGCCCGTCCCTTTGGAGGTGGTGCTGTTTTGTGTTTTCCGGACAAGCTCTCGGCTGGGGTTCTAGGCCACTGCCGGGCGCGCCTCCCATCGGCGTGTCCCAGGGCGGAGGGGCCGGTGGTCTAGCCCCGTCCATGCCCTGCGCCCCAGCTGCGCCGCGTACCAAAATGCGGGACCTCCCCACGCGCCGCATTCCCGGGAGAGGTCTGGACCGTCGCCAGCCATGTCGACCGCGGGCCGCGGCGGCCGCCACGTCCGTCCCTGATGCGCGGCGGCGTGCGGACGTGAGCAGGCGCCCCTCGTCTGGACGCCCCGCGCCGTCAGCAGGGGGGGCGGGGAGGGGAGGCGGCGAGCAGTGACCAGGGGCAAACACAGGGCAAGGCACGTGTGAGAGCAGGCAAAGAGGGTGAGACCGGGTGGGAAGAGGCTGCTCAAGCAGCGAAAGAACAAAAAGTGGACTCGGTGCGTGCTGCTCGTAGCAAAAGTGGGGACCAACGAGGGTGCGCCTCGATACGACGGCGCATGCCACGTGGTTTACCACGGTGGCAGTTTGGTACCCACACTCTCGTCGCCTGGACCAATAGGATGCGCTCACGACAGTGTCTTGGGAGGTGCAAGGTCGGCCGTCGCGGACGCCGCCAGACGCTCTCGCGGGCGCGGGGTCGAGAGCCACGAGCGGGTGAGCGGCGCTCCGCCACCTCCAACCCGTCGCCGCGCGCGGCCCACCGGGCTCCCCCCCCCCCCCCGCGTTCGCTCCTCCCACCCCCCCCCACCACACGCGCCCGACACACCCGGCCCGCGGGCGCGCCGCCGTGCGCGGCGGCCCGGCTGACCACCGCCCCGCCTGTGTCCCCGCGGGGCCCGCCGCGACCGCCTGGCGGCCGTTGCCCCCCGTCCCGTCCCGCCCCTCCCTCCTTTGCCTTTTCCCTGCCACCTCCCCCCCCCCTCCCTCCACCTCTTCTTCCCCCACCGCCCCGCTCTTCTCCCTCCCTCCGCCCTCTCTTCCATCCCGGCGGCGGACGATGTGTGCCAAGGAGGAGCTGGCGAGTGAGCGGTCGCCGCTGGTGGCGGCGCTCCCCCTCGGCCGCAGCTACAGCAGCGGTGACGTTGTGCGCATCGCGAGCGCGGCGGCGGCGGCGGCGGGCGGCGGCGGCGGCGGCGGCGGCGATGGTGGCCGTGGCGGTGCAGGGGGCAGCGGGCGGCCCGCCGCGGCCGCGTCGGCCGACGCCCTGCCCGGCGCGTCGGCGGCGGCGTGTCCGCACCCGTACCACATCCACGCGCTCGCGTCGACCGAGTGGAGCCTCTGCTGGGCATCGGACGAGAGCAGCTCGGACGACGAGGCGCCGCCGGGGCACGTTGGCGCCCCGTCTGCGGCCGGCGGCGGCGGCGTCGGCGGCGGCGGCGGCGGCGGCGGCGGCGGCGCGACGCCCGTGCGCCGCGCGTCGTCGGCGGGCGGGGCGGCGGCGGCGGCGGCTCGGCGGGCGGCGGGGGTGGCCGGCCTCGCCGCGGCGGCGCCGCCGAGCCGGTCGGCCGACGGCGGGTGGGTGGCGGCGGCCGACGGCGGGGACGGCGGCGGCGGCGGTGGCGGCGGCGGCGGCGGCGGCGGCGGCGGCGGTGGCAGGGGCAGCGAGCAACCGGCGCCCCCAGCCGCGGCCGGCGCGTCGCGGCGGCGGCGTCGGCCGCGGCCGCCGCGGGAGGTTACTGAACTCCTCGCGCGCATCACGAGCGGCAAGCCCGACCTGGATGCCTGGGTGGGGGGGGGGGGGGCGCGGGGGGGTGCCGACGCGGTGAGCCCACCGCCCAGCCAGGGGGCTGGCGCGGCTTGTGGCAGCCCGCCGCCGATATCCCCGCCCCCGCCGCCGCCGCCGCCGCCTCCGCCGCCGCCGCCGCCGCCGCCACCGCCGCCGCCGCCGCCGCCGCCGCCGCCGCCGCTGTCTTTGTCGCCGCCGCCGCGGGAGTCGCCACCGCCGCTGGCTGCCGCCACCGCCGCCGGCCGGCGGCCCCTGACGCCCGCCCAGAGCAAGCGCTCGTCGTCGGCGTCCATCTCCCTGCGGCGGCTGTGGCGTGGCTGGATGCCCCCCGAGCGGCTCGCCGGCCTGGCCGACCGCCCCGGCCTGCACGCCTACTACGCCGCGCAGAACGATCTGCTCGGCGCGTTTCGGGAGGCGGCGGCCAAGAACGTGGCCGCCCTCCCGCCCGCCGATGTGGTGTTTCTCGCGCAGCTGGACGCGGCGGAGCGGGCGGCGGGCGGCGGGGACGGCGGGACGTCGGCGGCGCCGCCGGCAGCGGCCGACGTTGAGGCGGAGGCCGGGCGTGCGGCGGCGGCCGCGGTGGATCCTGACGAGGCCACGGCTACCCGCGTCCGCCGCGCGGTGTACGCGTCCAACGCGGCCAACGTGTTCCTTCTTGCCGCGCAGGTGTATGCGTTCTTGTCGTCGGGCTCCCTTGCGTTGATGGCGTCCACGACGGACGCGGCGCTTGACTTTGTGTCGGGCCTGGTCGTCCTCTACACGTGGCGGCTACGGGCGGTGCGCAATAAGTATTCGTACCCCGTCGGGCGGGCGCGGATGGAGCCGCTGGGGGTGGTGCTGATGGCGTGTCTGATGACCGCCGCCACGCTGCTGGTGCTGGAGGAGTCCATCTCCGCGCTCATCCGCGGCCCGTCGGGCTCCCCGCTGGTGGGCCTGACACCCCTCACCGCCATCGTTTTGGTCACCGCCTTGGGCGTCAAGGGCGCACTCTACGCCTACTGCCAGGGAGTACCCGACGTGGCGGTGGCGGCGCTGGCCACCGACCACTGGAACGACGTTGTTGCCAACAGCGGCAGCCTGCTCACCGTCTTTGCGGCACAGGCATGGGCGTGGTGGCTGGACCCGGTGGGGGGCGTCGGCATCTCAGCACTCATCATTTACAACTGGGTGTGCGCGACGGTAGAGCACGTGGACCAGCTGCTGGGGCGTACGGCAGACGGGCGGCTGACGTCGCTCGTCACGTTCCTGTGCCTCAAGCACCACCCGTGGGTGCTTAAGGTGGACACGGTGCGGGCGTACCACGTGGGCGCCGGCATCTTTGTCGAGTGTGACATTGTGCTACCGGGCGAGATGCCCCTCCGCATTGCCCACGACATTGCAGAGTCCCTGCAGGTGTCCATCGAGGCGCACGTGGACCAGGTGGAGCGCGCGTTTGTGCACGCGGACTTTGACACGGACCACTCCCCGGAGCTGGAGCACAAGACGGTGTGAGGGCGGCGGGGGGGGGGGGAGTCGGCGAAGGGGGGATATGTCACGTGCCGGGAGGGAGTGGGCGGGGAGCCGGATGGGGCGTGAGCCGAGCGGCGGGACCTCGGGCCGCCCTTTTGTGCCGCCAGCGCATCGCCACTCAACTCCGCCCTTCCTAACTTCCAACATAGCCGGTTGCGCCCCCCTTCTCGTCCCGCTGGCGGCGGCGACGACACGATGCGATTGCGCTTGGCGTGGCGGCCGTGCGGGGCACGCGCGGCCGGCGTTGGCGCGCTGCGCGCGGACCGCGGAGGCGCGGCCGCCCCTCCCCCCGCCGCCGCCCTGGGTGTGGGCGGACGTTGGCTGTGGCTGGCCGAGCGGCCGCCACGACGGCCGCCGCGGCCGCATTGCGGGCCCCGCTGGGCGCCACCCGCGGCGGCAGCCGCTGTGGTGGCGTTCACGGGGGGGGGGGGGAGGGTGGGGGGGGGCGTTGGCAATCCCACGCCGGCGGCGACGCCGCTGGCGGCGATTCTTTGCTGCCACCGCCTCCCGGGGGTGGCGCCATCCGTGACAGGGGTGGGAGACGCCGTTGGCGGCGCGGGCTGCGGCCGCCCGCTGCCGCGACTCCCTCGTCGGGCCTTTGTCGTAAACGATGGGGAGAAAGAAAAAGGGGGTCTGTCCAACGGCAGCGTGGAAAACAAGATCAAGCGACAACCTCGTCGGCAACACCCTCGCGCGGCACCGCCCCGCTCACCCCCTTGGCGCCCCCACTTTGGATGGCGTGGCGGGTCCTCCCCCTCCCGCGGTAGGTCTGGCCGCCGCGGCGGTACCGCCTACTTGTCCTTCCTGGTCATGTAGCCACACGCCACGTTGCCGGTGGCCTTGATGGACAACTCCCGGCGGCCCGACTTGAGGTAGCACGTGCTGCCGCGGTCCCCATTCCACGTCCAGTGCGTGCACCCAATCACGAACTTGCACACCAGCGCGCACGAGTAGGTGCGGACGCGCCCCAGGTCGTTGCCCGGCCAGTCGCAGCCGGTGGCAGAGATGCCGGCCTGCGGGTCGGGAACAAACGAGCGGGCCGACGCGGCCGCCGGCACGGCAGCGACGACCAGCAGCGCCAGCAGCAGCAGCCGGCCGGGGCGGGTGTAGCCGATCGCGGCGTGGGCCATGCTTGGCGGTGGGGGGGCCGTGAGCGGAGGGGCTTAGCGGGAGGACGGGGGCGGGGGGGGGGGGGAGGGAAGCGCGGGGGTGCCGTTGTAGACAGGGCTACGTGCGCGTGCAACCGACGGCAGGGGATGCTGGCCGGCGACGGTGGGGTCGGGCTGGTCGCCGCGACGGCGTGTGTACCGACCCGCGACGGCGCGCGCAGCCGCTGCGACGGGGCCGCCCTGTGCTGTTATAGCCCACAGGGAGCGGCGGGTGCGAAGCGGCGCCACGGCCGACGGCTAGACGGCGGCGCGCACGGGGGGGAGGGGGGCGGCGGCACCCGCCGCGGGCGGCCCGCCGCGCGCCCGCGGGCGCGTGCGCCACCGCTAGCCGGGCGCCGGACGCGCGGGGCGGCGCGCGTGGCGGCCCGCGGCGGTGCCCGCGCGCCGCGGCGGCGGGGCGTGAGCGGCACCCGCCGTGCGCCACCGCTGCTGACGAGGCCACCCGCCGGTCGTGCCCTGCTGACGAGGCGAAATGACCCGGCGGGCGGCGGCGCCCGCCGGGCGGCCGCCGCCCGTTGGCCGCCGCCGCCGCCGCCGCCGCCGTCGCGCGCCCGTGCCGAAAGAAAACGCGGGCGCCGGCGGGTGGCGGGCGCCAGCAGCTGGCTGCCGCCGTTGCCGCCACCCCCGCCCCTCCCCAAGAGGGGCCAAAACCGGCGCTTGGCGGATGGGGTGCACGGGGGCGCTGCCCCTCTGGCGCCGGCGGCCGCTCCGCCCCGGCTGCTGGCCGCCGCGCCCGCCCCGTGATGGCCAGCCGCGGAAACGGCCGCGGCCCAAGCCCGTCGGCGCCCCGGGCGATGCGCAGGCACAGCAGCCGGACGCCGTGGTGGCCCACCCGCTCGACGCGCGCGCCGCCGCCGAGGAGGCACAGCACCACCGCTCGAAAGTCGCCCAGCTTGCGACACACCCGCAACGGCACGCCCGCCAGGTCCAGCTCGCCGTTTGGCTGGCCCCGCCGCACTAGGTGACCGGCGGCGGCGCCACGCAGGCGGCGGCCGACGCCCTCGCGGTCCACCGCCCGCGTGTTGTCCGTCTCGGCCGCCCGGACGGCGCGCTCCAGCCACGCCACCGCCCCGTGCAGCGGCGTGTCGCCGTCCTCGTTGCGGCGGTGAACGTCCGCGCCCAGGCCGACCAGTGCGTACACAGAAGGCGCGTCCACGGCGCTGGCGGCAATGTGCAGCGGCGCGGTGCCTGTCTCGTCAGGGGCTGACACAAACGGGCGAAGCTGCGGCTTGGAGAACAGCGCCACCCGTCCGTACTTGGCCGCACCGTGCATGGGCGTGCTCACTTCCTTGCTGGGCTGATCAGCGTCCAGCCGGTCGACGATGGCCGCGTGGCCGACAGATGCGGCACTGTACAGGGCAGCCACGTCAAGGAGGTTTTGTCCGCCGCAGAGTGAGCGCCGTGGTGAAGGCGTAGGGTCACAACCAATATGCACACGAGCAACACTGAGACTGCGCATGTGGCACAAAGCCTGCTCAGGTGCCCACGCACCGGCCGGTGCACCCCCCCCCCAGCGCCGCCCGCTCGCCCGCCAAGCCGCTCCCCTCCCCGCCCGTAAATGCCGCGGCCCGTCGGGCACGCCGGCGGACGAACGCCGCAGCCGACGAGCGGGTCCCCCCCCCCCCACTGAACCGCGTCATCCGCCGCGCTGATGCCGTCGTCATCCCGCGTTCCCGAAACGGCCGTCGGGTAACACGTGGTCCCCGCCGTATCTCACTCTCTCGCTGCCGCGGGCGCAATAGGATGTCCTGTCCAACACTACGGAAGAATGTACTTTGCCCTCGCTGCTGCCGCCGTGTCCGCACTGCCGCGCAGCGACTGTGGCGACCGAGGCGGCGCACCGGGGAACCCGACACAGGTTCCCAGGCGCTTACGACCCGGCGTGCAAGCACGCGAACGAGGGCGCGACCAGGCGCATACGGGCGGGGACGGTGGTGCGGCTCGGCGCAACGTGGGTGTGGCACGGCGGCGCGGGTGGGGTACCACGGTGGGTGCAGAAAGGAAAGCGGGCTGCCTGCCGGTGCGCGGGGGAGGAAAGGGGGGCGCAGAGCAGAAAACAAAAACAAAAAAGGGGAGCAAGGGAGGTCCACCCGTACACGTCGGGGGAAAACGCAGACAGGACAAAGATAAAAACACACAAGCGCCGGGTCACGCCACCGCTCATTGGGCGGCAAACGCCTCGGCCGCCGCCACCACCTTATCCACCTCTGCCTCCTCTGACACCTTGGCCTGCCCCTGCGCCGAGTCGGCCTTGCCGCCGCCCTTGCCGCCGACCGCCCCCACCGCCGCGGCCACCCACTCCTTGGCACTGAGCGCGCTGCCCCCGGCCGAGACCACCACCCGCCCCTTTTTCGGGTCGTACGACACGAGAAGCACCGAACCGCTGGGGAGGCACGCGCGCACCGAGAGGGTGGCCTTGGCCACCAGCTTGCCGTCCCCGCCCAGCGCGTCGAGGCGGGAAACCAGATAGGAGCGGCCCGCATCGCGCGCCGCAGACGCGGCCGCCTCCCCCGCCGCCACCGCCCCGTCCACCGCCCTTTTCTCCGCCTCCTTGGCAGCCGCCTTGGCCACCGCCAGCAGCCGCTCCAGCGCCGCCTGCACGGTTGTGCGGCGGGCAATGAGGGGGAGGGTGGCCGTGCCTAGCGCGGCCTGCACGGCGGCCAGCTCGGTGACGAGGGCGTCGCCCGTCAGGGCGTGCGCCGCGTCCATGCGCGCGACCATTGCGTCGGCCGCCGCCACCGCCGCTACCGCCGGGTCACCGGTCAACGCCGACACGCGGCGGATGCCCTTGGCAATGCTGGGCGTCTCGTAAATGACAAAACTCCCCGCCTCGGACGTGTTGGCCAGGTGCGTGCCGCCACAAAACTCAATCGAGAGGCCGTCGTTGGCCTCATCGTCGGGGTTGACCAGCAGCTCCGCCACGGGCTTACCAATAGACACTACCCGCACTAGGTTGGGGTACGTCTCCCCAAACACCGCCCGGAGCGCTCGAATGCCGCGAGCCGTATCGAGCGGCGCCACCTCAGAGTAGACGGGAATCGCCTCTGCAATCGCCGCCTTCACCCGCTCCTCCACATCAGCCACGTCGCCCAACGGGAGGTCCTTCTTGTTGAACGAGAAGTCAAAGCGCAGCTTGTCCTCGTCCACGAGGCTCCCCTTTTGCGCCACCCCATCGCCGAGTACCCGCCACAGCGCGTGGTTCAACACGTGAGTCATCGTATGGTTGGGCGCAATCCGCCGCCGCCGCGCCCAGTCCACACCGCATGTGACGGTGTCGCCAACCGTCAGGGAGCCCCCTGCCGCCAGGCGGCCAAGGTGCAGCACAAATCCCGCGTACACCTGCACGTCGAGGACGTCAAAGTCGCCACCGCCGGGCAGGGAAAGCACGCCCGAGTCGGCCACCTGACCACCAGCCTCGGCGTAAAAGGATGTCACGTCGAGGACAACGCCTGCCGCGGTCGCCTCGGCCTCGCCCGCAGGGCTACTCAGCTCTTCCACAAAGCCATTGGGCGTGTAGATGGCGCGCACATGGGCCGTCGGCTGAGAGTCAATCTCAAACTTCGCGGAGTCGTCCGTTGGCACCACTCCGCGACCAGCGAGCGTGGACGTCTGCTCCGCCTCGAGCACCAGCGACGCACCGTCGCCGCCAATCGCCCGTCGCGCCGCGTGGTTCGCACGGGAGACGGCGCGAGCAGCCTCGAGCGCTGCGTGATAGCCCGCCTCGTCCACGGTCAGGCCTACCTCTTCAGCCATTCGGGCAGTCAGGTCAACGGGGAAACCCATGGTGTCGTAAAGGAAGAACGCCTCTGCACCAGAAACAACTGTCTTGCCGTTTGCCTTGAGGTCCTCCACGGTCTTGTTAAAGCGCTCAATACCCCGCGCGAGGGTGGATGAGAACGTGGACTCTTCGTCAGCAATCACCGAGATGACCAGCTCGCGCTTGTCCACGAGCTCGGGGAAGGTTGCGCCCATCAGGTCCACAACCGCCGGCACAAGGCGCGCGAAAAAGCCGTCGCCCCCGCCCAGAAACTGGGACCCGTACCGCACCGCCCGGCGGAGGATGCGGCGGAGGACGTAGCCGCGGCCCTCACTCGACGGCATCGCGCCGTCGGCAATCGCAAAGGACAGCGTCCGTACATGGTCCGCAACGACCCGGTATGCCATATCCACTCCGTCCTTGTCCTCAGCGCCGAGAAGCCCCGCGTAGGGCCGGGCGGTCGTACCCGCCTGGATGGCGTCAAAGATGGGGGTGAACACGTCCGTGTCATAGTTGGACGACTTGTTCTGCAGGATGGAGGTGAGCCGCTCAAAGCCCATCCCCGTATCCACGTGCTTAGCCGGCAACGCGCTAAGCTGGCCGTCGGCCTCCCGCGAGTACTGGATGAAGACCAGGTTCCAAATTTCAATCACCGCCGGGTCATCAGCGTTGACCAAGGACGCGGCGTCACGGCCGCCGATGCGGTCAAAGTGGAGCTCCGAGCACGGGCCGCAGGGCCCCACGTCGCCCATCTCCCAAAAGTTGTCCTTGGCGTCAAACGGGAGCACCCGCGACGCAGGGAGGTGGCGGAGCCACAGGTCCCGCGCCTCCGTGTCGGCCGGCATCCCAAGAGTGGCGTCGCCACCAAAGTAGGACGCGTACAACTGCTCGGGTGGCAACTTGTACTCGGACGTGAGGAGGGTGTAGGCCATCTCAATGGCTTCGGCCTTAAAGTAGGACCCAAACGACCAGCTGCCCAGCATCTCAAAGAACGTGTGATGGTACGTGTCCTTGCCGACATCCTCCAGGTCATTGTGCTTGCCGCCGGCGCGGATGCACTTTTGGGTGTTGGTTGCGCGCTCCAGGTTCGCCAGCGGCCCGTTGGGGTCCGCCTGACCCAAGAAGAGGGGCTTGAACTGGTTCATCCCTGCATTGGCAAACAGCAGCGTCGGGTCGTCATGAGGCACCTGCAGGTAGAACCAAAAAACGAGGAGAGCCAACAGTAAACACAGTCGCGTTCCAAAATACCAGACACAACAGGCAAAAACAAAAAGAGTGGAGCACGAACAGAAGGTGAGTCAGTCAGGCTCATACCCAAAATGTCGCCAGGAAACGCGGCGACAGGCCTGCACGCTGTGACGATGAATGCCAGGACTGGCAGCGATGATCCACCCCGCAAGAACTATGCTTCCCACATACCACTGGGGAGGACTTGACCAGCTTGTGTCCATGGGCAGAAAAAAAGTCGAGAAACGTTTGCCGCACTCGGCTGGACGGCCAGGGCTCGTCGGCAACCACCATCGCGGCCAGCGCAGCGACCGGGGCGCAGCGACAGTGGCTGGGTGGGAGAGGGGGGCTGCTTGACCGGTTGAGGGCCACGGAAAAGGTCAGGGGACACTACTCGGCGAGGGATTGCACCCACCTGAGAAGGTGCGGCTCAACGACAGGTCGCGCACGTCGCTGTCGTAAACAGAGCGCGTCGCGGTCGTATCCAAGGCATGTCAACGCCACGCAAGGTGCGCTGGACTGACACGTGCTTCTTGGTGCGGAAAGGTAGCCCACGACGCGCGGATCAACGCGACTGGATGACGTTGGCCGATTCACCCACGAGTCAAAAGATGCAAACAAGCTAGGTCGCCACGTGTCCACGATGTGGTGCCAGGATTTATCACCACCGTACAACGCGCACGTGGTGCCTCTCGCACGCGGTGGAGGACTGCGAGCCGTCCCCCCCTCCCCACAAGGGACTGCTTCGGCCTGCATCCGTGGTGCTGTCACTGGTAGGAAAGAAACGGCAGAGCGGCAGGTGGACCAGGGCTTGCCAGCCGAGAGCGACGGGTCCCCGAGGGCGGGAAACTGACGCTGTCCAACCCCGCTGCCGCCCCCCCTTCCAGTCAAGCAGGGGTGGCCGCCAACGCCGCAGACCGGTCGCCACGGGCGACGCGTCGTTCCCAATGGCGCAAAGCGGTGAAGAACAAAAACGCGGTGGCCCCTCCACCACGTGTGCGCATGGCCGACGGGCTGGACAAGGTGCCCCAAAACAGCCGCCGCGCGGTCTGGTCTTGGGGTCGAGCCGCGCAGCAGACTGCTGGCCCGTGCCGCACTCCCGTCCTTGGGACGCCCCCCCCCCCACCTCACACCGCCCCCCCTGACCGCCCCCGCCTCGCCATCACCGCCACAGATGGCGCAGGGCGGTGAAGAGTCGGAGCTTGCCCAGGTCCCCCACCAGCACCGCCGTGGACAGCAGCAGCAGCAGCGTCAACGCCGTCCGGTTGACCCCGTCCTGCACCCGTCGGTCCACCGGCCGCCCCCGCGCGGCCTCGATGGCCAGGAACGCCAGCTGCCCCCCGTCCAGCGCCGGCAGCGGCAGCGCGTTGAGCAGCGCCAGGTGCAGGCTGATCGCCGCGCAAAACGCGAGCAGCGCCGCCGCGTCCGTCCGCGCCAGGTCCGCCCCGATGGACACGAGGCCGACCGGGCCCGCCACGGACGCGGCGGACCAGGTGGCGCGGCGGGGGAGGAGGCCGCCCGCGGTTTGGGCGGCGAGGCGGCCAAACTCGGCGTTGGCCGCCGCGAGGCCGCGGCGCCCGGGGGGGGGGCGCACCCGCCGCACCACCGCGTGGGGGGACAGCCGCACGCCCAGCGCCGCCTGGCCGGTCGCCGCGTCCACGACGGGCGTGACGGTCAGGCGCAGCCGCTGTGGCGGTGAGGGGGGGGGCGGCGGCCCGCCGGGTGCGGCGGGCCCCGCCGGCGAGCCCCGCGCGGCGGTGGCGGCGGCGGCGGCGGCCACGGGCGGCGCCGCCGCCCGCTGGCGGAGGAGGTCCAGCCGCAGCGGCGCGCCGCGGCCGCCGCGGATGGCCGCGGCCAGCACCGCCGCCGAGTCCAGCCCCGCCGCCACCGCCGCGCCATCGACCGCGACGATGAGGTCGCCCGGCCGGACGCCCGCCGCGGCGCCCGCGCAGCGGTCGCTGACGAGCGCGGACACCACCACCCCCGGCAGCGGGTGGGTGGTCGGCAGCCCGGCGCCGAGGACGGACGTGACCACCGCGCCGTACGCGAGCGCCACGTTGGCCAGGACGCCCGCGGAGAGGACGAGCGCCCGGTGCGCGACGGGCCGGTTCTGCAGCAGATCCGGGTCGTCGGGGTCGACGCACGCCGCGGCGACGGCGGCGGCGGCGGCAGCGGGGGCGGCGGCGGCGCCCGGCGCGGCGGCCACGGGTGTGGCGGGCGGGGCGGCCCCCGGCGGGTCCCCCCCCCCCCCCCCCCAACTTCGGGAAACGCAACGTACCCGCCGAGCGGCAGCGCGCGGAGCGCAAACTCCGTCTCCCCCCCGGGGGCGTCCACGCGGCGAGCTTGGGCCCAAACCCCACCGAGAAGGCCTTGACGCGGATGCCCTGCGCGCGGGCGGCGGCGTAGTGGCCGCCCTCGTGGACGAGGACGACCAGCGCCAGCAGCGCCACGCCCGTCAGCGTCGACGCGGCCGCCGCGGCGGTGCGGCCGGCGGCGGCGGCGGCGGCGGCGGCGAGGGCGGGTAGCGCCGCGGTGACGACCGCCCGCGACGGCGGGTCGGGGGGGGGGGGGGGGGGTGGGGGGCGGGGGGGGCGCCCGCCACGCCGCGCCGGCCGCCCCACGGCGCCGGCCGGCGGCCGCAACGGGGAAGGGGCCCCCCACGCAGGGCCCCCCCCCCGCCCCAGGCGCGCCCCAGCGTGCGCCGCCGGGCGGCCGCCGCACGCGCGGCCGCCGCCGACGGCGGGCCGCCGCCACCCCGCGCCGCCCGCACCGGCCGCACCGGCCGCACCGCCGCCGCCGGCGCGGCGGCCGTCGCCGCCGACAGGCGGCAGGCCGCGTGCGCGGGGGGGCGTGGGGGAGGGCGGCCCACCGCCGCGGCGAGGGGGGGGCCCACGCGGCGGCGACGCGCGCCATGGCGGCCGCGCCCGCCGCGCGGGCGGCGGCCGTCGCGGCCGTCGCGGCGGCGGCGGGAGGGGGGAGGCGAAGGAGAGAATGTGGGGGGCGGGGAGGAGGGGGCGGGAAGGAGGGGGGGGGGGGGGGGGGGGGGGGGAAGGGGGAGCGCGCCAGCAGCTGCGGCCGCGACGGAAGCAGGCGAGATGCCGCGGCGGCGGCTGCCGTCCGCGGCGGCGGCGGGCGGCCCGACAACGGCGGGCGCGGTGGCCAACGACGGCGGGGAGCGGCGCCGCGGCGGACCGGGGACGGCAGGGGCGGCGCCGCGGCGGCCCGGGTTGAAAGGGATGACAGCGTGGTGAATGAGCGGGGGGGGGGGGGGGGGGAGGGGGGGATGCCTCGGCACGACCGACCGGCCGCGAGGACGGCGCGTCGGTTGGGTTCGTGCCGACGGACGGCGGCCGGGCGGGGCGGGTGCAGCACGGCGGAGACGAGGGGGGGGGGCGGCGGACGCGCTTGCCGCGCGCCCACCTGCTCGGCTCTGCCCTCAAAGTGGCATGTCAACTAAAGTCCGCGAAGGCTGCATTGCATCCAGAAAGTCTATCGGACGAACAGAAATCATATGTAACGCCGTTGAAATATACGCGTTCTTTTCCTGCGGCATCGACCCCGCAACACTGCGTGCGGTACAGTACACGTACGGCGGAACCAACCCGCGGTCGAGCACTGGACGAGGCACCACGACAGGCGGTACCGACGGCGGCTAGGCCGTTTTGCGCAGCACACGCCCCCCCACCGGATGGCGTGGCAGTGCGGTTGCCACCGCCTCGCCCCCCCGCCCTCGCGCCTCTGCCGCCACGCGCCGGTCGCCACCCACCCACCAGGCCACCACGACCACGCCCCCACCCCGGCGCGCCGCCACCTCGACGCCGGCACACAGCGGCCGCCGCGCCCACACCGGCCGATCTGTCCGCGGCTAGAGCGCGTCGCTGGGGGGCGCGCCGCCCCCCCCCCCCCCCCCCCCCCCCCAACCCCCCTCGCTTGAGCGCAACGCTGGGGGGGGAGGGCGGCGGGCGCCGCGGCAGTGGCAGCGGGGCGGTTGTTCGAGGTGCGGACGGGGGTGCGCGCCCGGTGGTCGCCGCCCCCCGCCCGTCTGCCGGTCCCCCCGCCCGGCCGGCCGCCCGCGCACCCGCCCGGCCGCCGCCGCCCGCCTGCCTGCCCGGCCGCCCACCCCGGCCGGCCGCCCGCCCCGTCCGCCTGGCCGACCGGCCGGCTGGCGCCCGCATCGGCCGCGTCGGCGCCGGTCCGCCGCCGGCCCCCCCCCCCCCCCCCCCCCCGCTCCCCGTTTCGCTCCGCGGGTGCGTCGCTGGCGCGGCACCTCCCACCCAGTGGCACGGCGGGCTCCCCCCTCGGCGCCCTGCCAGTGGCGCGGAGCACCCCCCCTCTACCCCCCACCCCACCCCTGCGCTCGGCGTCCCCCCTGTCCCCTGCTGCGCTCCCCGCGTTTGCGCACGCCCGTGGCTGCCGCCCGCTCGGAGCGCCCCCCCCCCCCCCCCCCCCCCCTGCGGCAGCACCATGTCGCCCGGCGCCGGCTCCCTCTGCGCCGCCGCGTTTGTCGCGCACGGCGGCTACGCGCTGCTGCCACTCTTTTACCCGCCCGTCGCGGCCGCGGCGGGCGCGTCGCCGGCGGCGATTGGCGCCGTCCTCGCCGTCTTTGCGGCGGCAACCCTCGCGGCGGGGCCGGCGCTTCGGTCCGCGCCGGCGCTGCCAGAGGCGCGGGGGGGGGGGGGGCGGGGGGGGGGGCGCCGTTGCCGGCAACGACGGCCGGGGGGTGGGAGGGCGGTGCCGGCGGCGGTGGCGGTAGCGGCGGCGGCGGCGGCCGGCGGGGCGCGGCGTGGTGGCGTGGCGGCGGGTGGCCCCCCCCCGTGCGGTCGCTGCTGGTGGGTGGCGCCGCCGCCGAGGCGGTCGGCACCGCCGCGTTTGCGTGGGCGGTCGGCGTTGGCGGCTGGGGCGGCGCCGCCGCGGGGCTGGGCTGGGTCCTCGCCGTTGGCGGCGGCGGGCGGCTGCTGCAGGGCCTGGGGGGGGGGGCGTCGCAGGCGGCGGCGATCCGCGTCCTCACCGCCGTCGCCGCCGCCGCGGCGGTGGTGCGGCCGTCGGGGGGGGGGGGAATGGCCGCGGCGGCACCGGCGCGGACGCGGGGGGGGGGGGGACGCCGCCGCCGCGGCCGCCGCTGCCGCCGCCGCCGCCGCCGCCGGCACGGCGAGCGCCGGCGCGGGCGGGGCGGCCATGGTCGCCCGCGTCAGCCTGTCGCTGGGCGCGGTGGAGCTGTTTGCGGGGGCGGGCTCGATGGTCGCGCCGCTCGCGGCGGCGGCGTGGCTCGCGACGGGTGGGGGGGGGGGGGGCGGGGCGGCGGGCGCCGGCGGCTGGGCGTTTGTGCTCGCCGCGCTCGCGCTCGTGTGCGTGCTGCCGGGCCTCGCCCGCAAGGGCGCCGCGTACGAGGACCTCATCCGCGCGGCGGGCGGCGCAGACGGCGGCGGCGGCGGTGGTGGTGGCGGCGGTGGGGGGGGTGCTGGTGGCCGCTCCGTCCACGCGCCGTCAGCAGAGGCGTCGGCGGCGGCGGCTGCCGCGGCGGCGCCGCCCGCGCCGTCGAGCGGCGCGGACGTGGCGGCGCTGCTGACGCACCCGTGGGTGTGGCTGATGTGCGTCGCGACGGTGGTGGCGATGGCGAGCATCAGCTTTGTCAACCCGGTGCTGGCCGTGTGGGCCGCCGCGCTGGGCCTCTCCCCCGTCGCCGTTGCGGGCACGTTTGCGCTCATCCCGGCGGTGTACGCGCTCACGTCGGCGGTGGCGGGGCTGGTGCTCGAGGTTGCCGGCACCCGCGCGGTTGTCGTTGGCGGCCTCGCGCTGACCGCCGGCGGCTACGCGCTGCTCGCGGGGCTACCGTCGGCCGAGGCCGCCGCCGCCGCCGCCGCCGCCGCGGGCGCGTCGCCGCCGTCGGCGGCGGCGGTCGCGGGCGCGGCGCCGCGGCTGCTCCGCGCGCTGGCGCTCATCGCGGCGGGGTCCTCCCTCGCGTTTGTGCCGACGCTCGCGGACGTCTCGGCGGTCACGGACGTGTGCGTGACGGGCTGTGGCGACGCGGTGTCTGTGCTCGGCTCGGTGACGTTTGCGGTCGGCGAGGTGGCGGGCCACCTCGCCGGGGGGGGGCTGTGTGGCGGCGTGGGCGGCGTGCCGGCCGGCGCGCGCGTGTGGGGGGGGCTCGTCGGGGGGGTGGCGGCGCTGCTCGGGGTGGTCCACGGCGCGCAGGTGGTGGGGCGCTGGGCGGCCGCCCGCTGGGGGGGGGGGGGAACGGGCGCGCGCCGGGGGGGGGGGGGCGCGCCCCGCTCGACGCCCTGGGAGCGGGGGGGGGCACCCCGTCGAGCGCCGCCCGCTGCTGGGCGACCGCCGCAAGGCACCGGTGGGGGCGGGGTCCAACCAGGTGTGAACGCCAAGGGGCGGAGGGAGGGGGGGGGGGAGGGAGGAGCGACGGTTGGCGTCTCCCCCAACTGTGGGAAGGCGTGGCGTCCGCGTGCCCGTGCGCGTCGGCCGCGGCGCCACGGGTTGACCGGCGCCCGCAGCGGCCGTCGGCGCCCGTGGTCGACGCGTGCGCTGACCGTGAGGGGGCCGGACCAGGCGGCAGGGACGGGGGAATGACAGGGTGCAACCACTGGCTATGGTGTACGTCTCTAGGGGATGTGGACCCTGTCTTGGCCAGGGAGGTCTTGGCTGCTGCGGCGTGGGCGCGGCCCGTGCTGCCGCGTGCGTCTGGGCTACCTTGTGTGTGCTTTTTTGGTCTTTTTCATGGGGATAGCCTGCGAGGGCCAGACGTCGCCGGCTGCGTGGGCGCCGCGCGGCCTGCAGGCGAGATGGATGGTTGGATGCCTGCCCACCCGTGGCGTGGCTGCACTGCTTTCTTCCGTTGCTCTTTCTTTTTTCTTTTGTTGCGTGAGTTCCGTGTGGCAAGGGAGAGGGTGGGTGGGGGTGGCGGAGGGGGCAGGCGGGCGGAGGGGGGGAGGGTACGGTCGGCCGCTGCGCCTGGCCGGGCAGCGGCCGCCCACGCGTCCCGCCGCAATGACTTTTTCAAGCCGCGGCACGGTCGGGGGCGGGTCGTTGCCAGCGCGGGGTGGCGCTGGCGCACCCACGGGCGCACGGCGCCCGCTGCGCAAGGCGGCCACGCGACGCGCACAGCAGACAGCAGCCGGGAGGAGGCACGCACGGCGAAGAAAAACAAACACAAAAAACATTCCCCAAGCAAAGGCAGGGCCAGTGGGAAGCCGACGCGGCGCCCCAGCCAAGAAGCGCAGGGCCGAGCCCGACGACTGCCCGGGTGGCGGTGCCATGGCTGGCGCGCGGTAGGCGCGTCCGCCACCACCACCGGTCACGCGCGCGTGTCGCGGTCAGTCCGAGTCGTCCGCATCAAAGTTCCGCCGCCGCGCAATCTGCCGTGGCACGCGCGGGGAGGGGGAAGGGAAGGCACACACCGTGGAGTGGCAGCAGCCAATGGCCAAAAAACGTGGGCACAATCGTGGACGCAATAGGGGCGGCGGGGACGAGCGAGTGGGATGAGGGCGGGAGCGCGGGCAGCCGTGCACCACAAACGCCGGGCGACACAAGCAAAGGTGTCAGGGAACCGTGCATGCCAAGCGGGAGACCGCGCCCAAGCGTGAAGGGGAGCACAGCCAGGTGCACCAACTCCCGCCGGCTCGGACCCAGACAGGGACCCACACCTCCGCCACCCGTGCGGGCCACGTGACCCCGCACTCTGCCCCCCCCCAGCAACCAAAGCGAGGGAAGCAGTGCCAAGCCAAAAAGAGCAGGTCCACCGTCCCGGAAACGGTGCACGGAAACAAAAAAACAAAAGAGCACGAGGTGCGAGCAACAGCCCTCCCCTTCAGCCTCCCCCTCCCCCTCCCCCTCCCCCCACCCTCTCCCTCCCGCCAGCACGTACCGTGATGGACGGCTTGCGCTCATTGACCGCCGCGAACTGGGCGAGCAGCTCCTTGAGCGCCGCCTCGTCGAGCGGCCCGCTCACCCGCCCCGCCCGCGCCGCGCCGAGCACCGCGTCCTCCACCTGCCGCGCCTTGGCGGGCTTGACCAGCCGCACCCGCGACAGCCGCTCCGACGCGGCGGGGAGGAGCAGCTGCGCCAGCATCAGCCGTCGCTGCTCCTCTTCGGCCGCCCTGCAGGTGATGGGGGGCGAGGGGGGCGAGGAGAGGGAAAGGGGGGAAATGGAGGGGGGGGAGAGACCAGGGCCAAAGCGCGCACGGGCGCCAGCGCGGAATCAACGCCAGGGACCGTCAGGGTCTGTCTGCCGATGTCGATAGAAGGGCCTCGGCGACTGCCAGTCTCCCCAATGGCGCACCACTCTCCCCAGCCTCTCCTTCGCTACGCCACGTCCCCTGCATCCGTTGGCAAAGAACCAAGACACCAAAGTGGTCAGAAAAAACAAACGCACTGCTGCTGCTGCTGCTGCTGCTGGCGCGCAGCGGCCGCCGCGCCGCCCGCACCGGCGCCAGCGCCCCCGCCGGCGCCGGCTTGCAGTTCAGCCATGCGCCGGGCACGCCAGGCCGCCGTGTCGGCGTCGTCCATGGTGAGCACGCGCCAAAGGACGGAGTCGTACCAATGAACAGTACAAAGGGGGAACGGCGCAAACGGAGGAGTGGATGAGCAGAGGGGGGGGGAAGGAAGGACGCTGCGGCCGAGCGCCGCCCGACGCGTCGTGCTGGCGAAGGACACGCGGTCGTGGTGCGTCCCGCGACGCGACGAGTCGGTCCGAAACCGTATTTTCAATGTCAAGATTTACAAGGTGTGTTTTTTGCCACGTGTACTGAGGCTTTAAAAGCTTTCGGTAGGATTCATCGGCTCACACGTCCACTCGGCATGATTTTCAAGCATCAACGTGACCCGCTGGCACGCGTAAAGAACACGGTGGTGGCCGCACAGGGGCACCCTCCCGCCTCCGCCTGGCTACTTGCCGCCCTCGTTCCCCCCGAGGCTGTCGTCGGCAAAGTGGGCGGCAAGAATGGCGTCCCGCCACGCCACCACCGCGTCGAGGCCCGCCCCAAATTCCTTGTCCGCCGCCAACGCCTTGACCGCCGCCAGCGGCGCGTCGTCGAGGATGCGCTCGCCCAGCGGCCGCACTACCCCCGTCGCAATAACCATGGCAATATCTGCGTAGCTGAACGCGCCCCCCACCAGGTACACGCAGCCTCCCCGACCGCCGCCGCCGCCGCCGTCGCTGCCGCTGCCGCCTCCACCCGCCGCCGACACCGCCGCGGCCAGGCGGTCCAGGTGTGCCCGCGCGGTGGCGCGGTCCACCAGCGGCGGGTACTTGGCGAGCATGCGCGCGGCGGCGTGGCCCGCCACCCACCGCACCACGGGCGCGGGCAGGGTCGACCGCAACGTCCGCGGCAGCACGGCTGCCATGGCCGACGCGCCGGCGGGGCCCGACGCGGCAACGGCCATGGTGGCGGCGCGGGCGTAGGACAGCACCTCCTGGGCGGCGGTGGCCCAGGCAGCCACCTCGTCTACGCCCCCCGGGGGGACGGGCGGGAAGAGCACGGGAGGGCGGGCGGGCGGGACGCCACCCCCACCGCCCGCCCCAGCCGCCGTCGACGCTGCCGCGGCGTCCGCCACCTGCGCTTGCGCGTAGCGGGCAATCGCCTCGGCGCCGCGGACGGCGCCGCCGCCAGCGGCTCGCCGGCGGAAGAGCACCGGCACGGAGATGGGGGGCGGCGGGAAGCGCAGCCGGGCGCGCAGGCGGAGCTCGTCCAGCCCGCCCGGCGCGTAGGGCGTAAATGTGACGGGGTGGCCGAGGGCGGCGAGCGCCCAGCGCGCGTGGAGGGAGTAGGGGGACAGCCCCAGGTGGACGAGCTCATCGTACGGGGGGGCGGGGGTGACCATTGCCACGGCCGTGGCGTAGACGAGGGGGGAAGGGGACCGCGGCTGGCGGCGACTGGCGAGCGGGATTCGGATGGGTGGAGGGCGGGGAGAGGCCAAAGCTCGCAGCGCGGACGACGGTGTGACTTGATGGTGAGTGCCAAGGGTGGGTCGGGTCAGGTCAGGACCTTGGCTGCTTCCTTTAAGACGCGCTACAGACGACGGCAGAGGCGCACACACACGACGGACGCCCGCAGGCCGTTGAGCAATGGCACGTTTGTGCCAACCACGGGCATGGCACGAGCCAGGGGCGACATCAACGATGATCCAGGCCATCCTCTGACCATGGAGTGGCCGCGGTTGTCATCGATTTTGTTGACACGTGTTCCACGCTTCCCACCGTCAACTAAAAGTGGCTACGTAGACGAGTCAGGGACACGGAGAAGAGAGGCGGACTCCTACTTTTTTTCAATCACTGGTCGGGACGCGGCAACAGCCACGGACAGTGCTGTGTTATGTTTTTTGGATGCGGCGCCCGCGCGAGACACACGTCAAGGAAGCACATGGAGGTGGGGCCGCCGGCGGCGGCAGCGTCGCGCCCGTCCCCCCCCCTCCCCCCCCGCGCCCGCGGTCCTGGCGGTCGACCTTGTGCATGGCGGCGGGCACCACACGCCGCCATTCCCACGTGCGACCCGTCGCACTGCGGCCACCACCCCCCACCGCAGCCGGCGCAAGCGGACGCGCCGCACGAGCACCGCCGGCGGGCGCACACCCGTGCGCCGCCGCCGCCGCGGCCACGTCCGCGGCGCACGCCCGCCTGCTGGCGCCGCCGCCAACGGCACAGACGGCCGCGTCGGCGGCGGCGGCGGCGGCAGCGGCGGCCCGCGCCGCCGGCGCTTCCCGCGCACCGGTCGCCGGCACGGGCGGCCGCCCTGCAGCGCCGGCACGGCGGTGTGCCACAGCCGCGGCGGCGGTGGCAGGGCGCGCCGTAGGACCGGCGGGGACCACGCGGCAGCGGTTGACGAGCGCAGCAGACGGCGTGTCGTGGCCGTTTCTAGAGGCGCCCGTGAGTGCCGCCGCCGCCGCCACCGTCCGCGGTAGCCACCCCAGAAGGGTCCACGTCAGGGAGCTGCTGTCAACAGCGTAGCGGCAGCCGCGTGGGCTCGCGGGTGGCCGCGGGAGAAAACGACCTAGCCATGCAGACGGCGCCGCCATAGTGGCCGACCGCATGGCGCTGTCAACGGCGCACTTGACGTGCGCCGCCACCGCGGGCGCCCCCGGCGCCGGGCGCCGCCGCCGCCATTGCCACCGCCGCCGCCGCCGCGGCCGCCTCTGGTCGGGAGGGTGTCCCCGCCCGCCGCCGCCCCTTGCCGCGCACCGCCACACGCCAGCGCCGCGGCGGTCACCCCCGCCGCGGCCACGACCCACTACGCAGCTGCCGCCGCGTGCGCGCGGCCGCCACCCCGCCGCCGTTGCTGCAGCCGCCGCCGCCGCCACCGCCGCCGCCGCCGTCGACGCGAGCGCCCCGCTACCGCGGCGCCAGACGGCGGCCAGCGCCGGCCGCGACCGCCACCAGCGCACCGCCGCGTACACGCCCAGCCCGCGACCGGCCGCCCCCCCCGTGCGCCGGCCGGCACGCACCCACCCCACCACGTCAGCCCGCCCGCACGTCCAGGCCAGCCCGCCACGCCCGCGGCGGTGGCGGCGGCGTCGGCCGGCATCCCCCCCCCCCTCCCGCTCCCCCCCCCGCCACCACACCGCCACCCACGGCGCACCCCGCGGCGGCCGCGCGCGCGGCGCGGCGGCGACAACCACCGCCGCCGCCACCACCCCACCACCCCACCGCACCGCTTCCCCCCGCGCGCCGCCGCCGTTGGGGTGGCGCCGCCGCCGCCGCGGCGCGGCGCGCGGCGTGGGGGTACGCCCGCTGCCGCCGCCGCCGCCGCTGGCGTCGTCGTGTTGGGGGGGGGGGTGGCTCGTGGGGCGGCGGGGGGGGGGGGGCGGGGGCGGGGGGGCTGCCGCCGCCGCGCGGTCGGCGGGGTGCCGCGGCGTCGCCGCGCGCCGCCCGCCACCGCCGCCGCCCGCCGCTGCCGCCGCCGCCGCCGCCGCTGCCGCCGCCACCGCCACCGCCGCCACCGCCACCGCCGCCGCCATTGGCGGGGGAGGCCCCCCCGGCGGCCGGCCGCCACGCGTGGCGGCGCGGCGGTGGCCACGCCCCGCAACGCCGCCGCCGCCACCAATGCTGCGGGCGCGGGAGCGGCGCGCTCGCCACGAGCCGCCGTCGGCAGACGTGGCGGCCGCCCCGCACGGCACCACTGCACCGATCCAGAGGAAGCGAGGGGGGTGGCGGGGGGGGGGGGGGGGGGAGGCCGCGTCGCCGCGCCGGCGGCCGCGGCCGCACGCGGCGGTGCCAGTCCCGGTGGCGGCGACCCCGCCCCCCCCCGGCGGGTCTCGCGACCGCCAACGGCGCAGGCCGCGGCGGGCGCGCAACGGCACGGCCGGCGGCCGCGGGCGGCCGCGCGGCGGCGGCGGCCGCGGCGGCCGCCGGCCGGCGGGCGGCTACGGCCACGGCGGCGGTGGCCGCGCCGCGTCGGGGTGGGCGCGGCGCGCGCCCGCGGGCGTGGCGGCCGCGGCCGCCACGGGAGCGGGGGGGGATGGGGGTGGGGGGGGGTGGGGGTGGGGGGGGTGGGGGGGGGTGGGGGGGGGGGTCCACCCGTGGGCGGCTCCCAGACGCCGCGCGCCGCCGCCGGCGCCGGCGCGTCCCGCCGCGGCGGGCGTGCCCGCGTCGGCGCGCCGCGTCGGCCGCCGCCGCCGGGCTGGGCCGCGCGTGGGGCGGCGGGCTGCGCGGCGCGGGCGGTGGGGCGGCGTCGACGCTGGCGAGGGGGCGCGGTTGGATCCGTCATTGCGCCGTGTGCCGTACGGGCACACCTACCCCCGCGTGCGCCCCGACCGGGGCGGCCCGGGGCGGCTCGCCATAGCGGCGGCGGCCCCTCATTAGCAGCAGGGCCGGGGCCGACCGCCCCTGCCCCTCCCTCCTCTCCCACGCCACGCCTCCTTGTCTCTCCCTTTCCCCCCCCCCCGCCCTCCCCCCCCCCCCCCGGCCCGTCTCTCTGCCGCACTACACTAGCACCCCGTAATGGCCTGCGACGCGACCTTTTGGGACGCAAACGACCCGCCGCTGGCGCGGTAGTCGACCGTGCACGAGAAGGGCGCGTCGGGGCGCGCCAGCGCCGCGCACACCCGCGCGTCCACCGTAATGGTCTGCGTCAGCGTGACGGTCGTGCCGGGCGAGACGGTCCGCGGGAGGGGCGGGTCAAACGAGACGGAAAACACGCCGTCGCAGCCGCTGGTGACCGCCGACAGCTGCACGTCGAGCGCGTCGACCGCCGCGAGCGTTTCAATGATGAGGGTGGACGAGCCCGCCGACAGCCGCGCCGTCGTGCCGCCCGTGGCGGTCGTAATGTACGTGGCCTGGCCCGGCCGGGTGCCGTCTGGGTCGCCCGCCGCGGGCCCCACGCCCGGGGCGCACGTACCGTAGGGGGTGGTCCTGCCGTCGAGGCCGGTCGTGGCGGTGTTGCCGCCCACGTTGACGCCCAGGACGGTGATAAAGGCGGCGCGGAGCTCCCGCGCGACCCGCTCCCGCGTCAGCCGCGTGCGGCCGCCGTCCACACACGACGGCTCGTGGCCGTCCTCGTCGCCAAACCAGACCACCACCCGGCGTGCGCCGTCGCGCCACCCCACCGCCGCGGCGGGGAGGGTGGCCAGACGGTGGAGGGCGAGGAGGTTGGCCTCGGGAGAGTCCCCCCCGCCGTTGGCCTCAAAGCCCGCCACCGCCGCCCGCACCGCGGCCAGGTCGCCCGTGATGGGCTGGTCGAGGATCCACCCCTGGTTGGGGTCGTCCTCATCCCGGTAGCTGCCCACCCCAAAGTGCACCGACCCAGACACGGCGGAGCGGGCGGCCACAATCTTTGGCAGCTCCGACTTGACCGCGTTGATGAGCGAGAACATGGAGCCCGTCACGTCCGACAAGAGGAAGAGGTCCTCAAAGGGGGTGCCCGAGCCCACCGGGAAGGAGCGGGTGCTGTTGCGCACCGCGTCGCGGGGGAGGACGCCCAGCGAGATGGGTGCCAGCACGATCGGCTCGCGGGTGGCGGCGCTGGGCCCCGCCGGCCGGGCGGGGCCGCCCGTCGCGCCGCCAGCGGCGGCGCAGTAGCCAACGTCCACCAACGCGCACGAGCCGCTGCACGTGATGGTGATGGCGGCGTCGGTGGGGACGGCGCCGACGGACACGCGCAGCAGGTTGAGGTCATCGCCCGGCCCGCGCACGCGGTAGGCGTCCACGCCGCTCCCCACGTTCACGGTCACCGTCTCGCCCTCGTCCACGTCCAGCAGCCGCACGTAGTTGACCTTGACGGGCGCGTCCCACGTCAGCGAAAACGTCGCGCCCAGGCCGTCATCGTCGGGCGTACACGCCGCCACACACGCGGCGGCCGTGTAGCCCGCCGCGGCGGGGTCACACGCGGCGGCGCACGCGGCGCGCCACGCGTCGATGCCCGTCTCCACCGCGACGGCGACCATGCCCAGCGGGGTGCACCGTGGCCGCCGGGCGGGGGTGCACCGGTCGGCGAGGTCCGGGTCCGCCGCGCCGGGCCGCGCCGTGTCAAACGCGGCCGACACGTCGCTGCGGCGGTCGCGCGGCTTGGTCGTCTTCATCCGCCAGGCGGGCACCCCCGGGCCGCCGCTGCCAGACGTGAGCGGCGACCCGAGGCGGGCGCCCGCAAAGTTGACCGTCGAGCACCGGGGGGCCGACGCCGCGGACGCGGCGGCGGGCAGGAGCGCCACCGCACAGGCGGTGAGGGCGCCGGCGGTGGCGGCGACAAAGGGCCCCATGGTGCGGTGCTAGCACGAAGGCGGGGGGGGCTCGACGCGCGCACCCGGGGGGGGGAGAGGGGCGCACCGGTGTCAAAGCGTACCGCAGCGGAGGGCGGAAGCGGCGGTCAAGGCCGCGAGCCTGCTGTGACGGACGGCTGTGTGGGTGAGGGACGAGCGGCGCCGTGCCCCCCCCCCCCGACGCCCGCCGTCGCCCCCTTGTACTCCCCCCGTGCTTGGACGGCCGGCCGCGCCAGCCGCCCTGCATCCTCCCCCCGCTTTGCAGCCCTCCCCCGCCTCACTCCCCGCCCGCCAGCCGCCCCCGCCCCGCCGCGTTCGCCCCCCACCCCTCCCCGCCCTACCCCGTACAACCCGGGGAGTGCGAGGAGACTCGAAACAAGAGAGAGCGGCCGCCACTGCCCCCCCCTCACTCCCCTCCCCCCCTTCCCGACCACGTGCGGGCGGCCACCTCGTCATCTCCGCCTTTGTCTCGCAAGGAGGAGCGTCGGGGGTTTGGGGCCGAGATCCCCTTCCTCCCCCCCCCCCCCCCCACCCCCCCCCCACTGGCGAGCCTCTTCCTCGAACCGCAGCGGCGGCCGCGGGTGGGGCCGTCAGTGTCAGGGCACGTGCCCGACGGGGGGGGGAAGCCACGCAGCGGCAGCGGCGCGGGGAGGGGGGGGCGTTGGCGTACGGACCGCTGGTGTCAGGACGCCACCGGCGCGGAGCAGGGGTGGCGGGGGGGAAGGCGGGGGGGGGGGGCAGGGACGGGTCAGGGGAGGGGGTACAGACGGAGGCGCGCGCGGCAAGTCGAGGTCGGCGGCGCCGAGGAAAGTGGCGACCGGCGCGGCCGGGCGTGAGGCAGGGGCGGGGCGGGCGGGACCGCGGCGGCCGCGGGACAGTACCGCCGACGCAGTGCGCGGCTCGTTGCTGGTTCTACGGCAAGCGCACGCTGGGTACGCCGAGCAATATCTCCCCAGAGCTGTAGAGCCGTAGCCCTGGGTAGAGCCCCTTCCCCCTCAAGGAGTACCGTAGAGCCCGCTTTGGCAACGAAAACGAGATACCGCAGGGTACTTGTGGCAACGGTTGAGTCCACGGTCTCGGCGGGCGTCGTGGTAGCTGAATCCACAAGGGATGCCGCCACAGACGTGGCAAAACTGCAAACGCCACTACGGCACACGGACGGAGTCTGTGGCCGCCCAGAAGACTTTTTCAAAGGTCCACGCTGTGCCCGCGAGCAGCAGACTGGCTTTTTTTTTTTTGCCGTGCCACAAAGGGCCGCCACGAACTGCGCGGCTGGCGGCACAGCCGACGGCCAGGCGCGCACGACGGAGCGGCCGGGGGGGAGGACCAGCCGCACGGCAATGGCTTGTGGTGACCCAGCCCGCAGGCGAGGCACCCCTCCCGGCGGGCGTGGCGGCTGCAACGGCGGCGGCAGCTGCGGCGGCGGCCGCGGCGGCGGCGGCGGCAGGCGCCATCGGCGACGCGCCCGTCGCGGATAGTGCCCATCAGCCTGCCGTTGCGGGCACGTCTGTGGACGCGGTGGACGTGCGCACGGGGCCAAAGTGCAAGGAAGGCGTAGGTCGGTTGGGTTGGGTGCTGTACACAGGGTGGGTACGTTCCGGGTGCGGGGGAACCCAAGCAGGGACGGAGCAGTCTCATTACGGGATAGTTCCTTGACACGCCGCAAGAACAGCGCAACATCGTGGCAAGATTGAACGGCAAGCCCACGTACGACGCAGACGAGCACACCCAACAGAACAGACCCCTCCATCCCCCCCTCGTACGAGCGCCCCCGACTGGGGGCGTGGCACCATCACGCTTCTCACTTGGTCTTGGCATCCGTGGCGCCTTGCCCTTCCGAGGGACACGGCTCGCCGGTGGCGCGCCCGATCGTAATCGTGTAGCCATTGACCGGGTCCGCAATGGTGACCTCACGCATGCCATACCACTGCGTGTGTGGCTGCGCCAGCACCTCTACGTGCGGCGGTAGGGCGGCCGCCACCGCGTCCGGGTCGGGGCCCTGGAGGTACAGGGCCACACTCTTGCCCAGCGGCCCGGCGCCCGCGGCACGGCCGACGGGGTTCTCGGTGTTTCGGGTTTCCAGCATGAGCTCCGACGCCGTCCCCGACTCCCCCGTGCCCGACAGCGAGGCGAACACGATGGACGGCCACGCCGACGCGTCCGTCTCCGTCATCTTGCGGGCAGAGTCGACCCCAAACATGATCTTGTAGCCGAGGACGTCGACGTAAAAGGACAGCGACCCGGGCATGTCGTCGACGACGAGGCAGGCACTGGTCTCGGTGATGGACCCGCGCACGGCAGCGGCCGCCTTGGTGGTGGCCTCACCCTCGGCAGCGGCCTTGACAGGGTTCTTGACGGGGGCATCCACTTGATCGTGCTTGGTCGCGCTGAGAGGGGCCTCGACGGGCGCACCTCCTTCAACGTGCTCCATCGCGGCGAGAGTGACGGCGTGTGGGGGGTTAGCGCGAGGTGACAGTCCCCTCGAGCACGTTGACGGGACCGTGAAAGTGGGTCCGCCCACGGTTGAGGAGTGGGGGGCGTGGTGCTTGTCGGCTGTGGGTACGGTGACGAGGGGGTGAGCGTGGGAGGCTTGTCTCGTTGCGACCATCCGCTCCCTATTTATGCGTACGCCAGGGGCGACGGCGGGCGACCTCCACCCGGCCCCCGCGGTGGTGCGCGTCGTCATGGCGCCCCCCCACCCACGCGTAGCTGCACGCCTGCAGGCGTCTGCCGGCCAGTGTCACCTGCGGCGTGGTGGCCGTCACAGCCCGCACGGCGGTGCATCCAGCAGGCCGGCACACGCGTTTGGACTCTAGCCCACTGGCGTGCGCCCAGCGCTCCCAGCAAGTGCTCACGCATCCTTGTGTCGCGGGACGACGGGGCGCACTGCGTTTCGGGCGCCTCCACCCGCTGTGGACGACACCTCAGGCCGGGGTTGTCTCTTTGGCAAACAGTATCTACGAGAGCTCTGGAGGCGCGGGTACAAAAGTGATCCAATCCGAATCCGTGGGCAGGGCCCGGCGCTAAATTGTCAGCCAGTTTTCGCGTCGACGAAGTGGGGGCCCCGCACCAATGATCTGAGGGGCTGGGTCAGAGGCAAGTCGCTTACCGCGAGCGGTGCTGGACCAAGACCACGGATCACCGCAGGAGAGAGCTGGCGCTCCCGCCCCCGATGATCGCGCGGGGCAGCTCGGCTCGCGGCGCACCCGTCTTTTGTCGCTTGGCCGGTACGAGCGTGTGGGGGGGCTGCGGGCGACGGTGGGCAGACGGTTGAAGCAGCACCAGCCGTCTGCCGCGGGCGTCCCCCGCGGCGGGGCGCGACGGGGGTGGCAGCTTAAGCTGGGCGGCGGCCGCCGCGGCGGCCGTCGTGCACGAGCCGCGCGCTGCCGCGACCGTGGCCTGTGGTGGCGGCGGCGGCGGCGGCGGCGGCGGCGGCGGTAGCAGCGGCGGCGAGGCGAGGGGGCTGCGCCGCCGCCACCGATGGCCAACGGGCTCCCCGTGACTGTGGCCGCGGATGGGGCGGGCGAGTCCCGACGGCGGCCGCCCGCGCCGGCTGTACCGCTCGGCGTGGCTGCCGGGGGGGGAGGCCGAGGCGCGCACGTCGCGCGGGTGGGTGACCGCCGCCGCTGACACCCGCACCGTCGCGGAGCTGGCACGTGCGTTTTCTTTCCCTCTTGCCCCGAGCGGTGGCGCGCTCGCGCGTCCTCAAGGGGCGCGGACGAAGGACGTCCGTCTTTGGGACGCGGCGCCGCGCGTGCGCCGCGTGGCCGGCCTGGCGCTGACGGGGGACGGCATGGGGAGACCGCCCGCTGGTCGGTGCTTGGTCTACGCGTCCTTTTGCCCATTTACCGCCTTGGCCAACGCTTGCGAGTGCGGCTGGCGTAGCATGCGCAGAGGCGCACCGTCGCACAGCAGCTGGAGACTCACCAAACGAGTGCACCGCGCGGAGCTGCTTCAGCGTCGCCACCATCTGTGTCGCCGTGGCCGCCCTGCCGCTGTAGCGGCGCCGGGACGGTACAGGACGATCCGCCGCGGGCGGCTGGGCAGCCCCGTGGTGCGGCGGCGGATCATATGCAAGGGCTTGCACATTGTGGCACGAGGGTTTGGTAGCTCCCCTCCTCCCTGCACCTGTAGAGCTCTTCCTCCCTTCCTCTCTCCCCCCCACCCCCCCCCGCTTTCCCCGCCCGCCTCCCCTTTCCCTCTCTCCCTCGCCCCTCTGGCTCCCACTCCGCCCTGCGCATTGGGACAACAAGGCTGATCTGCCCAAGACCGTAGGTCCCGGATCTTGGGACCCACTGCGCTGCTGCCGTCGTCGTGCGCCCGCAAGGCGTACACCCACTGGGCGCGCCACGCGCCAGCGCGACGTCGGTGTCCCGCGCGGCAACGCGATTGCAGCAAAATTCGCTGCGCTGCAAGGCCACCGGTGGCGAGCCGTTGGTGGCAGCCCCGCACGGCCCGCCGCGTGTCCGTGGCACGAAGCAGGGCACGTCCGGACATACGCGCGCCCCTGCCGCGGGCGGCGCAATCGACAGCTAGACAGCCAGCCGAGCAGATGAATCACCCGGTCGCCCCCGTACTTGATCCGGTTCAAATTGGAGCGGCCACGTGGGCCTGCCGACCATGTGGAAGGACCACGGACGACGCGTGGCAGCCACGGACACGCAAGGGCGTGGATGCACGTGGGCAGGCGGAGGTCGACGCTGATGGCTGCTGGACCTGGCAAACCCGCCACTGCCGACGTAGCCTCCGACGCCGATGGCGCGACCCGCACTGACCGCGCACCGAGCGCCAGCTGTGAGACGCGCAAGGCGCGCATCTCGCAGACGCGTTCAACTGGGAAGGTGTATTAGCCGAGGACGACCAGCCGCCTCGTGGAATGTGGCACTCACGGGAACACGGCTCCTCGGCGGTGGTGGGGCGGTGTGTTTCCTCGCCGCCTTTCCTTCTCTTTATGCCAGCACATGGTACCGCCGTGTGATCGTGGCGGGGCCCGCTCTAGAGGGTCGAGTGTGCTCTGGTGCGGCTGGTGGGGGTAGTAGAGGCCCTGACCACGCGCGTCTGGCGGCCGCCCCCTGCTGACAGAGAGCCCCTGCACTTTGAGCTCGCCGTCGGTTGTGCGCCGGCGGCTTGTGGCTGCCGTCCCGCCGTGTCACGACTTGTGGCCGAACGCGTGTTGAGGCCCTCTTTTTGTTAGAGGACGCCCGGTGTGGCGCCTACGTTGCAAGCTTGCCGCGGGGCCTCCCGACGGGGCGTGGCGGTTGCCGCCTTCTTTTTGTTTGGTCGTGGCGGCGCTCTGTGTTTTCCTCTGGTGCGCCCCGCCGTGCGTGGCCTGTTGGTAGAGCCGACTTGTCGCCGCACCGCGCCCCTGCCCTTTCATTTTTTCTGATCTTTCTGTGGCGCCGCCGAGTGTGCGCTTGGTGCACGCCGTGGCGCTTTCCTCGTGCACTGTCTGCGGTGGGGTGCGTCGACGTGCTCGATCTGACGCTCATACGCCACCCAGCACTCGTTGCACGCCCGCGCCGCCTTGCGTGGTGCGGTTGCCTGTCCTGATGAAGACGCTGCACGACGGCTGCGTGGGTGCATCCGATACCAACGCAACACCCGCGTTGGTCACCCCCGATACGGCCCCCATCCCCACCACGACCTTCATCTGTAGCGTTGCGCGCAAGGCGCTCGCTGCGCCGCTGCCCTCTGACGCGCTGCCGACAGGTGGCGTCCGCGTCACCGACCGACCCTCGGGGGCGCTACTGCCACCTCTGTCGCTGCCGTCGTCCCGTGATGTGCGAGGAGGCGTCGGTGGGCTAAGCAGCCGCGGCGGTTGTCGCGATGGTGACTATCGACTCGGCGGTGGGCCTCTCCTGGCGGTCCAGCCTGCCCACTCCCGCGGCCGCGGTCCCAGCCGTGACGATACGGCCCTGAGCCGCCGCCTGTCGCGGCTGCTGCGGCACGGCCTGCTGGCCGCCGGCCTGGTGCCCGCGCTCGACGGCTACGTGCCACTGGCGGCGGTGCTGCGCTGCCGCGGCTTTGGCGGCGTCACCGTCGACGCGGTGTGTGCGTGTGTGGCGAACAGTGAGAAGCAGCGCTTCTCGCTGGTGCGTCGGCGGCCGCCAGGGGGGGATGGCGGACCCGCCGGTGGCGCGCACGGCGCTGGCGCCACTGCGGCCGCCCCCGGTGGTGCCGTTACAACGGGCGCCGACGGGCACACCAGCGGTCCCGCCGGCGACGGGGACCTGCACATCCGCGCCAACCAAGGATTCTCCGCCGTCGTGGCGCGTTACCTCTCTCCCGATGCAATCTATACCCGGTTGGTGCCGCCGGCTGCGGGCTCGCCCCTGCTCCTGGGCGTCCATGCCACCACCCTCGTGGCGTTTGCGCGTATTTGCGCAGATGATGGCCTCCGTGCCATGAACCGGGATGCCATCCACTTTGCTCGCCTCCCGCCGTCTTCGCCACCACCCGCCTCTTCCCCCACGCCGACGGCGGCGTCCCCACTCAAGGTCTGTACGGAGGTGGGCGTCCTCCGTGAGGTGGTGGCGGGTGTGCGTAGCGGCTGCCGGCGGGACGGCGAGCAGGTCTACCGCATCGCGCTGGTGGTTGACGTGGGCGCGTCGGCCGCGGCGGGGGTGGTGTGGCACGTGTCGTCCAACGACGTGCTGCTGACGCAAGGGGGGACCGCGGGGGTGCTCGCCAAGCGTTGGATTGTCCGCGTGACGGACGTGGTGAGCGGGGCGGACCGGACGGCGGACTTGTGGGTGGCACCCACAAGCGGAGCGGACGGGAGGGCTTGACGGGTGTGTCACGAGTTGGGTCAGCGACGATTTGCCACGCGTTGATGCTGTCGGTAGTGGTGACTGGGCTTGGGGTATGGCTGTCGTCGGTCTCTGTGGTCTGAGCTGCTTGTCCTGCGACAACTCGCTCAGCCATTGTCAAGTGTGGACGTTTGTAGCGGTAGGCGACAGCGGCAGTACCAGCGTGGTCGCGTGCCGCGAGTTGGTTCGAGTTGGCCACCACTGCCGCCTCGGAACGGCCGTTCCGCGGCCGTCAGCGCTCTCTGTAAGTGTGTGTTGTAAGCTCGTAGTCCGTGCTGGGCGCGCTCTCGTCAGTTTTTCCGTTGCAAAGGGTGCTACTTGATGAATACAGTTGGGGCCCAGTGCCAGCCATGACACGAGCACAGGCAGTCCTGCGGTGTCGAGGCGCAACGGACACAAGTCCTGCGGGCTGCTACATGGCGGCTCCGTCGCGTCGTCTTGGCCCCGTCTCGGTCGCCAGGTCGCTATTCCGGCGGACCGGCAGCTGGTGCGCTCTTCTTTTCGACCGGCACCTTCCCTCTCACCCGTCCATGCTTCCTCCACCTGTAGTCCATCTTGCTTTTGTCGTCGTCCTGTCGCTTTTCCCTACTTTGGTGGAGTCCCAGCGCGCTGCCCGTTATCCGCCTCCTCCCATTCCCGTCGCCCTCCCCCTGCCCTCCCCCCCTTCCCCCAGCAGCCCCTTCCTTCCCGGTGTTTTCCCCGCCTTCGTTCCCGCGTAACCCCCACGATGTTATCCCTCCTCAACCGAAACAAGACGTTCAAGCCCCGGCGACGCGCAGATGGCGCAGACAACCCCCGGTACGAGCTGGCCAAACTCGCCACCGATATCCTGGCCACCTCCCTGCCGGCGGGGGACCTGCGGGAGGCGGTCAAGCTGCCCGACGGGTACGCGCCCAACGACTGGATCGCGGTGCACCTGGTGGACCTGTTCAACCAGCTCAACCTCATCTACGGCAGCATGTGCGACGACTGCACCGACGGGAGCTGCCCCATCATGTCGGCGGGCGGCAAGTACGAGTACCTGTGGGCCGACGCGGAGCGATACAAGAGCCCGACGCGGGTGTCGGCGCCCAAGTACGTGGACCTGCTGATGGACTGGGTGGACAAGCAGCTTGCCGACGAGGCGCTCTTCCCCGTCGCGGGCGGGCGGGCTTTCCCAGAAGACTTTCGGTCCGACGTCAAGCGCATCATGCGGCGGCTGTTCCGCGTGTACGCGCACCTCTTCCACTCGCACCTGGACGAGATTGTGGCGGTCGGCGCCGAGGCGCACCTGAGCACCTGCTTCCGTCACTTTGTGTTTTTCGGCACCGAGTTTGGGCTGCTGCCGTCCAAGGAGATGGAGCCCCTCAAGGAGATTATTGCCAAGTTGTGAGGCGCCGCCGCCGCGGCGGCGACCGCACGCATGGGTGTGGGTGGGTGGGAGTGCTTGTGGGGGGGGGGGGGAGGGGGGGTGGACTGGCAGGTGGGGGGCGGACGGAGCGGCGAGAGAGGGCTGGTGGGGGCGGAGGGGGAAACGGCGCATGGTTTTTGCAGGCGTACCGGGAGCGCGTGGGCGAGTGCCTGCGTGCGTGGGCGCCCCCGCTTCCTGCCGTTCGCGCTCCGTTTGTGTATAGGTGGTGCGCGCGTAGTGTTCTCTGCCCACACTCCCCCTGTGCGTCCTCGCATGAACCGGGCCGGCCGGTACGTCCACACGCGGTGCGTCCTCGCATGAACCGGGCCGGCCAGTACGTCCACATGCGGTGCGTCTGTGCTTGAGGCGGTGGCAAGCTGTTCTTTTTGGCTGTGTCTCGCACCCCCCCCTGGCGCAATTCCAGCGCCCATTCCTGCTCCGCCGCGCCGTGATCCGGTCTTCATCCCCGAGGCGCGCCCCGGACCGTTGTGCCGATGCCCCGCTCGCGCGTGGCCATTGTCCGCTTCGTCGCGCCGCCCGCCGCCGCGCTACCCGTCCCCCCCTCTGCCCACTCACCCCTGCCCCCCCCCCCCTCCGCTCACGGTGACCCCCCGCCCCCTTCGCGGTGACGTCCCCACCCACCCCCCCCCCCCACCCCCCCCCGCTCCCTGCCCCCAGCCCTGCCACTCGTGGCCGCGGACCCACCGGATCCACCCGCTCCCCCCCCCCCCCCCCTCCCCTCGCCTGCCCACTGCCACCGCCCCCCACCCCCCGCGCCATGGCCGCCGCCGCCACCCCCGCCTTTGCCGCCGCCCCCCCCACGGCCGCCGCCCGCCCGCTGTGCGCCGCCGCGGCGGGCGGCGCGGCCGGGCGCTCGCGGCCGCCGCGCGGCGGCGGCGCCGCCGCGCCGCCCGGCCGGCGGGGCGGCGGCTGCGCGTGGCGGGGCGGCCGGCTGGCGGCGGCGGCGGCGGCCGCCGCTCCCCCCCCGCCGCGGCCGGCGGTGTGGTGGTGCCGCGCCGGCGCGCCGCCCCCCCCCCCGCCCCACCCCCGCCTCCGCCCGCTGGGCGCGCGGCGGCCGCGGCGGCGCCGTCGGCGCCCGGCTGGCCCCCCCGCCTCCTCCGCCTCCTCGACCGCTTCACCACCCTCTTCCCCCTGTGGGTGGTGGGCGCCGCGGCGGTCGGCGCGGCGCACCCGCCGGCGCTCGCCTGGTTCACCGGCGGGTGGGTCATTGGCACCCTGTCGCTCATCATGCTCGGCATGGGCCTGTCACTGCCGCTGGCGGACGTGGCCGCCGCGGCGGCCCGCCCCCAGACCGTCCTCTTTGGCGCCGCCGCCCAGTTTTTGCTGATGCCCACCCTCGGCTGGGCGCTCGTCTCTGCCGCCGGCCCGGCGCTGCCGGCGGACCTCGCGGTGGGCGTGCTCCTCGTCGCGTGCTGCCCCGGCGGGGCGGCGTCCAACCTGGTCGTCCTCCTCTCGGGCGGCGACGTGGCGCTGTCGGTGCTCATGACGCTCGCGACGACGCTCGCCGCCGCCGCGGGCGTCACGCCCGCCCTCACCCGCCTCCTCGCCGGCACGCTCGTGCCCGTCCCCGCCGGCGCGCTGCTCGCGTCGACCGCACAGATGGTGCTGGCCCCCCTAGCCGTCGGCGTCACCGCGCAGCGGCTGGCCCCCGCCGCCGTCGCGGCGGTCCTCCCCGCCGCCGCCCCCGCCGCCGTTGCCGGCGTCGCCGCCATCTGTGGCGGCGTCGTTGCCACCGCCGCGGCGGCCGTCGGCAGCCTCCCGGCGGGCGTCTTGCCGCGCCTGCTGGTCGTCCTCCTCGCCCTCCACGGGGGGGGGCTGGCCGCGGGCTACGCCGCCGCGCGGCGGGTGGGGCGGCTGCCCCGCCGCGCCGCGCGGGCGGTGGCGGTGGAGGTGTGCATGCAGAATAGTGGCCTCGCCGCCGCGCTCGCGGGCGTCCACTTTGGCGCCGCCGCCGCGCTGCCGGCCGCGCTCAGCGCGTCGCTGCACAGCGTCATGGGCGCCGCGGTCGCCGCGTGGTGGCGCTGGCGGGACCGCCGGGCGGCGGCGGCCGCGGCCGTGGCAGGGGAGGGGGGGGAGGGCGCCGCGGCCGCGGGGGGCGGGGGGGGGGCGTGAGCCAATGGGTGGGGGGGGAGCCTCTGTGCGCGTGGCGCCTACGGGCGTGTGCCCGCCGCGGTGGCCCGCTGGTCCGTACAGAGAGGGGAGTCGCGACGTAGCACGCGCACGGCCGGGCACGCCCAGCCCCCCATTTTGGTAGACACCCGAGTACTATCTAATAATGTACAGCCGCGGGACGCGCGGGAGTCTGGCAACAACAACGACACCAACGTTAACAAAAAAAAATAGAGCCATGCACACGGGCGGCGTGGCTGCCCACCCCCGCCTCCACTACCGGGCCCGCTTCACTTCAGGGCCGACGCCGTCGCCGCGGGCCGCCGCCCAGCGGTGCTCGCCCCCCGCCAAGCGCGTGGTAGGGTTTTCGCCAGCCGCCGCGCCACCGGGGCGGCACGGCGGTTGCGGGATACCCACCCGCCGGGATGAGCCGCTGCCACCACGGGTCGCCACAGCCGCCGCACCACGCACAGCCAGGACGAGACGCGGCGCGCCCGTTTTGGGCCGCGAGCGCACCACCGCCACTTGTCGAGCGCCACACGCGCCGCGGGACCGTGCGACCGCACGCGGCTGCTGACCCCGGTTTGTGCTCCAAACGCGCTCGGCCGTCGGCTACGCACGCGATGGGGGCGGAGCGAGGCGATGCCACGCCGCCGCCGCCGCTGGCACTTGCCATCATTGCCGCTGCCGCTGCCGCCGGTCAGGGGTCGCCTCCACATCCGCATGACCAGGAGCTAGGGCTTTGACAGTCGCCGACCACGCAGGAGTGCCAACACTCCACAATCGCCTCGGGCATGGCAACGCTGCACAACTCACTCCGTCCGACATTGACAGGCGCCGACAACCCGTCTGGCAGCCACCAGCGGCCACTCGTCGCCGGCAGCACACTACCCCACCGCCGACGCACCGTGACAGGACACTCACCGCGCCGCAGTGCACCAGACGGTGCGCGCCACGAGGTATGGGCGAGACGTATCCGCGACAGCAAAAAGGTGCTCACCGGTGGCGACGCCAGCCACACGCCGTCGGCCACGCCCCGTCCCCCCCCCCCCCGGCAGGCTTGCAAGCACGCCACTACATCGCGGCCAGCCGTCCGCCCGCTTCCCCCCCCCCCGCCAGCATCGTCGCCCGCACATTCACAATCGCCGCGTCATCGACGCGCCGCACGAGCAGCGCGCACAGCACAAACTCCCGCTCCTTGGGCGTCAGCTGCCGAAAGTCCCGCGCGCTCATACCCGGCACGCGGCGCCGACCGCCACCGCCACCGCCACCGCCGCCACCACCACCGCCGCCACCGTCGCCGCTCAACGCCGCCCCCGCGGTCATGCCCACCAGCCGCGTCCACACGTCCCGCACGCACGCGAGGACCACCCCCCCCTCCTCGCGCATGCCAATGACCCGCTTCTGCTTGTAAAAGTGGGTCACGTCGCCCAGCCCCAGCACGCCGTCGCCGTCGTGGTCGATAATCGGGAACCAAAAGCCGACCGCGCCCGCGTCGCCACAGTCGGTGAGCGCCAGGAAGAGGCGCGCAAACGCCGTCACCGACAGCCGCCGCGTCGCCGGGTGCCCATACGCGCGGACGACCGCGGCGATCGCGCGGGGCGTGAGCAGCGACTTGGACGAGCAAAAGGCGTGCAGGGCGCCCGCGGAGATCGAGTCCTCTTCCAGCGGCGGCAGGCGCGACACGGCCGACTGCCGTGGCGACGACGATGGGGATTCGATGGGCGACGACGGAGGGGGCGGCTGCGTCACGGGTGGCATCGACATCTTGTGCGGCCCGCCGCCGTCCGCGTCCCCGCTGTCCACCCCGTTGCTGATGGCGCCGGCGGCATGGCCGCCACCGCCATTCGCGCCGCCGCTCGCAACCGGCGGCACGCCGTCGCCAACGTCGCCGCCCAGCTCGCTGTCACTGTCCACCCCGCTCATGCCCGGCGGGTCATACGCGTCGCCAAACATGGCGCGCAGCTCCGCCTCGCCCGTGTCCCCCACCGCCGTCGACTGCAGCGCCGCCGCGTCGTCGCCGTCGAGGCCCGGCACGGTCGGCCCCGCCGCCGACACGACCGACTCGTTGCCGGCGCTGCTGTCGCTCGTCCAGCCGCCATCGTCGGACGCGGCCCCGTCGGAACCGGCGCCGGCGCCAGGCGACGTCACGTCCACGCCGACGCTCGCTTCCGGGCTGCGCGGCGCGGCGCCCTCGAGCGCGTCGTTCCAGTCCATGAGGAGCCCCCCAAAGCGCGCCGCGTCGAGCCCGCCGAGCGTGCCCGCAAAGACGCCGCAGCTCTCATAGTTGAGCAGCGCCTGCGCGAGGCCCGCGTCGCGCAGCTCCCGCGCCGAGTAGCGCTCCGTGTGCGGGTGCGCATTGACGCGGTACAGCACGCACTCGACGGCCACGTCCATGTTGTCCATGTACAGCGGCGAGCCGCGCGACGCGATGAGCCGCTCCACGACGCGCGCAACGACCGTGCGCGGCACCGTCGGCCGCGCGTACGTGGGCGCCTGGCCGACCGCGACGCCGTCGCCGTCGCCGCAGGTGCCGCCACCGGCGCCGCCGCCGACACCGCTGCCGCCGCCAGTCCACCGCGAGGACCTGGCCGCCCGCGGCTTGCGCTCCATCTCCGCCGCCACCCGCAGCACGTTGAAGAACCGCTCGTCCGCGTCGTACACCCGCAGGTGGCGCTGGTAAAACGCCTTGAACGCGTCGACTCCCCCCCCCCCGGCAACGCCGCTAGCGGCGCCCAGCTCCGGCGCCGCCACCACCGGCAGGCCCACCAGCGTCGCGAGCCGCTCCAGCGAGTGGCCGCCGCTCGCAAAGACGCTGCCAATCGCGCGCGCCTCGTACTTGGAGCGCCCCTCAGAGCCAACGCCGCCGGTGCGGCCACCGCCAGACGCGCCGGGCCGGCCGCGGCCGCGACCACCGCCGCCGCCGCCGCCGCCGCCGCCGCTGCCGACCTCACCCCCAACGACGCCGCCCTGCACGGGCGGCGCGCCCGCCGCGACCGCCGCGCGCGCGGCGCGGAGCTTGTGCGCGAGCGCGCAGCGGACGGCGGTCGTTGCGCGCGCCGTCGCCGCCGCCTCCACTGCCACCGCGGTAAACGCGGCGCGGACGGCCGGGGCGGGGGCGGGGACGGGCGCGGCCGCCGTCGGCGCCGCCGCTGCCACCGCCGCGGCGTCCGCGTCGGGGGGGAGCGGGGTGGTGGTGGCGGCGGCGGCGGCCGCCGCGGTGGCCGCACCACCCTCCGCCTTGGCGGCAGCGGTCTCGCGGAGGCGGCGCAGCTTGGCCGCCGTGCTGCTCGGCGGCGTGTGCGACGCGCCAAGGATCTCGGACAGCAGGTGCGGGTGGGCGGTGGAAAAGCCCCGCCGCGCGACCGTCGTGTTCACCGCCGTCAGCAGCGACATCATGCCGACGGGGGCCTTGCGGGACGAGGGGGGGCGCCGCCGCCGGCGGGGGGGGGGGGGGGATGGCTGCGGGGGGCTCTCCATCGTGGAGGGGGTGGCGGGGACGGGGCAGCACGCGACCGGGGGGGGTTAGAAACAGGGGGAGGGAGAGGGGGAGGGAAAAAGGAGACAGTCGCAGACGGAGCGCGTCAGTGGAAGGTGGAGAGAAGCAGCGGCCGGCAGCAGTGAGCGTCAAGGGGGATGCCAACGGCAGCAAGGCAACCGCCAGTGCGATGCGCACCGCGGCCGACCCCGCACCCCGACCCCGCGATCGGCCGCGCACACCGCCCCACGACGGGGACGGCGGCGGGAGCCGGCGGGGGGCCGCGGCCGGGCGGCCACGACGGGCGGCGGCGGCGGCAGCGTGGCCCACCCGGCCGACCCGCCGAGTGTGCGCGGGGGTGGGGAGAAGAAGTGTCGACCACCACCACCACCACCACCACCACCACCACTACCACCGCCGGCGAAGGCCAACGCGGCCACGTCCACGGGCCGGCGCGGGGTGGGACAGGTGCCCTACAGGAGGGGGGTGGGGGACGGGGGGAAAGGAGCGCAGAGTGGCGTGCCGTGCCGCGCCTACACCCCGCCCGCCGCGTGGCGGCCGCCGCGTGTGCCGGCCGCGGACCGCGTGCCGCCGCGGGCCGGCCGTGGCGGTGTGCAAAGCGCTGCCAGCACCTCCCTCCCCCCCCCCTGCTGCCACCCCCCCTCCCAGCAGCACTGCTACGGCGCTTGTCGCGCGGGGCCCCGGGCAGCAGAGCGACAGGCCAGCGGGGCGTCGGGGGGGGTGGGGGCGAGGCGCGGGGAGCTGCGTCTGCTGTGGCCAAGGCAGCCGCCGAGGGTGCGCTCCCGCGCGGCCGTCGGGGCCCCGGCCGGCGCGGGAAGAGCGCCGGCGGGTGCGGGCGGGGCGTCTGCGGCGCAGCGTGCGGCCCGCCGCCGCGACGGCGCATCAGCTGTCACTGTCACGCGTGGCAATGTGGGGCCACGCGGCCGCGGCGTGCCGTGGTCGCCAGGTCCTGTACGCAGAGGTGATGCAGCATCGCCTCGGGTGGCGCCTTTGATTGGACGTTCCATGCGGCGCCGGCGGGGATCTGGTGCGAAATGGAGCACACCCCAACGGCAAGCACGCGCAAAGCAGGCGCCGTTCAAAAAATCGTATATCTCGCGGGGATACTGTACGAGAGTGGCCTGGGAACGTGCATTGGCCGAAGATCGCCCACCGACGATGGATCGCTGACAGTTCTCGTCATTAAGTATACTTTTTGCGAACGTGTCTTCAGTATTGAGAATTCAGGCAGCGTCTGATCCAACCCGATTCGGTGTTCTCTAGGAAGCTGCTCGCAGTTGCCTGCGTGAAACCCAGGGTTGGTGGGGGGGCGATTCCATTCGGCGTTCGGTTTCGCGAATACGGCGGATTCGCCGAACTGCGTAGACGTTCGACCCGAACGACACATGCAGCGAATACACGTGGCACCAACTTGGCCACGTTGTGCTGTATTTGAGAACGTCCACACGTGCGTCGCAAGGTTGTGCCGGGCCGTTCTGGAATATTCATCTTGCACGCAGAGTCGCAGCACACAAACTGCGCGGCACAGCGGCGGGAGCAGGTGCACCGCCTGGCCGTTTCGAGGACCTCGCCGCACTGCCTCTGCAACCGCACACGGGGGATACGATGCTGGAGCGGCTTGTGGCCGATGCCAGTCGGTTGTCACTGAACAGCGCCGCGCGGCAGCTTACGATGGACACTCCGCATCCACTGCGCCCTGTTGACAGCTCCAGGTGGGGGCGATATAGAGCCGCCGCCATTATTTTATTTTTGTGTGCTCCTATTATGAATGAGACGGTTGGTAGAATTGTAATAACGCTGTTGTAATTCTATCCGAACCGCGTTCGGTTTCGGAAACTGCAATTGCACCGTATTCGCGTAACGCTGGTCTGGTTCGGGTGTCACGAGGCAACCCTGGTGAAACCCGCCACGACCAAGTCCGAGCGGCGCCGCTTCATGAGCGCGGCGCCCACGCCATCGGCAGGACGCCCCCGGCGTAGGGATGTGCAGAAAGGCCCGGGACAGATTTGCTGCTGTCTTTCTCTGCCCGCTGTCGGAAAGAGGGGGACATCGCTCGACAGAGGGACGTCCCTTCCTGAAGCCAAAGAGGACTTCTGAGCCAGGAGCGTTCCCAATTCCATCCCTGATTGGCTCAGCACAGTCTGACGCACAACAGCTCCACAGCACCCGCTCCCCTGTCACCGCCTCACCGCCACTGCCCCCCTCCTTACAAAAAAAAAAAAAAAAATCCCCCGCCCCCCCCCCCCGCCCCCTGGCACGCGGCGGTCGTTCCCCAGCCGCAGCACCCCCCCCGCCCTGACGGGCAGCCCGCACCGGGACGCGGCCGCCCGCCACGACGCGGGCGCCGTGGTTGCACGGCGGCCACGAAGGGAGCGGCCGGGAAGGTCCCTGAAAGAGACCCCCACCGCCGCCGCGGGGGGGTCCCCCCACCGCCGGCGGTTGTCGCTCCACGTGCGGCCCACCGGGGGGTAAGAGGAGGAGGAGGGGGAAAAGGAGGAGGAGGAAGAAAGGGGGTAGGAGGCGCTCGCCGACGTGGCCGCCGCCGCGGGCGCCGCGGGCGCCGCGCCCAGCCGAATGGAACCACCGTCGGCGCCACCGCCGCCACCACCCGACACCGCATATGGGTTTCCGCCGCTGCCGCCGCTGCCGCTGCCGCTGCCGCCGCCGCCGCCCCGGCGGGTATCGCCCCCGCCGCCGCCCCAGCCACCGCCCCACCCAGGTGTTGTTAACAGCCCGCTGGCTCCGCGGGGGGCGTAGGGGATGAAGAACCATGGTGTTTGGTTGAGGTGGGGTGTGGTGTGGGAGGTGAGACTCAGTATCCGAGGCGGACGAAGACGGAAGCAGGGACAGTGATGGCGACGACGAGCAGTCGTTCCGCAAGGGAGAGCGAGCGGTAGTGCGGAGTTGTGGACACGTGGTGGGGATATATACTCCATTCCCGTGTGCAAGCCACGTGTCGGAAAGAAACGGAAAGAAATTTCCTGTCACGACATCGCGTAGGAAGGCGACAGTGAGAGGGGTCGGACAATTCCATGAAATTTCATGACAGATCGTGACATTGCACACCCCTACCCCGGCGGCGGCTGTGTCGGGCCGTCACTGTGGCCTCCCTGGCAGAGGCGATACGCATCACGATGGCAAGGCGGGCGGCACCCGGCGGTCTGCATCCTGACAGCAAGCTGGGCGGCAGGCGGCGGAATGCAGCGGGATGATGCCGTGCTCCCTCTCCTCGCTCTCTGTCGTGCGAGGTGGGCTGGCGGTACATGCGCGCGGTCCACGATACACGCTGTTCCTGTACGCCAGCGTTGGCAGGTGCTGGTGGGTGATCTCCCCTCGCCACACGTCCCCGACCCTGTTGTGATGGCAAGCGCGGGGGGCGGTGTCGTGGGCCAATGATACCCAGTCATCAGGACGGAGCGGAGGCGTGTCGTGGGGCGACGCGGCATTATGGCAGGTGCATCCGCCCACCCCTCCACCCCTTCCGACCGTGGTCGGGTGCTTGCGGGCAGCTGCGCTCGACACTCTCCCCCTCTCGGGAGGGGCCCTCTCGGTAAAGGAGAGTACGGGAAAGTGGTGCTGACTGTTGCCATAGGGGGAGGCGTGTCGTGGTGCGTTGCGCCCGTGATGGCGGCGGGTGCAAGGGCCACCCCGCCGCACCCCGCCTCTGCCAGGCTGGCTGGTGCAGTGGGGACCACTCCCCACGACACGCGCCTCGCCTGGCATCGTGGGCGGTGCTGGCGGTTCATTACCCCACGACACCCCGCTCCCCTGCCCGCGTACCTGATCCCTGTAGGGCCCTCTGCCCGACGCCACGCCATCCCTGCCCAGCGTACGCAGCACAAGGTGGCACGTGGGTGGGGGTGGGACGGCCATGCCACCCGCCCAATGGCCAACGGCAGGGGGGCTCATTACGGTCATGACCATGGTGTGCACCTGGTTCAGCAGATGAGGAGGCGGGGGCGGTCCGTGGAAAAGTTGGAGGGACGTCCCGCCCTGCCCAGCTCCCCGTCCCGCCTAGCCGAGCGCACCGCCCCGCTCAGTCCAGCTCCCCGTCCACCCGCCCGTGGCGCCGCCCGTCGCCCGTGTAGCCGTGGCGGATAAGCCCGCCACGTCGGCTGCGGTCTCCCACTGCCGGCCTCCGCGGCGGCGGCGCTCCCTTCACCGGCGGCCGCGATCGCCCTCCACCCCACACGGCGCGCGGCACGTCTTTCTCCAGCCTCATCTACCACCTCTCCCTTCCCCCTCCCTGGTTCCGTCACACTGCCACTAGGTCGACGGGCGGGTGTGGCTGCTCATTGTCCTCTTCCTTGCCCCTTCTTCCCCGGCCGCACTGTGATGTCGCCACCCGGAAAGGGTGTGCGCGCTACTGCACTCCCCGCCACGGACGGGGGCCCTCCACGGCGGTCGCCGCGCTCCCCGGCGGCGTGGCGGCGGCGGCTGCTCCCGCGGCACGGCATGGTCGTGGCGGTCCTGGCCGCCGCCGTCACGGCCATCATCGCTGCCGCCGCCGCCGCCGCTGCGCCGGCCCCTGCGCCTGCCCCTGCGCCTGCCACCGCCGGGGCGGTCACCACCGCACGGGCGGCGGCCGCCGCGACATTGCCGGCGGTGACGGGCGGCGCCGCCGCCGCGCTGCCGGCGGCCGGCGCGTCCCCCCGCCCAGCGCACGACGCGTGTGTGAACACCGACGACCTGTGCACCTGCGCGCCGCGGCCGGCGGCAGGGCAAGACGGCGGCGGCGGCAGCGATGGCGGCGCGCCCACGTGCCTGGTCATGCGGTCGCTCGCGTACGCAGCGGGGGGGGAGGGTGGCACTCGACGTGGCGGCGGCGACGGTGGCGGCGGCGGCGGCGGCGGCGGCGGCGGCACCGACGGCGGGGTAGCCCTCTACTGCGCCCGCGCGGCGTGCCCGCCGGTCCACGTATGCGACTGCGCGGGCGGGTCGGTGTGTGCCAAGGAGGCGGCGGCGGCGGACGGGTCGGCGGCCGCGCTCGCGTGCATTGGCAGCGTTGATGACGCAACGGGGCTGTGCGAATGCGCAGTGCTGGCGGGGGGGGCGGGGGGGAGGAGGGGGGGGGGCGGGGGGGTGACGCTCGTGCCGCTGTACTGACGCCGCGAGGCGCGGCGGTGGGGGAGGGGGGTTGCCGACGCGCGTGCGCAGCGGCTGGGTACCGACCGGGTCGGGCCGTCGCGGGCGGTCTGGCACCGCTGCCTGCGGCCATGGGTGGGGCGCCGCGGCCGTGACGCGCTGCCGACAGGGGGGCGCTGCCGCCGGGGCGCCGTCAGTGGCGGGTGGCGGCGGGAAGCGTCCAGGGCGGGAGGGTACATAACTGGCCACGACTGATCTTTCTTGTTCCGCATGGGTCCGTCGAGGGCGCGCCCGCCGCGGTAGCCGCCCCCGCCCTGCTCTTCTACGAGACAAGCAGCGGTCGCGTGGGCGGTGGTGGCGCGCCGTGCGGGGGGTGCACTTGCCCGTCGGCGCTGCACGCGCGGCCACGACGGGGGACGCCCTCAACGGAAACGACCCCGCCCACCCCTCGCATCCCCTCCGACGGTGCCGCGGTCCTCACAGTCCGGTGCGAGGGCGGTCCGCCCCCCTCTGGGGGCATCCCCTCGCGGTCGCCCCCAATCTTTGGGGGTGCGACCACCCCGCCGCGACCCCCGGTGGCGCCGCTGCCGCCACAGCCCAGTGTGAGGGCAGGAACCTCCCCAGAAGTGGGGCACGCCGCCGCGGACGGCCCCCGGTCCACGCGAGTGCGACACGCAGACGTGTAGGGGCAGAGCGGGCGGTCGCCCGCCGCGCCACCCCGCTGTGGCGGCTCCTCATCATGAGCTACCATCCACCGTGGAGGGTACCTCGTTGGTAGAGGGGGGGCGCGCGTCGGCGCCTCACCACCCCAGTGGTCGCTATCCACGTCGCCGCCCACGCAGTCGTCTGCGACGCCGCGACGGCCAGGCAGGAAGACACGATCGCCAATCGGCCGCGCCCCCCACCGCCCGTGTGCCACGGTCGCCGCCGACAGCGGACAAGCTGTCCACCAAACGCGGGGCCAGGTTCGCTCGCCTATACGTCCAGGCAAGAACGCAAACAAAAACGCACAGTGAGCGGGGTATGTTCGGGATGCCACCCCTCGGCCCAGAAACCTAGGTCCTCAGGACGCGGCGGCGGCCGCCTCCAGCTCCGCCTCGCGCAGGGCCGCAAAGGAGAATGGCTCAAACTTGACCGCGTCCCCGTGGCCGAGCGCGTAGAACTTGGACATGAACTCCACCCACATCAGTCGCAGGGCGTGCAGGAAGGCCGACAGGGACTCCATGAAGAGCAACACGCCAAGCGTGGCGCCCACCCAGCTGAAAAAGCCAATGATGCACAGGACGACGCTGCCGGAGGCAAACGGAAGGAAGAGTAGCTTTTCGAGAAACACGTCCGCCAGCTCCGCGTGCGCCAGCGACAGCGCCCACAGGCGCAGGTAGCTGGCCGTGTTGCTCACAGCGCCCAGCACAAACTCAATGGTGTGGATCATTTGGCCGACAAACACCTCGCCAAAGTCAAACTCGTGGCCGTCGCCACCAGCGCCGCCGCCGCTATCATTCAGCAGGCTGCTGCTGCTGCTGGAAGCAGTCACCGCCGCCTCAGCCTTGGCCGCAGCGTGGCCATTCGCACCGCCCCCGCCAGCCGCTGAGTTGTGGCCATTGCTGGCAGGTGGTGTCACCGGACCAGTGGCGGTTGAGGCAGCAGCCAGACCGCCCTCCTCGGCGGCCAGTGGCAGGTAGGCCGCACGCCCCTTGCGGTCTGCTTCCCGCTTCAGCAGCAGCGGTTTCGGAAACAGCATCCACGGCACAGAGACGAGGGCCACCGCGAGCAGCACCGTCTGCACAAACGCCTGACCCCGGTACAGCTGGCCGGCAGCAGGCACGTGGCCTGGCGCCATGAACATGTTGATCAACACGTTCTTGAGGTCCGGCGGCACGCAATTGGGGTCGGCGACGCACGCGGGGGACTCCCAGTTGGTGGCCCACTTGATGACGATAATGAGAACGAGGTAGCCAAAGAGGCAGCTCATGAACAGCAGCTGGGGGATAAACACAAACAGCACGTCCACCTTGTTGCGGAAAAAGCGGCCGTTGGCGTACGACAGGCAAATCCCGAGCAGCATCTGAGAAACGCCAAGCACAATGGCCAGCTTCATCTTGTAGCTGTTAAAGTAGACGAGGCCTGTCGCCGACGACTTCCATATAGGGTCAAAGCCCAGGGGATAGGGTGCCAGCGGCGGCCGCACCGCCGACGGCACATCGCACGCGTCAATGCCGCACGCCATGGTCGACTCGTTGGTGAAACGCCAGCGGCTGCCAAACAGGTCCAGCGGCACCGCAAACGCCTCGTTGTAGATGGCGCCCGTGTACACGGAGAATAAGCCCATGAGTAACAACATGTAGCGGCCGTCGTAGCAGGTCTGCATGAACTCGTTGAGTTGACGGCGCACCAGCCGCTTTTCCACCACAATGATGCCCAGCGCAAAGAGCGCCATCAGCAGCCCGTGCGCAACGTCCCCAAACATGACGGCAAACAAAAAGGGGAAGAGCACCACCGCAAACGGCGCCGGGTTGACCTCCCGGTACGCCGCCACCGCGTACGCCTCGATGAGGCCATGAAAGACCGACGTGAACTTGTTCAACTCAAAGTGGGTTGGCGGCGTCGCGTGCCCAAACGGCCGCACCTCGACGACGCTCGGCGCCTGCGCGGCCGACGCGGTGCGGGCGGCGGCGAGCGCGGCGCGCACCTCCCCCACCCGGTGCGCCGGGCACCACACGTCGGCGATGAAGAGCTTGGAGGAGGTGTCAAAGTTGAGCGCGTTGAGCGTGTGGTAGATGGCCTTTTCCCGTTGCACCCGCCCCGTCCACGCCGCCAGCCGTGGGACCACCCCGGCCAGCAGCTCCCGTCGTGCGGCAGCGGCGGTGGTCAGCACCAGGCCCAGGTCCCGCAGCCGCCCGCGCGTCTCGGCGTACGCCGCCGCCCGCTCCGCGGCCGACTCGGGAAACGCGTACGCGGCGGCGCCAAAGGCGGTCAGGATTTTGGACGCCTTGGCCCGCACCTCCGCGCCAGAGAAAAAGACCATCACCACCACCTTGTCGACCGGCTCCCCCGTCGCGGGGTCGGGCAGCGGCTCGGGCAGGTCCGCAAAGCGGGCAAGGCAGTTGCCCCGCGTGGCGCGGAAGAGCACCCGCTCCAGCGGCGCCCGCCGGTCGCGCGGCAGGACGCCACAAAAAAAGGAGAGCAGCGACGCCGCCGCGCCGCCGCCACCGCCGCCGCCGCCCACCGCCGCGGAGCTGCCAGCCGAGGAGTGTCGGCTGCCGCTGCTGCTGCGCCTGAGCCGCGGCGACGCAAAGTCCCCCGCCTCGAGAGCGTCAAGCTCAAATAGGGCGTCATCGGGTGGGGAAGGTGCCCGGAACGGGCGAGCGCGGTCAACGCCATCGCTGCTGCCGCCGCCGCCGCCGCCGCCGCCGTCGCCGCCGTCGCCGCCGTCGCCGCCACCCCACCCACCCCCCCCAGACCGCCGGCTTCGGACGCCCCCCGCCTCGCCGACGGGCCACGCCTCCGCCCCGTCTGGCACGCCCAGCGGTGTCCCGCCCCGAAAAAAGGCCGACCCCATCTCCAGCACGTACCGCGCCTCCACCAGCGCCTGCTGCTGAGTGGCCAGCGCCTCCTCCTGGGCGGCCGCGTCCAGCAGCTGGCGCTCCAGCGACACCAGGTGCGCGTTGAGGTCGTCCATGCTCAGCTCGCGGTCGGGGCCCCCACCGCCGGCGCCCCCCCCCCCGCCCCCCCCCCCCTCGTCCCACCACTCGTCCGCGTCGGCGGCCAGCTGCGCGTCGCCGCCGTCCCGCACGGGCGACAGCCCCGGCGTGGCGGCGACCGTCGCGGAGAGGTAGCGCAGGAGGCGGCCCATCTCGGCACACCGCGCCACGTCGGCGGCAAAGGCGCGGGCCCAGCCCGACTGGCCCGCGTTGAGGTCCCGAAACTGGACCGCCCCGAGGCGGCCGAGGCCCGCCACCGTCGCGTGCGCGGCGGCGCGGTCAAAGTAGAGGCGCAGGCGGGCCATCTCGGCAGAGCGGAGGAGGGAACCCATGGTGGTGGAGGCGAGGGAGTAGCAGAGGGATAAAGGAAAGGGGGGGAGGGGGAGGAGACGGGGGAAGGGGGAGGGGGACGGGAAGCGAGGGGAGGGGAGCGAAGAGAGGGGGGCTGGGAACGGGTGGGGGAAGTTGGCCGCACAGGTAGTCAGGGGAGGGCGACCCCGAGAGCCTTGGGGGGCGCGCCACGGCGCGAAGAGGTGGGATGGGGGCGTCAGGAGCTCAGAGAAAAGGCGCCCCGCCGCCACGGCCACTCCCCAAAAGTCCGCCGCGACCGGTCAATGCGAGCGGCGGCGGCGGCGGCGGCAGCGTCCGCCGCGGCGGCAGCTTGCAGCGGCAGCGGCAGCCGGTAGCAGCGGTTGTCGGCGGCAGCGGCAGTCGGCCGTCGCGGTAGCCGACGCGGCGCCCCGGGCCGTGACGCGTCGGCCGCCCGCCGCGACCGACCGCGGCGGCGGTGGCGGAGGCGAACAGCGGGCCCAAAGCGTGCGCCAGGAAGGAAGGAGGGAGGGGTGGGGGGGGGAGGGGGAGCCGCCCGCGGCACCGGGAGGGGAGGGGATTGACGGCGGGGGGGGGGGGGGGGGGGGCGAGGAGGCACAGCGTCGGGCAACGGCGCGGGGGGGGGGGGGGGGAACCTACCGATGGCCCGCCCACGGCGCCAGCCGCGTGGGTGGACAGGGTGGGGGGAAGTGGGGGGTGTGGGGAGGGTGGCTGCGTGCCGCCGGCGGCCGCCCACGCCACCCGCACCGCGAGCGGCGGGTGGACGACGGGGGGTGCGCGCGGCCGGCCGCCGCGTGGGGCTCCCCGCCCCCGACCGAGACGCCGTGCCGTCAGAGGAGACTGACACACCGCCCGCCGCAGCGGCGGTGCGCTGGCCATGGCGCCAAGGCTGCTGACCGCCCCGGTGGACCCGTCCCCGTGGAGGTCGTGCCAACGGATTTGTACGGTACATTGGGGGGGGGGGGAACATCCAACCTCGGTCGGCAACCAATCAGAGGCGGGGCGCCTCGCTGTCTTGGCGGCGGCGACCGCCGCCGCCGCGGTGCGGCACCGACGCACCGCGGCGAGAGCGGCCCCGCCCGCGCCGCGGGTCGGCGCCGCGCCGTTGAGCAGCCTCCGCCACCGCCCCGCGGTGGCGATCCGGGGAAGCGGGCGCGGTGGTGGACCGCCGCCGCGACATGCCCCGGCTGGGCGGGGTGGGGGGGCTGCTCTCTCGCACACCGGTAGGGGGATTGCTGTCGCGCACCGCTGTGCCTGGGACGGTGCCGGCCGGGCCGGTCGTCTTGTATGGCGTAGAGGCGTGACCAGGTAGGGCGTTGGGAGGTGGGCACAGACGATGGCGGTGTCTCCTTGGGAACTGCATGAGGTGGCAGCCGCGGTGCAACCCCTGCGCCCACAGCTGGCATCAGAAAAGGACGCTTCATTGGCCACCCCCCTCCCCCCCCACAACTCCGCGACATCCCTCGCTCCCACACCCCCCCCAAAAAATAAAACAACAGCTGAAAAAAAAAAAGAAAAAGGCAGTGGCACAAGCGGCAGCTGCGGGAGAAGCGATGGCCGAGTCAGCAATGACAGCAGCTGGCGGTGGCGGCAGAAGCGGCGGCGTGTCGGCGTGGCCCCCCCCCCCCCCCCAATCCCCACCACCCAGGACGCGACGGGGCACCGTCCCAAAGTGCCCCGCCACGTCCGTCACCACCCCCACGCCGCCGCCATCACCCCACCACCACCACCAAGCCACCACCACCACCACCCCACCACCACCACCCCGGCAGCTACCACCCCACCACCACCACCCCGCCACCACCACCCCGCCATCCACAACGCCGGCCACGCACACGGCCGGGGAGCCCCCCAGCTACCCCGCCACGTGCGTGACCGTCGCCAACACCGCCCGCCCACCTCGGCACCAACACCACGCCGCCGACACCACACCCCCACCACCACCCAAACCCACCACCGCCGACACCTCCGCCCCCCACCCACCACTCCCGCCACGCCCGTCCTCGCCCTCCCCGAGTCATCCCCCACCACAAACCTGCCGCCGACACCACCCCCGCCGCCCCCGCCGCTGACTTGTACTTGCCGCCGTCCTTGCCACCGCCGCCGCCGCCGCCGCCGTGTGGCCCTTGTCACCGCCCTTGCCGCCGTCGCCGTCATCGCCGCCGCCCTTGTCGCCGCCGCCGCCGCCGCCGCCGTCTTGCACTTTTCGCCGCCCTTGCCGTCGTCGCCGCCATCGCCGCCGCTCTTGCCGCCGCCGTCGCCGCCGTCGCCGCCGTCCTTGCCGCTGCCGCCGCCGCCGTCTTGCACTTGTCGCCGCCGTCGCCGCCGTCGCCGCCGTCCTTGCCGCTGCCGCCGCCGCCGTCTTGCACTTGTCGCCGCCCTTGCCGTCGTCGCCGCCATCGTTGCCGCCGCTGCCGCCGCCGTCGCCGCCATCGCCGCCGCCGTCGCCGCCATCGCCGCCACCGCCGCCGCCACCATCACGCCCCTCCCCTCAGCCGCCCCTCCGCTCTCGCCCTCCTCCGCCGCCCCCCCCCCCCTCCCCTCAGCTCCCCACACCCCCCGCGCCCACACCCAAAAAAAAAAATAACACAACAGCTGAAAAAAAAAAAGAAAAAGGCAGTGGCACAAGCGGCAGCTGCGGGAGAAGCGATGGCCGAGTCAGCAATGACAGCAGCTGGCGGTGGCGGCAGAGGCGGCGGCGTGTCGGCGTGGCCCCCCCCCCCCCCCAACCCCCACCACCCAGGACGCGACGGGGCACCGTCCCAAAGTGCCCCGCCACGTCCGTCACCACCCCCACGCCGCCGCCATCACCCCACCACCACCACCAAGCCACCGCCACCACCACCCGACCACCACCACCCCGCCAGCTACCACCCCACCACCACCACCCCGCCACCACCACCCCGCCATCCACAACGCCGGCCACGCACACGGCCGGGGAGCCCCCCAGCTACCCCGCCACGTGCGTGACCGTCGCCAACACCGCCCGCCCACCTCGGCACCAACACCACGCCGCCACCACCACACCACCACCACCACCCAAACCCACCACCGCCGACACCTCCGCCCCCCCCCAACCACTCCCGCCACGCCCGTCCTCGCCCTCCCCGAGTCATCCCCCACCGCAAACCTGCCGCAGACACCACCCCCGCCGCCCCCGCCGCTGACTTGTACTTGCCGCCGCCCTTGCCGCTGCCGCCGCCGCCGCCGCCGCCGTGTTGCCCTTGTCGCCGCCCTTGCCGTCGTTGTCGCCATCGCCGCCGCCCTTGCCGCTGCCGCCGCCGCCGCCGCCGCCGTGTTGCCCTTGTCGCCGCCCTTGCCGCCGCCGTCGTCGCCATCGCCGCCGCCCTTGCCGCTGCCGCCGTCGCCACCGCCGCCGTGTTGCCCTTGTCGCCGCCCTTGCCGTCGTTGTCGCCATCGCCGCCGCCCTTGCCGCTGCCGCCGCCGCCGCCGCCGCCGTGTTGCCCTTGTCGCCGCCCTTGCCGTCGTTGTCGCCATCGCCGCCGCCCTTGCCGCTGCCGCCGCCGCCGCCGCCGCCGTGTTGCCCTTGTCGCCGCCCTTGCCGTCGTTGTCGCCATCGCCGCCGCCCTTGCCGCTGCCGCCGCCGCCGCCGCCGCCGCCGTGTTGCTCTTGTCGCCGCCCTTGCCGCCGTCGTCGCCACCGCCGCCGCCACCATGACGCCCCTCCCCTCAGCCGCCCCTCCGCTCTCGCCCTCCTCCGCCGCCCCCCCCCCCCTCCCCTCAGCTCCCCACACCCCCCGCGCCCACACCCAAAAAACAAAAAATAACACAACAGCTGAAAAAAAAAAAGAAAAAGGCAGTGGCACAAGCGGCAGCTGCGGGAGAAGCGATGGCCGAGTCAGCAATGACAGCAGCTGGCGGTGGTGGCAGAGGCGGCGGCGTGTCGGCGTGGCCCCCCACCCCCCCCCAAACCCCCACCACCCAGGACGCGACGGGGCACCGTCCCAAAGTGCCCCGCCACGTCCGTCACCACCCCCACGCCGCCGCCATCACCCCACCACCACCACCAAGCCACCGCCACCACCACCCGACCACCACCACCCCGCCAGCTACCACCCCACCACCACCACCCCGCCACCACCACCCCGCCATCCACAACGCCGGCCACGCACACGGCCGGGGAGCCCCCCAGCTACCCCGCCACGTGCGTGACCGTCGCCAACACCGCCCGCCCACCTCGGCACCAACACCACGCCGCCGACACCACACCCCCACCACCACCCAAACCCACCACCGCCGACACCTCCGCCCCCCCCAACCACTCCCGCCACGCCCGTCCTCGCCCTCCCCGCGTCATCCCCCACCGCAAACCTGCCGCAGACACCACCCCCGCCGCCCCCGCCGCTGACTTGTACTTGCCGCCGCCCTTGCCGCTGCCGCCGCCGCCGCCGCCGCCGTGTTGCCCTTGTCGCCGCCCTTGCCGTCGTTGTCGCCATCGCCGCCGCCCTTGCCGCTGCCGCCGCCGCCGCCGCCGCCGTGTTGCCCTTGTCGCCGCCCTTGCCGTCGTTGTCGCCATCGCCGCCGCCCTTGCCGCTGCCGCCGCCGCCGCCGCCGCCGTGTTGCCCTTGTCGCCGCCCTTGCCGTCGTTGTCGCCATCGCCGCCGCCCTTGCCGCTGCCGCCGCCGCCGCCGCCGCCGTGTTGCTCTTGTCGCCGCCCTTGCCGTCGTCGCCACCATCGCCGCCGCCCTTGCCGCTGCCGCCGCCGCCGCCGCCGCCGCCGTGTTGCTCTTGTCGCCGCCCTTGCCGCCATCGTCGCCACCGCCGCCGCCACCATGACGCCCCTCCCCTCAGCCGCCCCTCCGCTCTCGCCCTCCTCCGCCGCCCCCCCCCCCCTCCCCTCAGCTCCCCACACCCCCCGCGCCCACACCCAAAAAACAAAAAATAAAATAACAGCTGAAAAAAAAAAGAAAAAGGCAGTGGCACAAGCGGCAGCTGCGGGAGAAGCGATGGCCGAGTCAGCAATGACAGCAGCTGGCGGTGGCGGCAGAGGCGGCGGCGTGTCGGCGTGGCCCCCCCCCCCCCCCAACCCCCACCACCCAGGACGCGACGGGGCACCGTCCCAAAGTGCCCCGCCACGTCCGTCACCACCCCCACGCCGCCGCCATCACCCCACCACCACCACCAAGCCACCACCACCACCACCCCACCACCACCACCCCGGCAGCTACCACCCCACCACCACCACCCCGCCACCACCACCCCGCCATCCACAACGCCGGCCACGCACACGGCCGGGGAGCCCCCCAGCTACCCCGCCACGTGCGTGACCGTCGCCAACACCGCCCGCCCACCTCGGCACCACCACCACGCCGCCACCACCACACCACCACCACCACCCAAACCCACCACCGCCGACACCTCCGCCCCCCCCCAACCACTCCCGCCACGCCCGTCCTCGCCCTCCCCGCGTCATCCCCCACCGCAAACCTGCCGCAGACACCACCCCCGCCGCCCCCGCCGCTGACTTGTACTTGCCGCCGCCCTTGCCGCTGCCGCCGCCGCCGCCGCCGCCGTGTTGCCCTTGTCGCCGCCCTTGCCGTCGTTGTCGCCATCGCCGCCGCCCTTGCCGCTGCCGCCGCCGCCGCCGCCGCCGTGTTGCCCTTGTCGCCGCCCTTGCCGTCGTTGTCGCCATCGCCGCCGCCCTTGCCGCTGCCGCCGCCGCCGCCGCCGCCGTGTTGCCCTTGTCGCCGCCCTTGCCGTCGTTGTCGCCATCGCCGCCGCCCTTGCCGCTGCCGCCGCCGCCGCCGCCGCCGTGTTGCTCTTGTCGCCGCCCTTGCCGTCGTCGCCACCATCGCCGCCGCCCTTGCCGCTGCCGCCGCCGCCGCCGCCGCCGCCGTGTTGCTCTTGTCGCCGCCCTTGCCGCCATCGTCGCCACCGCCGCCGCCACCATGACGCCCCTCCCCTCAGCCGCCCCTCCGCTCTCGCCCTCCTCCGCCGCCCCCCCCCCCCTCCCCTCAGCTCCCCACACCCCCCGCGCCCACACCCAAAAAACAAAAAATAAAATAACAGCTGAAAAAAAAAAAGAAAAAGGCAGTGGCACAAGCGGCAGCTGCGGGAGAAGCGATGGCCGAGTCAGCAATGACAGCAGCTGGCGGTGGCGGCAGAGGCGGCGGCGTGTCGGCGTGGCCCCCCCCCCCCCCCAACCCCCACCACCCAGGACGCGACGGGGCACCGTCCCAAAGTGCCCCGCCACGTCCGTCACCACCCCCACGCCGCCGCCATCACCCCACCACCACCACCAAGCCACCGCCACCACCACCCGACCACCACCACCCCGCCAGCTACCACCCCACCACCACCACCCCGCCACCACCACCCCGCCATCCACAACGCCGGCCACGCACACGGCCGGGGAGCCCCCCAGCTACCCCGCCACGTGCGTGACCGTCGCCAACACCGCCCGCCCACCTCGGCACCAACACCACGCCGCCACCACCACACCACCACCACCACCCAAACCCACCACCGCCGACACCTCCGCCCCCCCCCAACCACTCCCGCCACGCCCGTCCTCGCCCTCCCCGCGTCATCCCCCACCGCAAACCTGCCGCAGACACCACCCCCGCCGCCCCCGCCGCTGACTTGTACTTGCCGCCGCCCTTGCCGCTGCCGCCGCCGCCGCCGCCGCCGTGTTGCCCTTGTCGCCGCCCTTGCCGCCGCCGTCGTCGCCATCGCCGCCGCCCTTGCCGCTGCCGCCGCCGCCGCCGCCGCCGTGTTGCCCTTGTCGCCGCCCTTGCCGTCGTTGTCGCCATCGCCGCCGCCCTTGCCGCTGCCGCCGCCGCCGCCGCCGCCGTGTTGCCCTTGTCGCCGCCCTTGCCGTCGTTGTCGCCATCGCCGCCGCCCTTGCCGCTGCCGCCGCCGCCGCCGCCGCCGTGTTGCCCTTGTCGCCGCCCTTGCCGTCGTTGTCGCCATCGCCGCCGCCCTTGCCGCTGCCGCCGCCGCCGCCGCCGCCGCCGTGTTGCTCTTGTCGCCGCCCTTGCCGCCGTCGTCGCCACCGCCGCCGCCACCATGACGCCCCTCCCCTCAGCCGCCCCTCCGCTCTCGCCCTCCTCCGCCGCCCCCCCCCCCCTCCCCTCAGCTCCCCACACCCCCCGCGCCCACACCCAAAAAACAAAAAATAAAATAACAGCTGAAAAAAAAAAAGAAAAAGGCAGTGGCACAAGCGGCAGCTGCGGGAGAAGCGATGGCCGAGTCAGCAATGACAGCAGCTGGCGGTGGTGGCAGAGGCGGCGGCGTGTCGGCGTGGCCCCCCACCCCCCCCCAAACCCCCACCACCCAGGACGCGACGGGGCACCGTCCCAAAGTGCCCCGCCACGTCCGTCACCACCCCCACGCCGCCGCCATCACCCCACCACCACCACCAAGCCACCGCCACCACCACCCGACCACCACCACCCCGCCAGCTACCACCCCACCACCACCACCCCGCCACCACCACCCCGCCATCCACAACGCCGGCCACGCACACGGCCGGGGAGCCCCCCAGCTACCCCGCCACGTGCGTGACCGTCGCCAACACCGCCCGCCCACCTCGGCACCAACACCACGCCGCCGACACCACACCCCCACCACCACCCAAACCCACCACCGCCGACACCTCCGCCCCCCCCCAACCACTCCCGCCACGCCCGTCCTCGCCCTCCCCGCGTCATCCCCCACCGCAAACCTGCCGCAGACACCACCCCCGCCGCCCCCGCCGCTGACTTGTACTTGCCGCCGCCCTTGCCGCTGCCGCCGCCGCCGCCGCCGCCGTGTTGCCCTTGTCGCCGCCCTTGCCGTCGTTGTCGCCATCGCCGCCGCCCTTGCCGCTGCCGCCGCCGCCGCCGCCGCCGTGTTGCCCTTGTCGCCGCCCTTGCCGTCGTTGTCGCCATCGCCGCCGCCCTTGCCGCTGCCGCCGCCGCCGCCGCCGCCGTGTTGCCCTTGTCGCCGCCCTTGCCGTCGTTGTCGCCATCGCCGCCGCCCTTGCCGCTGCCGCCGCCGCCGCCGCCGCCGTGTTGCTCTTGTCGCCGCCCTTGCCGTCGTCGCCACCATCGCCGCCGCCCTTGCCGCTGCCGCCGCCGCCGCCGCCGCCGCCGTGTTGCTCTTGTCGCCGCCCTTGCCGCCATCGTCGCCACCGCCGCCGCCACCATGACGCCCCTCCCCTCAGCCGCCCCTCCGCTCTCGCCCTCCTCCGCCGCCCCCCCCCCCCTCCCCTCAGCTCCCCACACCCCCCGCGCCCACACCCAAAAAACAAAAAATAAAATAACAGCTGAAAAAAAAAAAGAAAAAGGCAGTGGCACAAGCGGCAGCTGCGGGAGAAGCGATGGCCGAGTCAGCAATGACAGCAGCTGGCGGTGGCGGCAGAGGCGGCGGCGTGTCGGCGTGGCCCCCCCCCCCCCCCAACCCCCACCACCCAGGACGCGACGGGGCACCGTCCCAAAGTGCCCCGCCACGTCCGTCACCACCCCCACGCCGCCGCCATCACCCCACCACCACCACCAAGCCACCGCCACCACCACCCGACCACCACCACCCCGCCAGCTACCACCCCACCACCACCACCCCGCCACCACCACCCCGCCATCCACAACGCCGGCCACGCACACGGCCGGGGAGCCCCCCAGCTACCCCGCCACGTGCGTGACCGTCGCCAACACCGCCCGCCCACCTCGGCACCACCACCACGCCGCCACCACCACACCACCACCACCACCCAAACCCACCACCGCCGACACCTCCGCCCCCCCCCAACCACTCCCGCCACGCCCGTCCTCGCCCTCCCCGAGTCATCCCCCACCGCAAACCTGCCGCAGACACCACCCCCGCCGCCCCCGCCGCTGACTTGTACTTGCCGCCGCCCTTGCCGCTGCCGCCGCCGCCGCCGCCGCCGTGTTGCCCTTGTCGCCGCCCTTGCCGTCGTTGTCGCCATCGCCGCCGCCCTTGCCGCTGCCGCCGCCGCCGCCGCCGCCGTGTTGCCCTTGTCGCCGCCCTTGCCGTCGTTGTCGCCATCGCCGCCGCCCTTGCCGCTGCCGCCGCCGCCGCCGCCGCCGTGTTGCCCTTGTCGCCGCCCTTGCCGTCGTTGTCGCCATCGCCGCCGCCCTTGCCGCTGCCGCCGCCGCCGCCGCCGCCGTGTTGCCCTTGTCGCCGCCCTTGCCGTCGTTGTCGCCATCGCCGCCGCCCTTGCCGCTGCCGCCGCCGCCGCCGCCGCCGTGTTGCTCTTGTCGCCGCCCTTGCCGTCGTCGCCACCATCGCCGCCGCCCTTGCCGCTGCCGCCGCCGCCGCCGCCGCCGCCGTGTTGCTCTTGTCGCCGCCCTTGCCGCCATCGTCGCCACCGCCGCCGCCACCATGACGCCCCTCCCCTCAGCCGCCCCTCCGCTCTCGCCCTCCTCCGCCGCCCCCCCCCCCCTCCCCTCAGCTCCCCACACCCCCCGCGCCCACACCCAAAAAACAAAAAATAAAATAACAGCTGAAAAAAAAAAAGAAAAAGGCAGTGGCACAAGCGGCAGCTGCGGGAGAAGCGATGGCCGAGTCAGCAATGACAGCAGCTGGCGGTGGCGGCAGAGGCGGCGGCGTGTCGGCGTGGCCCCCCCCCCCCCCCAACCCCCACCACCCAGGACGCGACGGGGCACCGTCCCAAAGTGCCCCGCCACGTCCGTCACCACCCCCACGCCGCCGCCATCACCCCACCACCACCACCAAGCCACCGCCACCACCACCCGACCACCACCACCCCGCCAGCTACCACCCCACCACCACCACCCCGCCACCACCACCCCGCCATCCACAACGCCGGCCACGCACACGGCCGGGGAGCCCCCCAGCTACCCCGCCACGTGCGTGACCGTCGCCAACACCGCCCGCCCACCTCGGCACCACCACCACGCCGCCACCACCACACCACCACCACCACCCAAACCCACCACCGCCGACACCTCCGCCCCCCCCCAACCACTCCCGCCACGCCCGTCCTCGCCCTCCCCGCGTCATCCCCCACCGCAAACCTGCCGCAGACACCACCCCCGCCGCCCCCGCCGCTGACTTGTACTTGCCGCCGCCCTTGCCGCTGCCGCCGCCGCCGCCGCCGCCGTGTTGCCCTTGTCGCCGCCCTTGCCGTCGTTGTCGCCATCGCCGCCGCCCTTGCCGCTGCCGCCGCCGCCGCCGCCGCCGTGTTGCCCTTGTCGCCGCCCGTGCCGTCGTTGTCGCCATCGCCGCCGCCCTTGCCGCTGCCGCCGCCGCCGCCGCCGCCGTGTTGCCCTTGTCGCCGCCCGTGCCGGCGTTGTCGCCATCGCCGCCGCCCTTGCCGCTGCCGCCGCCGCCGCCGCCGCCGTGTTGCCCTTGTCGCCGCCCTTGCCGTCGTTGTCGCCATCGCCGCCGCCCTTGCCGCTGCCGCCGCCGCCGCCGCCGCCGTGTTGCCCTTGTCGCCGCCCGTGCCGTCGTTGTCGCCATCGCCGCCGCCCTTGCCGCTGCCGCCGCCGCCGCCGCCGCCGTGTTGCCCTTGTCGCCGCCCTTGCCGCCGTCGTCGCCACCGCCGCCGCCACCATGACGCCCCTCCCCTCAGCCGCCCCTCCGCTCTCGCCCTTCACCGCCTTCCGCTTTTTGTCCTCTCAGCTCGCCACCCATCGCGTCCAACTGGAAAAGAGGACCAGCGCGTCGGGGCGTGCTCCGCCACGTCCATCTCCACTACCACACCGCCGCCACCACCACGCCGCTACCATCAGCCCACCACCACCACCACCCCACCACCACCACCCCGCCAACTACCACCCCACCACCACCTCTCCGCCACCACCACCCCGCCATCCACAACGCCGGCCATGCACACGACGGGGGAGCTCCCCAGCTTCCCCGCCACGTGCGTGACCGTCGCCAACTCCGCGCCACCCGCAACGCTGGTCACCCGCACGACCGAGCAGCGCCCTACTCACCCCGACAAGCGAGATTCCAGACAACGCCTGCCGGCGAGAGGCGCCGCAAGGGGTAGGTCTGCCGTCCACGTCGGCGGTTGCCGACTCGAAGGACGCGGGGAGTGGCAGCCGGAGCGGCGGCAGCATGCGCACCCGCACCCGCCCAGGGAGGGAGCCGGCGCAGGCGCGGCGGGCGGCGCGGGCGGGGCGCAACCGCACTCGTGGGCGGGTGCGCAACGACAAGCAGCGGCGGCAACGGCAGCGCGGCCATCGTGGCGCTCCCACGACGGCGGCAGCCCCGTGTCGACGCACCGCCAGCGACCGCCGCGCCGTGCGCGATCGCGCGCGCGCGGGCTGGGCGTCGGGGGCGGGACGGGGCCACCCGCCCGCGCACTCGTCCCGTCCCGCCCGCGTCCCGCCATGCACGTCCAATCTCGTCCCTCACTTCCCCCCTCGCGCCATCCCCGCCACCCCGCCTTCCGTCGCCCGTTACGCCACACCCAAAACGGCGGCGGCATCGATAGGTGGGTGGACGAAAAGAAGCACGAGTGCCAGACGAAGAGAAGGAAAAAAGAAACGGGCGGCCACGTGCCCGTGACCCGACACCCGAGTGGGCGGGATGCGGCATGAAGAACCGTACGAGTGGAAACGGGCAGGACGGCGGGAAGGCGAGCGGTCGAGCAGGCTAGCGGGCGGGAGGGAGATTGGGCGGGAAAACTGGCAGCGCGCAGGCGGGTAGGCGGGCAGGCGAGCAGGCGGGCACACGGGCGCGCCGGTGCGCGCGAGCGCGGGGGCGGGAAGGCGGGCGGCAGGAGCAACCCCGGCGTCGCGCGCGGGCGGGCAGTTGGGACGGGGGCGGCGACGGCGCGGCAGACCGCGTCGCGGCGGCCCGTGGCGATCCGCTCCGTCGGGTGCTGGGGCAGCGCGTGCCGCGACGGCGGCGGCGCAGAGGCACCGGTGAGGGTCGGGACCGCGCGTCGAGCCGCGTCGGGGCACGGCTGCACTGCCGTGTGCGCCGCCGCAGCTGACCGCGAAACGGCGGCGCACGCACACACACCGCGGGCGGCCGGCGGCGGTCATGGGCGGCGCGCTACGGCTGGTGGGGTGGTCAGTGTGGTGGGGGCGGGTGCCTACGGGGGCGGGGCGGCTCTACTCGTGCCGCAGACCCCCTGCCAAACCCCCCCCTCGGAGCTCGGAGGGGGGGGTGGAGGCGAGGCGGGCGTGCCTGACGGCGGCAAGATCGCTCTGTCTGCCGGTCGGTGTATCCCTCCCGCGCGCTCGGCGGTTCAAACGCGGCAGTACATCATCTAGATGATCTACCCCCTCCCCCCCCCGGCCGGTGGCGGTTTGTGTTGGATCCGTGGCGGGCGGCGCCAGCGGCACGCAGACGGCCCACGCGAGCGGCGGTGGGGGCACCGGGACGGCCATTGACAGAGGCGGGGGGTGCCGTTTTTGGCCGAGCCGCTCCTGGTCCATGCCCGCCCGCGCGCGTGACGAGAGAGCGCGCGCCGCGACGCGAGCGACTGATGTGCACGGCCGAGGCCCTCGGATGAAAAAAACTCGCGAGGAAGTGCACCGTGGCGCGCGTCAACTGTAAAGTAGACTGTGCCCAATAGCGGATCAGAATCGGCTGAAGTCACGAGTGACAGAGCTGGGGTGGAACCAGGGTTGTCCCATTCGCGACCGAAAAACTGCCCAATCAGAGGCGATATCCATAATTCTCTCGTGTTCCGACCATTGACTGCCACGTGGGCAATCACTCCCTGTCGGCAGCGGCGTTGGCGGTGGCGAGCGACCGCGTCGGCGGCGGCGGCGGTGGGGCGGCGACAGCATCGCGCCCCCCCCCCCCCTCGCTGCCCATTGCCGCCCCCTACCAGCACGGGGTGACTCCCCCCGTCCCCGCCGCCCCCCCTCCGCGGCCTGGTCGTGCCATGGCCACCACCGCTGCGGGGATGTTGCAGTCCGCGACGGCGATCTTGCGGCCGACTCAGCGCCCGGCGGTCGCCGCCGCGGCCGCCGCCGACGCGCTGACGTCAGTCTTCGTGTCCCTCGGCGGTCACCGCGTGGCAGGCGTGACCGTCGCGGGCGGGATGTTGTAAACAGTTAAGTTTGGTGTCGGAGTGGGGGAGAAAGGGTGGGTGAGGCGGCCTTTGCTAGTGGTGGTGGTGGGGACGGCAGCGGCCATCGGCATGGCGGCAGCGGCGGGTGGGGGGGAGCGGGAACGCACCCGCCCTCTGGGGGGGAGGAGGGCAGCGCCGGCGGTGGTGACGCCGCCGGTAGCGCGGGCGGTGTGTGGGTGCTCGCCGTGTAGCCGGCGGCGTGCACTGCGGCGGCGGTGGCGGCGGCGGCGGCAGCGGCGTTGGACGCTGCGAGCGGGCACAAGCCGCGGGGTGACGTGCTCGAGAGGAGAGGGGGGGGGAGCGGGCGACGTCGCCGCCGCTATCGATCTGCCTGCCCCTGCCGACGGCGGCGATGGTGGCGGTGGTGGTGGCTGTGGCGGGCGCGACGGGCGCAGGGCTGGCGGCGTCGCCGCCGCCACCGCGGTCACCGCGGCCGTCGCCCCCCCCCACCGGCGCCGCGCCGGGAGCGCCGGGCGTGACCGCATCGCCGCGGCGCGGTTGCCCGCCACCGCGGCGGCCAGCACGGAGGCGGCCTGGTCCGCCGCGGCCGCCGCGGCGGCGGCCGCCACCGAAACCCGCCGCGTCACCGGCGCCGCTGCCGTCGCGGCCCGCCGAACCGTCCCCTCTCCCCTCTTTTCGCCATGTTCCCCTGTCACGAGAGCAAGCTGCCAGACCGCCTCGTGTGCGAGAGCAGTGGCGCCCATTCAAAGAGCCAAAAAAAAATCAAGCCGCCGGCGTTCCAACTGGGGACGCGCCCACGCGTGTACTACAGCCCTGACAGTCCGCGTCCCGACTCGCTACCCACCGGCCCCCGCCTCCACGCGCCGTTCCCGGTCGTGACGTGCGGCGCCAAGACGCAATATCAATGGGCGGCAGACCCTTGGCGGCGTGTGTGTGTCGAGACAGAGTGGACGCGGCGGTTTTGGTTTGTTTTTCTTTGACAGAAGAGGGGGGGGAAGAACGACGTGTGCGACGCACGCTGGGCCGGCAGCGTGGCGCGCACGGCCAGGGGAGAGCCGCTGGAGGTTGCAGGCGGCCCGACGGCGGCGACGGCGGCCGCCGCAAGGCCGCCGATGCGCGCAGAAGGGGGGGGGGAGGGGGGCGCTCGCGCCCCGGGCGGACGGCCCAGACGGACCGATGCCGCAGCGGACGCAGTCGCGCTCACCTCCCGCCCCCGTGCCGTCCCACCGGCCCTTTTTGAAATCACCCGACGAGCACCCTACCACCCTCTGCAAGCACCGGCCGCGCCACCCAGCGCACGCCACCTAGCGAGGCACCCCCCCCCCCCACCCGCTCCCGCGTCAGCCGACGGCCGCCACCCGACCCGTCGTGGCGCTCGCGCCGGCGTAGCACCCCCCCCCCCCCCCAAACGGGCTGCGGCACACGCCCTCACGCCAGCACCGCAGCAACATTTCGTTGGCCTGCTGCAGCTAGCTTCTGTGGCGGTAAACGCGGGACGCTCCCGCGCGGGCCGCCACCCCCTGCACCGCCCCGTCCCGCCGCACCCCGCCGCCGCCGCTTCCCGCGCCGCCGCACCCCGCGTCCCCGCGCATCCCGCCCCGTCCCGCCGCGCGCCGGCGTCCCGCCCCGCATCCGCCGCGCTGCACGGTGCCCTACGAACCCCGCTTCCCCGCGCGCTTGCCGTCACTCGCGCCACCCACCGCCGTCCCGTGATGTCCGCGTCGGCCGCCGTCCCCCCCCGCACGCGCGCGCGACACGAACCGCGCGGACGGCTCGCCTCAAACCGTTCCCCCCCCCCCCCACGCCTGCCCGCGCCCACTCACCCCACCCGCGCGCGCGGCGCCCGCCCCGCCCGTTCGAGCACCTCCTCCCGGCGTCCCGCCACCCCTGCCTCTGGCCTCGATCCCCCGTTTCCCGCCCTCCGCCCCCCGCTTCCCTCCCCTCGCCCCTCGGTTTCCGCACCCGCCCCGCCCCGCCTTCCGGTTTCGCCTCTTGCACCGCGGCGGTGGGTGTCACGCGCGAGTATGCCGCGGCGGGCGCTGCCCGCCGCTGACTACCGTTCGTGACGGCGTGTCGCCGCCGCTGCCCGCTGCTCGCTGCCGTTGCCGCCGCCGCAGCCGTTGCGGCCGCAGGCGCCGTTACGGTAGCCACCGCCGAGTTGGTGGGGCGCGCGTCCTCGCCCACGCGGCGGTTGTGGCCGCCAACGGCGACGACAACATTGGCGCGCCCCAGGCCACTGCCGCTCGCGCCGTCGCGGCGGTCGGTGGCGCCGGCGGTGTCTTGGCGCGCCAAGGATCGACGCGGCGACGGGTGGAGGGGCTTCCCGTCACGCCCACCGCACGCCCCCACGCTTCTACCTCTGCTGCCGCTGTCGCCACCCACTTTCCACCCCCGCGTCCACCCCGATCCGGCTGCCGCCCAGATCGCTGCACCGCCCGTCGTCTCACATGCCAACTCTGCTGTTGGTGCGACGGGCGCCGAGAGCGGCGGCGGGCGGGGACGGGCGTGAGACGGCGGCTGGCGGGGCTCGTCCGCGACGCTGCCGCCGCTGCCGCTGCCGCCACCATCACGTTGACCCCGCTCCGACCCGGCGACCACGATCCGGCGGCCGTGGAGGAGTGCGTTCAACCGGCGGTGCCCCCGGCCGAGCGCCGCACTTGCCACGACGGCGTCTTTTTCACGGTAGGTTCTTTGCTATTTCCCTCCCTCCTCTGCTGGTGTGTGCCCGCCCGCTTTTTGTGTGATTCTGTTTTCCGCGCGTCTGCCGTCCGTTGACTTGCAGCCTCGTTCATCTCCCTGCCGGTCCGCGCCAGGCGGTCCTTTTTGTTTTGAGGGCATGGATATCCCTGTTGCTGTCTCCCTCTTCCTGTCTGTGGGGGAGCGGGGACAGCATGCGCGGACAGAGGTGGCGTTCGAGCGCCTCCTGCTTTATCGCGCCCGCGCTGGGGAGGGGGTGTGCTGCGATGGCACTCCTTCCCTCGCGCGGCGCCACTGCCCGCTGCTGAAATACGCAGTGGGGCGGGGCGGATGTGCGAAGGGGCGGGTCGTGACCGGACGACGACGGCGGGGCGCTGCCACGGCGGCGCCTGTTTGTTTGACCGCGCCATTGCGCTCCATTGCCTGCGTGCGTGTGTGTGTGTTTGTGGCCTTTCCCCGGCAGCCTGTCTGCCTCGCCCTGGCCTGATCCACAACAGGTAGCTTCCGTCGCTGGTGGCGGAGTTATTCCTGTGGCCTTTCTCTTCTTCCCGTGTGGTAGAGGGGGGGGTTTTTGGCGCGTGTGGATCGTTGTGGCGCCGCCCTTGTATCGCGCCCGCGCCATGCGGGGGGGGGATCGCTTCCGCGCTCCTCCCCGCTGACGCGCGGCGCCACGGCCCACTGCTATTACGCAGTGTGATGGGCAGGGGGCGGGGGGGATTGGCCGTCGGTGGATGGTGACGGCGCCATGCACGTCGCGGTACTGGTTGCGCTGGTCGTTTGTCTCTCGGTCGTCTTGTTGGGTGTGCTTCTCGTTTCTCTCTCTCGCCCGACCTCCGCCGACCACCGGTCTTCGCTTCCCCTTCCCGCTCCGCAACAGGTGACTCCCTTTTGTTGGGAGCATGGGCTCTCCTGTTGCTGTTCCCCCCTTTTCGTAGTCGGAGGGGGGGGGTTCGGCGGATGCGGACGGCAGTGGCGTTCGAGCGCTGCCCTTGTATCGCGCCCGCGTGCCGGAGGGGGGGGGGGGGGCGCGCTCCCGCGCGCCTTCCCCTCCCCGCACGCGGCGCCACTCCCCGCTGCTTTTACGCAGCGGCATGGGGAGGGGGTGCGGGGTGGCCGGTGGTCGGTGGACGGCGACGGCGCCGCGCGCGTGCCGCGCGGTTCCTGTTCCTGGCGCACGCATGGGGGGCGGCGGGGGGGGGGGGGGCCGCCCGTAGGCCCACCCCACCCACCACTGCCCTTCGCGCGGCGCCAGCGCACGCTGCTATTACGCAGTTTGACGGCCTGGTGAGAGGGAGGGGCGGGTCGCTCATCTTCTTGATGCGCGAAAGTGCGGTGGAGCGATCTTGCGCCTTGATCGTGCGACTGACAATTTTCGTTTGTTGTCCTGGGCGCTTTTCTTCTGTGACTGTGATTGGTCTGGTACTGTTTTCTGTTTTCGTCGCTGCCGCTTCTCCACCCTTCGTCGAGCTCTTCCTGTCGTCAACACTCCCCGTACCACCCCCCCCACTGGCGGCGGCGAGATGTCGCTGTTGGCGGCGGCGCCGCCCCCTCCCTCCCGCCAGCGGCAAGGTGTCGCTGTTAGCGCTGGTGCCTGCCGGCTGGCGGCGCCGCCGCCCCCCGCTCCCGACGGCGGCAAGATGTCGCTTGAGGTGGAGGCGCCAGCCGGCTGGCGGCGCCCCCCCCCACGCCGACGGCGGCAAGATGCTGCTTTTGGTGGCGGCGCGTGCCGGCAGGCGACGCCGCCGCCCCTTCCCAACGACGGCAAGTTGTCGCAGTTGGCGGTGGCACCAGCCGGCTGGCAGCGCCGCTCCCCCTCGCTCCCGACGGCGGCAAGTTACCGATGTTGGCAGTGGGACCTCCCGGCTGGCGGCGCCGCCCACGCCCGCTCCAAACGACGGCAACTTGTCGCCAATGGCGACGGCGCCTCCCACCTCTTCGTGCCCACCGCCGACCCGTGACGGCGGCAAGTCATCGCTGTTAACGACTGCACCTGCGTGATGGCGGCGCCGTCGCCACGCAGTCGGCAGCTCCCCCCTGCCGGCGGCGTCGTCTTCCTCTTTGGGGGCGGCGCCGGCCTACTTTTGGCGCCGCCCCCCCGCCGCCGGCAGCTCCCCCCTGCCGGCGGCGTGGTCTTCCTCGCGGGGGCGGCGCCGGCCTACTTTTGGCGCGGCCCCCCCGCCGCCGGCAGCTCCCCCCTGCCGGCGGCGTCGTCTTCCTCTTTGGGGGCGGCGCTGCCTACTTTTGGCGCCGCCCCCCCGCCGCCGGCAGCTCCCCCTGCCGGCGGCGTCGTCTTCCTCGCGGGGGCGGCGCCGGCGTACTTTTGGCGCCGCCCCCCCGCCGCCGGCAGCTCCCCCTGCCGGCGGCGTCGTCTTCCTCGCGGGGGCGGCGCCGGCGTACTTTTGGCGCCGCCCCCCCGCCGCCGGCAGCTCCCCCCTGCCGGCGGCGTCGTCTTCCTCGCGGGGGCGGCGCCGGCGTACTTTTGGCGCCGCCCCCCCGCCGCCGGCAGCTCCCCCCTGCCGGCGGCGTCGTCTTCCTCTTTGGGGGCGGCGCCGGCGTACTTTTGGCGCCGCCCCCCCGCCGCCGGCAGCTCCCCCCTGCCGGCGGCGTCGTCTTCCTCTTGGGGGCGGCGCCGGCGTACTTTTGGCGCCGCCCCCCCGCCGCCGGCAGCTCCCCCCTGCCGGCGGCGTCGTCTTCCTCGGGGGGCGGCGCCGGCGTACTTTTGGCGCCGCCCCCCCGCCGCCGGCAGCTCCCCCCTGCCGGCGGCGTCGTCTTCCTCGCGGGGGCGGCGCCTGCCTACTTTTGGCGCCGCCCCCCCGCCGCCGGCAGCTCCCCCCTGCCGGCGGCGTCGTCTTCCTCGCGGGGGGCGGCGCCGCTACTTTTGGCGCCGCCCCCCCGCCGCCGGCAGCTCCCCCCTGCCGGCGGCGTCGTCTTCCTCGCGGGGGCGGCGCCGCCTACTTTTGGCGCCGCCCCCCCGCCGCCGGCAGCTCCCCCCTGCCGGCGGCGTCGTCTTCCTCGCGGGGGCGGCGCCGCCTACTTTTGGCGCCGCCCCCCCGCCGCCGGCAGCTCCCCCCTGCCGGCGGCGTCGTCTTCCTCGCGGGGGCGGCGCCGGCTACTTTTGGCGCCGCCCCCCCGCCGCCGGCAGCTCCCCCCTGCCGGCGGCGTCGTCTTCCTCGCGGGGGCGGCGCCTGCCTACTTTTGGCGCCGCCCCCCCGCCGCCGGCAGCTCCCCCCTGCCGGCGGCGTCGTCTTCCTCGCGGGGGCGGCGCCTGCCTACTTTTGGCGCCGCCCCCCCGCCGCCGGCAGCTCCCCCCTGCCGGCGGCGTCGTCTTCCTCGCGGGGGGCGGCGCCTGCCTACTTTTGGCGCCGCCCCCCCGCCGCCGGCAGCTCCCCCCTGCCGGCGGCGTCGTCTTCCTCGCGGGGGCGGCGCCGCGTACTTTTGGCGCCGCCCCCCCGCCGCCGGCAGCTCCCCCCTGCCGGCGGCGTCGTCTTCCTCGCGGGGGCGGCGCCTGCCTACTTTTGGCGCCGCCCCCCCGCCGCCGGCAGCTCCCCCCTGCCGGCGGCGTCGTCTTCCTCGCGGGGGCGGCGCCTGCTACTTTTGGCGCCGCCCCCCCGCCGCCGGCAGCTCCCCCCTGCCGGCGGCGTCGTCTTCCTCGCGGGGGCGGCGCCTGCCTACTTTTGGCGCCGCCCCCCCGCCGCCGGCAGCTCCCCCCTGCCGGCGGCGTCGTCTTCCTCGCGGGGGCGGCGCCTGCTACTTTTGGCGCCGCCCCCCCGCCGCCGGCAGCTCCCCCCTGCCGGCGGCGTCGTCTTCCTCGCGGGGGCGGCGCCTGCCTACTTTTGGCGCCGCCCCCCCGCCGCCGGCAGCTCCCCCCTGCCGGCGGCGTCGTCTTCCTCGCGGGGGCGGCGCCTGCCTACTTTTGGCGCCGCCCCCCCGCCGCCGGCAGCTCCCCCCTGCCGGCGGCGTCGTCTTCCTCGCGGGGGCGGCGCCTGCCTACTTTTGGCGCCGCCCCCCCGCCGCCGGCAGCTCCCCCCTGCCGGCGGCGTCGTCTTCCTCGCGGGGGCGGCGCCTGCCTACTTTTGGCGCCGCCCCCCCGCCGCCGGCAGCTCCCCCCTGCCGGCGGCGTCGTCTTCCTCGCGGGGGCGGCGCCTGCCTACTTTTGGCGCCGCCCCCCCGCCGCCGGCAGCTCCCCCCTGCCGGCGGCGTCGTCTTCCTCGCGGGGGGCGGCGCCGGCCTACTTTTGGCGCCGCCCCCCCGCCGCCGGCAGCTCCCCCCTGCCGGCGGCGTCGTCTTCCTCGCGGGGGCGGCGCCTGCTACTTTTGGCGCCGCCCCCCCGCCGCCGGCAGCTCCCCCCTGCCGGCGGCGTCGTCTTCCTCGCGGGGGGCGGCGCCTGCCTACTTTTGGCGCCGCCCCCCGCCGCCGGCAGCTCCCCCCTGCCGGCGGCGTCGTCTTCCTCGCGGGGGCGGCGCCTGCCTACTTTTGGCGCCGCCCCCCCGCCGCCGGCAGCTCCCCCCTGCCGGCGGCGTCGTCTTCCTCGCGGGGGCGGCGCCTGCCTACTTTTGGCGCCGCCCCCCCGCCGCCGGCAGCTCCCCCCTGCCGGCGGCGTCGTCTTCCTCGGGGGGCGGCGCCTGCCTACTTTTGGCGCCGCCCCCCCGCCGCCGGCAGCTCCCCCCTGCCGGCGGCGTCGTCTTCCTCGGGGGCGGCGCCTGCCTACTTTTGGCGCCGCCCCCCCGCCGCCGGCAGCTCCCCCCTGCCGGCGGCGTCGTCTTCCTCGCGGGGGGCGGCGCCGGCTACTTTTGGCGCCGCCCCCCCGCCGCCGGCAGCTCCCCCCTGCCGGCGGCGTCGTCTTCCTCGCGGGGGGCGGCGCCTGCCTACTTTTGGCGCCGCCCCCCCGCCGCCGGCAGCTCCCCCCTGCCGGCGGCGTCGTCTTCCTCGCGGGGGCGGCGCCTGCGTACTTTTGGCGCCGCCCCCCCGCCGCCGGCAGCTCCCCCCTGCCGGCGGCGTCGTCTTCCTCGGGGGGCGGCGCCTGCCTACTTTTGGCGCCGCCCCCCCGCCGCCGGCAGCTCCCCCCTGCCGGCGGCGTCGTCTTCCTCGCGGGGGGCGGCGCGCGTACTTTTGGCGCCGCCCCCCCGCCGCCGGCAGCTCCCCCCTGCCGGCGGCGTCGTCTTCCTCTTGGGGGCGGCGCCTGCCTACTTTTGGCGCCGCCCCCCCGCCGCCGGCAGCTCCCCCCTGCCGGCGGCGTCGTCTTCCTCGCGGGGGGCGGCGCCGCTACTTTTGGCGCCGCCCCCCCGCCGCCGGCAGCTCCCCCCTGCCGGCGGCGTCGTCTTCCTCGCGGGGGGCGGCGCGCGTACTTTTGGCGCCGCCCCCCCGCCGCCGGCAGCTCCCCCCTGCCGGCGGCGTCGTCTTCCTCTTGGGGGCGGCGCCTGCCTACTTTTGGCGCCGCCCCCCCGCCGCCGGCAGCTCCCCCCTGCCGGCGGCGTCGTCTTCCTCTTTGGGGGCGGCGCCTGCCGTACTTTTGGCGCCGCCCCCCCGCCGCCGGCAGCTCCCCCCTGCCGGCGGCGTCGTCTTCCTCGCGGGGGCGGCGCCGCTACTTTTGGCGCCGCCCCCCCGCCGCCGGCAGCTCCCCCCTGCCGGCGGCGTCGTCTTCCTCGCGGGGGGCGGCGCCTGCCTACTTTTGGCGCCGCCCCCCGCCGCCGGCAGCTCCCCCCTGCCGGCGGCGTCGTCTTCCTCTTTGGGGGCGGCGCCTGCCTACTTTTGGCGCCGCCCCCCCGCCGCCGGCAGCTCCCCCCTGCCGGCGGCGTCGTCTTCCTCGCGGGGGGCGGCGCCGCTACTTTTGGCGCCGCCCCCCCGCCGCCGGCAGCTCCCCCCTGCCGGCGGCGTCGTCTTCCTCGCGGGGGCGGCGCCTGCCTACTTTTGGCGCCGCCCCCCCGCCGCCGGCAGCTCCCCCCTGCCGGCGGCGTCGTCTTCCTCGCGGGGGGCGGCGCCTGCCTACTTTTGGCGCCGCCCCCCCGCCGCCGGCAGCTCCCCCCTGCCGGCGGCGTCGTCTTCCTCGCGGGGGGCGGCGCCTGCCTACTTTTGGCGCCGCCCCCCCGCCGCCGGCAGCTCCCCCCTGCCGGCGGCGTCGTCTTCCTCGCGGGGGGCGGCGCCGCTACTTTTGGCGCCGCCCCCCCGCCGCCGGCAGCTCCCCCCTGCCGGCGGCGTCGTCTTCCTCGCGGGGGGCGGCGCCTGCCTACTTTTGGCGCCGCCCCCCCGCCGCCGGCAGCTCCCCCCTGCCGGCGGCGTCGTCTTCCTCGGGGGCGGCGCCTGCCTACTTTTGGCGCCGCCCCCCCGCCGCCGGCAGCTCCCCCCTGCCGGCGGCGTCGTCTTCCTCTTTGGGGGCGGCGCCTGCCTACTTTTGGCGCCGCCCCCCCGCCGCCGGCAGCTCCCCCCTGCCGGCGGCGTCGTCTTCCTCGCGGGGGGCGGCGCGCGTCTACTTTTGGCGCCGCCCCCCCGCCGCCGGCAGCTCCCCCCTGCCGGCGGCGTCGTCTTCCTCGGGGGCGGCGCCTGCCTACTTTTGGCGCCGCCCCCCCGCCGCCGGCAGCTCCCCCCTGCCGGCGGCGTCGTCTTCCTCTTGGGGGCGGCGCCTGCCTACTTTTGGCGCCGCCCCCCCGCCGCCGGCAGCTCCCCCCTGCCGGCGGCGTCGTCTTCCTCTTGGGGGCGGCGCCTGCCTACTTTTGGCGCCGCCCCCCCGCCGCCGGCAGCTCCCCCCTGCCGGCGGCGTCGTCTTCCTCTTTGGGGGCGGCGCCTGCCTACTTTTGGCGCCGCCCCCCCGCCGCCGGCAGCTCCCCCCTGCCGGCGGCGTCGTCTTCCTCGCGGGGGGCGGCGCCTGCCTACTTTTGGCGCCGCCCCCCCGCCGCCGGCAGCTCCCCCCTGCCGGCGGCGTCGTCTTCCTCGCGGGGGGCGGCGCGCGTCTACTTTTGGCGCCGCCCCCCCGCCGCCGGCAGCTCCCCCCTGCCGGCGGCGTCGTCTTCCTCTTTGGGGGCGGCGCCTGCCTACTTTTGGCGCCGCCCCCCCGCCGCCGGCAGCTCCCCCCTGCCGGCGGCGTCGTCTTCCTCTTTGGGGGCGGCGCCTGCCTACTTTTGGCGCCGCCCCCCCGCCGCCGGCAGCTCCCCCCTGCCGGCGGCGTCGTCTTCCTCTTTGGGGGCGGCGCCTGCCTACTTTTGGCGCCGCCCCCCCGCCGCCGGCAGCTCCGCCCTGCCGGCGGCGTCGTCTTCCTCGCGGGGGGCGGCGCGCGTCTACTTTTGGCGCCGCCCCCCCGCCGCCGGCAGCTCCCCCCTGCCGGCGGCGTCGTCTTCCTCGCGGGGGGCGGCGCGCGTCTACTTTTGGCGCCGCCCCCCCGCCGCCGGCAGCTCCCCCCTGCCGGCGGCGTCGTCTTCCTCTTTGGGGGCGGCGCGCGTCTACTTTTGGCGCCGCCCCCCCGCCGCCGGCAGCTCCTCCCTGCCGGCGGCGTCGTCTTCGCTGTGCGGTGCGGCGCTAGCTTGTTCGTAGCCGCGAGGCTGCGCAAAGCCATCGGCGTCGCCGCCGCCGTTGGGTGCGCCACTTTTTTGTTGTTCGTCGTAGGGCCGGGCGCGGACGTCGCGTCGTCGCCGCCGGTTGGGCGGATCGCCGCTTGCCGGCCGCCGAGGGGCGGGGCGCTGCCGTTGGCGTCGCCGCCATCGTGGGCCTCGTCGCCGGCATGTCAGCTGTTGTGGTGCTCGGCTGGGCCGTCGTCGTCACCGCTATCCGCGTAGCGGACGTTGCGGGCCACGCCGCCGGCATGCGCACCGTCATGGCGCTGTCCGCCGCCTTCGGCGCAGCAGCCGTTGCGGGGCGCGCCGCTGGAGTGCCTGTCGTCGTTGCGATGGGCGCCTCCGTCGGCGTCGCCGCCGTCGGCGTCGCCGACGTCCTTTGGCGCTCCGCTGGTGTGCCCTCCCGCGTGTCGCTGGGCGCTGCCGTCAGCATCGTCGTCGGCGCTGGGGCGGATTGCTGCCGGCCGCCTAGGGGCCGCGCGCCGCCGTCGTCCTCGCCGCCGTCGTCGGGCGCAATGCCGGCGTGCCCGCCATGTGACGCTGGGCGCCGCCGTCGGCGTTGCCGCCGTTGTGGGGCGCGCAGCCGGCGCGCGCGGCGTCGTGGCGCGGGGCGCCGCCGTCAGCGTCGCCGCCGTCGGCGTCGCTTTCGTCGGCATAGCCGCAATCGTGGGGCAGGCTGCTGGCGCGCCGGTCGTCGTGGCGCTCGGCGCCGCCGTCCGCGTCGCCGCCAGTGCTGGGCGGGCCGCTGGAGTGCCCGCCGTCGTGGCGATGGGCGTCGCCGTCGGCGCGGAGGCCGACGTGGTGCGCGTCGCAAGCGTGGCGGCCGAGGCTCTGGGCGCTGCCGTCGGCACGGCGGTCGTCAGGGAGCGGGCTCGGCGCGCCGCCACGGGTGTGGCGGCTGCGGAGACGGCGCTTCCACAAGGCGCGGCAGCTTGGGCTACGTCGCTACCGTTTGCGGGCAACATGACGACACGGGCGTGGGCGGGGAAACCACAGACCCTCTGGCGGCAGCGGATGACGCGGCGGCCGCGCACCCCCCACCTGTCGCCGCCCCCAGGCCGGCAGCTGCCGCCACGGCGGCCGGCGCGCCAGCGCCGTCCGCGGCGGCGGTGGCGGCGCTCGGCGGGGCATCGGTTGCACCCGTGATAGCAGTCTTGCTGATCGGGACGGTGCCGTCCGCGGCG
>SDUX01000053.1:0-113061 GCA_008729055.1 Pyropia haitanensis
AACCGACGACGCGGTGTCATGCGTCGTCGTCCGTGTTCCCAGACCGCTTGCGCCGCCGCGGCACGGAGCGGCGGCCGCCACGCCCAGCCGCGGCGGCGGCCGCCGCCGCTGCCGTCGTCCGCGACGGCCTCTATATCGTGGCTCCCCGCCGCCGCACCCATCGCGGACCCCGCCGGCACAGGCGGCGTGCCAAACTGGTGCGTCGGCGGGTAGCCGCCCACGCGGTCTCCGCGGCGGGCCTCGCCGCCGCGGCTGCCGCGGCCGCCGACGGGCGCGTCGTCGCCGTCGCCGGCAGTCACCAAGCAGCCGAGGCCGGGGGGGGCAGCCAGCCGCCAGTTGCGGCGGCGGCCGCCGCGGCTGCTCCCACCACCGACCCCGCGCGGGTGCTGCCCCTGTCGCCTGCGCCCTTTTCGCCGCCGCTGGCGCCAGCCACACGGGGCGTACCGAGCCCCGCCGCCGCCCACGCGTCGGCACGTCCTCCTCTGAGGCGGCTGAGCGAGTCACCCGGCCCCGGCCTCGCCGCGGCCGCCGCCGCGGCCGCCGTCTCGGCCGCGGCCGCGTCGATCCCCGCGCCCGCGCCCATTTCCGCCGCCGCCGCGGCGGCTGCCGCGGCCGCCGCCGTCTGCCCTGGCGACGGCGGCCGCGAGGCGGCGGCCACAACCACGACGAGCTGCACGCGGACGGAGCGTGGGAGGGCGGCAACGTCCGCCGCCGCGGCGGTCGACGCGGCGGCGGCCCGCGGCGCGCCGCGGCTGCTGCTGCTGCCACCGCCGGCGCCCGCCGCGGGGTCTCGCCGGTCGCGCGCTCGCCACGGCGGCGGCCGCCGTGGCGGTCGCGGTCGCTGTCACAGGCGCACGCAGTGGCGGGCGCGGGCAGCGCCGCCGCTGCCTCGCCGGCGCATTGCGGCAATTGGCGGCCGCCGCGCCACGGCGGTCGCCGCGGCGGAGGGGATGTCGACCCGTCGGCCCGGTAGTCGGGTGGCGGCGGGCGCGAGGAGCGGGTTGGCCGAGGACAGGGCAGAAGAAGGCGGCGTCGTTGTCGTCCCAGCGTGCACCGGCTGCGGGCGGAGGACAACGGCGGCGCGGGCGCCCGGCGGCGGTGGGGAATGGGCCGGCATCACAAACGAAGCCCGGCCGCCGCCCGCGGCGGCCGCCGCGGCGGCCGACGGCGGCAGCGGCCGCCACAGAGAGCCGCCGCCCCCGCCTTGCCTCGCGTGGAAGCCGCCGGGCGACGCCCCGCCGCCGCCCTCACTGCTGCTGCCGCCGCCGCCGCCGCCCTCGCTCACGGCGCTGCTCGAAAACCCCGCCAGCCGCGCAACGGGCCGGAGCACTAGCGGCAGGCCCGCCCCCCCCTCGCCGGCGCGCTCGGCACGCTTGCCGGCCACCCGGGGGGGGCGACCGGCCGGCACTTGAGCACCACGGCCTCGCCGCTGACGACGCTGGCGGCGCGGCGGCCGCTGTCGCCGCCGCCGCCACCGTCGGGCCCGCCGCCCGCGGCAGCGGCCGCCTGCGCCGCCAGCGGCAGCGGCGTCAGCGGCGGCGGCGGCCACAAGGCGCGTCGCGGAAAGTTTCTCGGTGACAGCGGCGGGCTGGCTGCGGCCACGGCCGCCACCGCCCCCCCATCCGCGTCCCCCCCCCGTCGGCCGCCACTCACCTCCGCCGCACCCCCCCCCCCCGAGCTCCCCCCTTGCCGCCCGCTGGGCGGCGATGCCGGACTCGTTGGCGGCCGCTCGGCCGACGGGCGGGCGCTACCCCCCGCGCAGGGCCTCCGGCGTTCCAGTCGAGCAGCGGTATCGGCGAGCGCTACGGCAGAGGCCAGGCGGCGCCCGTCCCCGCCTCCCCCCTAACCCCACCGACGCCGCCACTCCCGCGACCACCTCCGTCGCCGCCGTGGCCGCGGTGGCCAAAACCACCCTCTCCCCCGGCGCCGCCCAGCCGCCACGGCCGCCGCCGAGCCGCCGCGGCAGCCGCCTAGCCGCCGCGGCAGCCGCTCAGCCGCCGCGCCGGTGGTCCTCGCCGTTGGCGGGGCGGCGGTTGCGGCGGTGGCGGTGGCGGCAGCGGTAGGTGACGGCGCCACGGTGGAGCGGCGGTCCCCGCCCACACTCCCCCACCCCCCCCCCGACCCCCCCATTTCCCGCCCTCTCGGCCCCTCACGGCTCGACCGGCACCGTCGCGGCGCCCCTGACGCGGTCGCTGCTGCCGCTGGCAGTCAGCGCCAAGCCGAGCGTCAACACGCTGCCGCCGCCGCTAACGTAGCCGCCGCCCAGCAACAGGCGCCCGCCCGCGGCGCCGACCGGCGACGGCGTCTGAGGCGGCGGCGGCGCGGGGGGGGGGACGGCCGGTCCGTCACGCTGCCGCCGTCAAAGCCGTCGACGCTGCCGCCGCCGCCGCCACGGGGGGGGGCCGCTGCCACTCGCACCACCGCCGCCGCGGTCGCTGCCGGCGGCCGTCTCGGCCGCCGTGCCGCGGGTGCTCTGGATGATCCCCGCCGGCCGGATGGGCCGGAACGAGCAAAGCGGCAGCGCGACGCGCGGCGCCGCGCCCGCCGCGCTGAACGCGCTGGCGGGGGCGGCGAGTAGCAGCAGGGGGCCCGACGGCGCGCGCCGGTCGCCGCCGTGCGGCGGGGGGGTGGCGTCGTGTTGGTGGGGGGGGGACGGCGACGGCGCCATTGTCGGTGGCGGGCATGCCGCTTCCACTGGTGGTGGGGGGGGAGGTGCGGGAGGGTTCGGCGGGGGGGGGGGGTGGAGGGGGGGCGCAGAAAGGACTGAGGGCGGGCGGGCGGGCAGGCGGGCGGAGCCGGAGCGGCCGCCGCAGACGGCAAGGCCGCGGCCGGCGTCCACTGGCGGCGCGGCTGGTTCGACAAGCGCCGGCGGCGTGGCCGCCAACGCCTAGGGCGGGGCGACAACGCCGCCGTCACCGCGGCCGCGGCAGCCGGCCGGCCGCGCGGCGCACGCGGCCGCGGCGCTCCTCGCGGCGGCGCGTCGGCCGTGGACGGGTGGTCCCTCCCCTTCGACCCTCCCGCCCCCCCCGCCCTCGCGCCGCCCGCGCTCCGCAGTGGAGGAGCGGCCGTGCGACCAGCCGTGGCGACAGCGTCGCCGATGGCAGGCGGCCCCTTGAGCGGGGGGTAGCCTGCGGGGGAGGGGGGGGCGCTTCTGCTGCTTCCGCTGACCGCCCCCAGCGCCGAGCCGGGGTAGGGGGGCACTGCTGGGGAGCGGGGGGGGGAGCCCGACCGTGGTGCGCCCCCGCCCGCCCACGGCCAATGCCGACCGCGGCGGGCGGTCGGGCGGGCAGGCAGGCTGGCCACCGCCGCCGCCCGGGCCGCCGCGTGCTGATAGGGGGTAGCTAGGGGCTCGGCGGGGGGTGTGGCGGCGCCAGCCGCTGGCGCCAGGCGGCAGCCTTGCCAGAGCCGGCCTAGCGGCCGGCTTCCCCTCCGCGTCCTCCGCCCGTCGGCCGACAGTCGTGGCGCTGTCAGCCGCGAATCCGGCAGTCCTTCCCCTGCAGCTGCCCTCCCCTTTCGCTGCGGCGTGGCCTACGCGGCGGGGACGTGCGCGCGCCAGGTGGGGCGCCGAGCCGGACAGGGGCGCGTCTCCCAGGGGGGGGGGGGGGGTGTTGTCGGCTACAGAGATGGGATCGACGCCACCACCGCGGCGGCGGCCGCCGCCGCTTTTGCCAGCGCAGCCACCCCCCCCCCCTCCTCTCCCTGACGGGCGCCGCCCCTACCGAGGTGCGCCGCCTCACCACCGCTAGCGGCCCCTACTGGTGCCCCTTTCACGGCTGCCGCTCTGCGTCACAGTACCGGTCCAACGCCAAGGCACTCGCACGGCTACACTCGACGGGGCGACGGCTGCGCCGTGGGGGATCACGCGTCGCCCTCCCCCCTCCCCACCCCCCCCCTCCCCAACAACCCCAACCCTCCCCACGGATGCGCACCATGTGCCCCATTTTCTTTTCCGGCCGCCGGGCGGCCACTCCCGCCACGCACTAAAGCAAATAAAAAATAAATTCAAACCGGCGCGGCTCCCCGCGGCTCCCCCCTCCACCGTGACCCCATCCCCCCCCCTCACGCCTAGGTACAGGCGACAGGCACGGGCCTCAGCGGCGGCGGCCCCCCACACGGCACGTACCCCGCCCCCCCATTGCCCTCCCGCTGCCACTTGCCGCTGCCACCCCCGTGTCGTTCGGTTGCATCCCCACGGCGGTCGCAGCGTGGGGTGTGCCGCCGGTGGCGGCCGCCCGGGCGGCAGCGGCGGGCGCGCCCGCACCCCCGCCCTCCGTCTCCCGCACCACGGCGACGCTGCCGTTGCCGCCGTCGCCGCCGCCGCCGCCGCCGCCGCCGCCGCCGCCGCCGCCGCCGCCGCCGCGACGGCCACTCCGCACCGGCGTCGTTACCCCGATGGCGTGCGGCGGCGGCGTTTCCGCGTCACCGCAGCGCCCGCGCATGCGGGCTGCGACCGCCAGGCTGGCGTCGGCGGCGATGGCGGCGCCGGCCGCCGCCGCATTGACAGCGGCGGCAGCGGTCGGCTTGGCGCGGGCGCGTGCCGCGGCGGCCGCCGCACGCCTTCACCTGCGCATGCGCTTGCACCAGAAGTGGCGGTGGCACGCCCCGGTGCCCACCCCATGCCCGGCCAAAATACACAGTAAAATCAAGAAGGCAGCTCTAGAAGGAACCGCAAGAACCGTCTCAGCAACAAGGAATGCACACACAACGCCGGCATGAGGGCGGCGAGGGCTGAGGTGTCCAGAGTTGGGCGCCAGCCGGGAGAAGGGTGGCCAGCGGGCCACGCCACGCCGGCGGCCGGCGGCCTCGCGCCGCGCGGCGGGCGGGCGCGTCACAGCACGCGAGACAGCGGCAGGTGACTCACTCCACGCACGCGGCGTGGGGGGGGCGGCAGCCGCGGCAGTGGCGGGCGGACAGGGCGCCGCCGCCGCTGGCGGGGACGGCGGCACTCACGCGGCGGTGCCCCTCCCCCCCCGCGCCCGAAAGTCCGCCTGCGCCCGCCCGTCTGCGTCGTCACTGTCGGACGAGGCGGGCGCCGGGGCGCCAGCCGCGCCGACGTCGCCCCGGACGGCCGCCGCCCTTGCCTCGGCAGCGCCGCGCGCGGTGGTGCCGGCGGGGGAACCCCCCCGCCAGCATCGGGCGCTTGGTCCATCGGCACGCCGCCGTCGGGCGCCGCGGCGGCCGGCGCCCCCCCCCCCACCGTCGGGCGCTTCATCCATCGCCGCCCCGCCGTCGCCGCCCAGCGCCGCCGCCACCGCCGCGGCCGCCCCCCCCCCGTCAACTCCCACCTCCGCCGCCCGCACCACCGCCCGCGGCAGCAGCACTCGCGAACGCGGCGCTGCCGGCGGCCACGGCGCCGCGGCGGCGGCGGCGGCGGCGGCGGCGGTGGCGGCGCCCCCCCCCCCGGCGCGGGCCCCGCGTGCCCACCCCGCCCCCCCCCCCACGCGCCGGCGGCCGCGACCGCCGCACCCGCAGCAGCCGCCCGTGCAGGCGGGCGCGGGCGTGGAGGCGGAGCGCCGCCGTGGCGGCGGCGTCGGTCGGCAGCTCAACGTACGCAAAGCCCTTGGACGCGCCGTCCGCGCGGCGCGGCAGCCGCACCGCCACCGCGGGCGGCGGCACGCCCACCGCCGACGCAAACACGTCGGCAAGGTCCGCGGCGGTGGCGGTAAAGGCCAGGTTGCTGATGAAGAGGGTGCGCGGCTCGTAGCCGGCCGCGTCCGCGGCGGTGGCGGTCCCGCCCCCGCCGCCGTCGCCGGTGGTGCCGCCGTTGGTCGCGCCGCCGCCGCCGTCGGCTGCGCCGCCGCCGCCGTCGCTGGGGGCGGCCGCGGCCGCCGGCTCGGCAGTGCGCCCCCACTTGGGGGGGGGGACGCCGCCTGCGCCACCGCCGTGGGCGCCGCGTCCGCCACCGCCGCGGGCGCCGCTACCGCCGCCGGCGTGGCGGCGCAGCCCCCCTATGGCGGCGCCCCCAGCTCCGCGGCCGTCGCCGCCGCCGTCGCACCCGCAGCAGCGGCAGCAGCGCCCGTGGCGGGGGCGCCACCACCGCCGCCGCGTGCCCCCTCCCCGCCGCCCATGTCGTCGTCGTCGACCGCCAGTGGCGGCGCAGCGGCCGAAGACGGCACCCTCTCGCCACCCACAACGGCGGCGGCGCCGTCCGCGGCGCCGCCGCCGCCGCCTCCGCCAGCCGGCCGCCTCCGCCGGCGGCGTCCCTTGCGTGGCGTCGTCGCCGCCGGTGCCGCCGCCGCCGCCAGTGCCGGTGCTGCCGCCGCCGGCGCCATGGGCGGCTGCAGTACCCTTCCCCCCCCCCCCAACCTTCCCCCCCTCCCCCGGCAGCGCTTGCGACTCGCCGCGGCGAGGCGGCGGCCCGCCGCGGCGACCGCAGCGTCGACGGCGGCGAACCCCCCGGCGCGGCCGGCGCGGCGGCCAGCCACGCCCGCCACGCGGAAGCGAGCGCGGTCACCTCCGCGGCGGTCGGCACCGCCGCCAGGCCGCGCGCGTACACGTCGCGCACCGCCGTGGCGGCGGCGGGGGGGTGCCCGCCGCCGCCAAGGTGCCGCTGTCGACGCCGCCGCCCGGAGCAGCAGCGGCGGCGGCGGCGGCGGCGGCAGCGGCGGCAGCATCGGCGGCGGGGGCGGCGGCGGCGGCGGCGGCGGCGGCGGCGGCCTCCTCCAGGCGGCCGCGGGCAAGCCACGCAACTCCTCCCCCCTCCCCCCCCCCCCCAACGGCGAGGACGCCCTCCACTACCACCAGCCCCCCCGCCCAGTCCCCCCCCGCGGCGGCCGTCGCGGCCACCACCGCCGCGATCGCGGCGGCGGCGGCCGACGCGCGGGGCACGCCGCCCAGTGGCGCGGCGGCGGGCAGCCAGCCGCCGAGGCGGAGGCGGCGGGCCCAGACGGCGGCCGCCGCCGCGACGCCCACCGCGGGGCCCGCCGCCGCCGCCACCGCCGCGCGGCCGTGCTGGTGCGTCAGCGCCGCCGTCGCGGCGGCGGCCGTCGCCGCCAGGTGGGACGCTTCCGCTGCGCAGGGGGGGGACGCCGCCGCGGCGGCGGCGGCGGCGGCGGCCACAGGGGGCGGCGGCGACGCAAAGAGGTAGGAAAAGGCCGCCGCGGGGGTGAGCGTCGGTAGCGGCGGGGGCAGGCCCACCGCGGTCGCCGCCGCGTACTTGGCCGCCGCGTCGCCCGCGGCAACGGCCGCCCACCGCGGCCGCGATGGCACCGTCCGCGGCGTGCCTGGCGGCCGCGGCGCGCCCGACGCGGGCGGCGGGGCGGCCACGTGGGGCGCGGCGGCTTCGGCTTTTGCCGACTCAGGCAGCCGCGCCCAAAGCGCGCCCGCCCACGGCACGTTGCGAACCGCCCGGCGGAGGAGCGGCGTCGCCGCGCCGGGCCCACCGCCGTGGCGGCCCGCATAGTCGGCGTACGCGGCCCAGGCGGCGGGGGAGAGGAGCGACACCACGAGCGCGCGCTAGTGGACGGCCGCGCCACGGGCGGCGGGGGACCACCCCACCGCCGCCGTCGCCGCCGCCGCCGCCGCCGCCGCCGCCGCCGCCGTCGCGGGCGGGGCGCCAGGCGCGCCGGCGGGGGGCGAGGCCGGCGGCGGCGGCCGGGCCTCGGGAAGTAGCAGGGGATGGGAAGTCAGCACGGGGATGGAGACGGGAAGGACGGGTACAGGGACGGGGGACGGGGACGGGTGTGACGACGGGGGTGCGGGAACGGGAGTGGACGTCTGCGAAACAGCCTCAGGGCTGTCTCGGCCCGGCTCGGTTTCGGTGCCGCCTGAGCCAGGTCCGCAAACAGTGGACAGACCTCTGATTAATGAGGGGATCGCCTGCTCGAGTCCTGTCGAACTGGTACGTAGAGTTCAGAAAAGTGACTCGAAAACTGGACTGTCGGAGCTGCTCAGTCTGCGGCGACTGGCAGTGCCACGTACAGCGCTACGGGGCTGGCAACGTCGTCGGTCGGGCAGCAATGATCCGACGAGGTTGGTTGACAGCGCAAGAAACCACAGACGAGTCGATTTCGAGAGGTTGTCTGAGCCCCAGAAAAACAACCTCGTCTTGTCATCCAGGGTTTCGTGCACCCAGACAATCTTTCAAGACCCCGGCACAAGAATGGACAGAGAGGGCCTGATTGCTTCGGGATCGCTGACACTTGTCGGAGTTTTTCGCAGGAAAGAGTTCCTTACAGATCATTTGGACGAGTGCTCGCTGGGCCATAAGAGTAGCCCCTGTTTGGAATGCAAGAGTGCACCCACCAGCGGCGCGGCGGCCGCGCCGGCGCCGCCGCTGCCGCGCCCCCCCCCCCCCCCACCGCCGGCGGGCCCACTGAGACCGCCGCCGCCGCCGCTGCCGCCGCTGCCGCCGCGCTCGGCGGCCGCCGCCGACGCGGCCGCGGCGTCAATGGCGAGCGCCGCCGCTGCCGCCACGGCGGCGGCGACCGACGCGACTACGACCGCCGCGGTGGTGCAGCGGCGGCCGGGCGCGGCCGCCACTCAGCCAGAGGCCGCCGCCGCTGCGGCCGTCTGCGGTGCTGCCATCGTCACTGCCGCCGCGGCAGCGGCGGCTGCTCGTCGACCGCAGCAGCCACAGCGTGGCGAAGGATGCGGCCGACGATGGTGGCGGCCAGCCGCCGCCGCCCGCTCCGCCCGCGCTGGTCGACGGCGTCGGCGTGGGCATCGGCGGCGCGGGGTGCGCGCGCTGCGTGGGGAGCGGGGTGGCGGTGGGAGGGATGGCCACCGCGGCCGCGGCGGCGGTGGCCGCCCGCTGGGGCGCCGCGGCAGCGAAGGGGAGAGGTAGGGGGGGGGGGGACCAACGGCGTGCCGTCGCCGGGCTGGTCGCCCATGGCGGCACCGCAGTGGTGGTGGCGGCGGTGGCGGCGGCAACGACGACGGCGGCGGCTAGCAACGGCAACGATGTCGGCGGCTGGCGACGATGACGGCAACGGCGTCGGCAGCTGGCGACGACGATCACGGCAACGGCGGCGAGTACGAGCGGGCAGGGCCCCTCCCTTGCTAGGGCCACCTTTACCAGCGCGGGTCGAGCGAGCCAAGCCGCGGCTCGACGACCGGCACGGTTGCGGACCGAGGCGGCGAGGCCGACAGTTGCAAGTCGGGGATGATCGCCCGCAGACGGCGGTGCGCTGGGTGAAGGCGCAGGCGCCGGGGACGCATCCTCCCCCCCCCCAACGCCACCCATCGCGACACCACCCCAACCCCCCCCCCCCACCGGCCGCCACCGGCCGCGACCGCCGCCCTCCCCCCAGCGCTCAACTCACATCGGCGGCGACGACGCGTGCAGCATGGCCGCGAGGCGGTCGGCCTCAGCGGTGGCGTCGGGGGCGCCCAGGCTGCTCCCCATTCCCCCCACCCCCCCGCACCCCAGCCCGTCTCCGTCCAAGGCGGCGGCCGTCAAATCCACCACCCCACGCACCGCCGCCAGCGCCGCCGCCCCGTGCGCCCGCACCGCCGCGGCCGGCACCGCCGCGGCGCCCGACGCGCCTGGACCGCCGCCGGCACCACCCGCCGCGCCCGCCGCGCCCGCCGCCGCCGCCGCGGCGGCGGCCGCCGCGCCGTCCACCCCCGCCGCCCGCAGCGCGTCGAGGGCGCAGTCGGGGGTTCCCCCGCCCGCCGCCACCAGCGCCGACCGCCACGTGCAGCACGTGGGCAGCAGCGGCGGCGGCGGCGGCGGCGGCGGCGGCGGCGGCGGCGGCGGCGGCGGCGGCGGGGTGTGGGGCGGTGATGGCGGCGGCCACCACGGCGGGGAGGCAGGTGTCGAGTCCTCCGCCCGCGAAGGCACCGCCCCAACCCGTCGCGGCGGCCGCGGTGGGGTTGGGGGTGGCGGCGACGGCGGCCGGCCGCCGCGCCAGCCCCACCGCCCGGACCAGGTGGAGGGCGGCAAGTTCCCGCGCGAGGTCCATCTCCCCCCTCCACCCCCCCGCCTCCCCCCCAGAGGCGAGCACACCCCCCCCGTCGCCCCCCTTCCCCATCTCGTCCAGTGCAGTGCTCGCCGGGGCCACCCCCGGCCAGTCCCCGTCACTTACCAGCCACTCCCCGACCCCCGTCCCCCCCCCTCCCTCCAGCACACGCAGCGCCGGCGACAGCCGCCGCAGCGCGTTCCCTACCGCCACCCACCTGTCTCACCCGCACACCGCCCACACCGCCCACGGCCCGTCGATGGCGGTGCGGCCGACGACGCCGACCGTGCCCGGCGGCAGCGGGGTCCCCCCCCTCCCCCTCCCCCCGAGGCGGTCCACGCACTCTCGCTCCCCCCCCCCCCGCCCCCCCCCCCGGCGTCACCCCCCCCACCCGCTGCGCCGCCGCGACCCCCCCCCGCGGCAGCACCGCGGCGGCGGCCGCCGGCGCCGCCGCCCCCTCCACCCCCTCCTCTTCTAGGGGCAGGCGGGCCACCTCGGCCGCCCCCACCCCGGGCGCCGAGGCAAGGGTGACCAGCTGCGAGAAGAGAGTGGCCTCTGCCGCCGCCCCCCGCAACGAACGCCGATAGCGCCGCCGCGGGAACCAGCCGTGCGGGATACGCCGCGAGCGCCGCCGCCAGCACCCCCGCCGCGCCGACGCCGCCGCCGTTGTGGGGGTCGGGCCCGCCACCAGCGGCGGCTCCTCCTCCCCCTCCCACCCGTCCCCCCCGTCGCCGCGGCGGCGCCCCACCGTCCGCCACAGCACGTCCACCGCGGCGGCGTCGCCGTCAACGGATCGTGCGACGAGGCGGAAGAGGGCGGACAGCTGCGCGCCGCCCAGCCGCCGCGGGGGATTGGCGGAGAGGATTGCCCGCGTCAGCTCCCACAGCATGGGGCCTACGGACACGGCAAAGAGGGGAAGAGCGCCGCTGGGGGGGGGGGCGGGGGGACACCAGCACCACCGCCGCCGCCGGCGGAGCGGTGGGGGGGAGGGTGCGCCGCCGCCGCGTCGGCGGCCGCGTCGACCAAAGCCACCAGCGCCCGCTCCGCATCCACCAGCAGTGCGGCTCGCAAGAGCGCCCGCGCGGCGGCGCCGCCATCCCCATCGTCGCCGCCGTCGCCACCCGCCCCGCCGTACCGACCCCGCTCCGCCGGCGCCGCGCGGGCGCGGAGGGCGGTAAAGGCCGCCCACACGAGCGTCAGGACCCCTGCCAGCCTCGCAGCCGCACCCGCATCCACATTAGCACCCGCACTCGCCGCCGCGGGGGCGACAAGGACGTCCCAGCGGCGGAGTGGGCGGGAAATCGGTGGTGGGGGGGGAGGGGGGAGGGGAGGCGGGGCAGCGGGGCGCAGACAGGGTGGAGCGACCTTGAGCGGGCGCACGACTTGTCGTCAATACAACTGTTACGTACTCTGCTCTGCTGACGAGCAGCGGTGAACCACGGACGCTCTCCGATCAGAACCCGAACGAGAGGCGACGATTGGTCAGTCGCGCTTACAGACCTGGGTCGCCGCAAATGCTGTGACCTGCTGTGAGATTATTTCCCGTCCGATCATTCTTCAGAGACCGGCCATAACCGACGGTATCCCGATCGGTAAACGGTAAGCTTGATTTGCTCGCTGATCGGTATCGGTCGGTATGGTAATCGGACTTGTATTTATATTTCAGTGCGACCGTCACAAAGCACTCGCCTGACCCAGCAGTCGCCGACTAGGCCTCGAGCACGCACCGTCGAGTGCAAGCGACGTGGTGGAGGACTGGACTGCCGCGCTGCGGGGTGTGGAGGACGAGGACCAGGCGGCACTCGACGACCCGCGGGGCGAGGTGCCGGCCTTCATGGCTTTCGACTTTTCCGTTCCCCAGGTGCCCGAGCTTGCATGCCCACTGCCACTTCATGATGAGCCTGGGTATCTCTAGGAAGTGGTGTGGCGGCTGCGGAACTTCCGGGCCGCCAAGTTCCCCTTGCGTCTTATCGTTGGGAGCAGGGCGGGTGGTCAGTTCGTTGTCGATATGTGCACCTTGATGCGTGAGAATCAAGGGACGCGGCTTGGCATGCAGGAGAGACATGGCACGTGGAGGAGACGGGGTGCGCCCGTGCTTGCCCATGGCAGGTGTGGTCAAGGTGGCGGCTCTGGTCGGGTTGAGCTGACGCGTGCCACCGGGGTTCGGTCCGGGCCTTTAAGGCAGTGGGCAGAATCAAGTGAGGAGCTCCAACCACGCCCTACTTTATAGGAATTAATGTACGTATTTCGGTTACCGAGATCCCGATACGAAATCGGTATTTCGGTATACCGACCGGTAAACGGTATCCAGAAGCGTACCGATCGGTAAAGGACAACCTTACCGCTACGGGTCGCCAACGGTGGGGGGCCTGCACCACCCGGGCCCGTGGCACGGGCCCGACCACCACAACCGCCGCCAGAAAGCGCGCCACCGTGTGTTCCGTCCCCGACGTATCCGCGCCCAGCGGCGAGCACTCCCCCTCCCCACCAGCTCGCGGTGAGGTGGGGGGGTGGGTAGGGTGGGGACTGGTCTGTGCTGGGCCGCCCCCAGCCCCCACCGATGGTCCCTGGACGGGGCCCCGCTGACGCTGCCGCGCATCCCTGGGTCAATCTACCTCTCACCCGCCCCCTCACCACCCCCCAGTGCGGCCGCCCGCGGTGTGCCGCTGGCAGCGGCGGTGACGCAGGGGTGGGGAGAGCTTTGGGGAACCCCGCGGGCGGGCGGGCGCCGCGCCACCACCGCTGCACACGCGCCGCGACCGACGCTGGCCTCGTGCCGAACGGCCGCCGCTGCCACCGCCGCCGTCGCCGCTGCCGTCGTGCTGTACCCCTCGCCCCCTCGCCCCCTCGCCCCCGAGCGTGCGCGCGCGGAGGGGACTACTGCCCCCTTGACCGTCGCCTACGTTGACGCCTCTAGGGGCAGCGTAGGGCCGGGAACTGAGGGGCACGGAACGGACGCCAGCCCACGAGCCGTGGTGGCGGAGGTGGACTGCGGCGGGCCCGCCCCTCTCCCCTCCCCGGTGACACGGCACGCGCCGGCCGGTGGGGCTGTTTTTTCTCTCTTTGGGAGTGGCGGCCGGCGTCCCCACCCACCCTGCCGGCGGGGCCCGTCCGCGTGTGAGTGTGTCCGTGTCAGACGCACCGCCAGCGGTGTACTGTACGCTGGTTTTTGCAGCACGCTGTTTTCCCATAGCGCGCCCTTCTTTGTTGTTTGGAGCGTGGGTGGCGGCTGGGGGGAGCCCCCGGGAGGTGTGTGGGTGAGGAGCAGCGCGCGGCGTGGCGTGGGAGGGCTGGGTGCGCTCCCCGCGCGCGCACGAGGGCACCGCCACCCAGCGGCACCCCGCCGCCGACTGTAGCGCTGGGGGGGTGGGTGGTGCGGGGGGGGCTGGGAGGGGGGGGGGGGGGGAAGGTATCTTTCGTGGCGCCCCTGCCAACGGACGGCGCGTCGGCCCTTGCGCGACAGAGGGTAACGCGCCAGCGGTGACGTGCGGTGGGGGGGTGGGTGGTGCCGCGGCCGGGTGGCGGGTCCGCGTGGCGTGCCGCGGCAGTGGCTGCCGGGACGCGGGCCGGGCGGGCCGTACGCGCCCTGCCGCCAGCGCTGGCCGCCGTCGGGGCGGCCGCCCGCGCGCGGCGCAGGGCCGGGTTCAGCCGGCACTTTGGCTCGTGAGAGCGCAGTGCAGACTGCCCCGTCTGGCCCCGCGCCGCGCGGAATGGGCGGTCGCACCAGCGGCAGTCCGCCAGCTGCTGGTGTCCCGTTCGTCTGGTACTTTCCGGATGCGCTTTCGCAGGCGTCGGGGCAGAACCGGTGGGACTTCATTCCATACGGAATGATGCGCTCGGAGCCTGAAATGCCTGCAGCGTCTGCAGCCTTGTGGGCCACGTCTAAGAGCGGCCACGTTGCTGAACCGCCTCCCTACGGGGCGGAAGGCGCTCGAGCGCCACCTCGCCAAAGAAGGTGGTGACCAAACGGTGGCTATCGAGGCGTTCGACAAGACAGTGCGAGTGATCGCCGACGCCTTCGCCAGACGAAATGAGCTTGGGCAGGAGTCGCAGTTGGTGCAGAAGCAGCGCATGGGAGTGGAGTTTTTGAACCGGCCGGAGAGCACCCCAGAAGGTCAGAACTTTGAGGAAGGCATGCTGGCAATTATGGCTGGCTTCGCCGGGGCGGCCGCCAATGTAAGCGGAGCTCCACAAGCGGGCGGAGGCTCCAGCTCCAGCGGATGTGTAGCGGTTGCGCGAGGAGCTCCGCACGGGCTTGACCCCGCAAAATCAGAGAGGTTGCTACGAGATTTCCACTCTAAAGTGGCCTCCCCAGATCCCATGAGGATATCAACCCAATTGAACCTGTTTAGTGCACAAGAAGCCGTGACCAACTTCCGCTGTTTCCCTGCGGACTTAGGGAGGCTTGCCGACCTTCTGAACCTTAACGTCGACTTCTTTCGCCGGCGGTATCACGTGCACGCCGTTGACTGTTTGGCGATCACCGTGCACCCACTGGCGTATCCAGCGCGTTGCGGGGACCTCGAGGTGGGTATTGGGGGGTTATCTGCTGCACTGAGCGAGATTTTCTGCCTCACCACGGAGCGCCTGATCGAGCCGTAGGGCTGGTTGGTGTGCTGCTGGCGTACCGTGCTGATGCAGCAGCGCGCCGCTACGTATGCTGCAGCAATGGCTTGTACGGGTCCGCCCCTCTTGACGTGCGTGGGCTTCATCGACGGAACAGGCATCCACATCTCATCGCCAAGTGGCGGTCTTAGCGGGCCTGCTGTAGCCGCTAAAAACGCCGACACGTGCTCAAGTTTCAGGTTCAAAAAGTCACGATATATTTGACGGTGCTCAGCACTTGACGATCAGAACAGGGAGTAACGCAGAAACCCCTTAAGTTTGCTTGATTCCGCGTCGCGAGCTCAAAGTCTTCCTTCCCGACGGGTGAACTCCTTTCGCTCAGCTTGCTCACGGATACAGGCGGCTGTGCGTCGTGGAGCTGGGCAGCTGTTCACAGCAAATGAAGTAGCCCCGGACCCTGGGTGGTCAGGTGGATAGTACGTATGAGACTTATGAAAGACGCCACTAAAGGCCTGAACGCGGTTGGGTTGGGGCCCGTGGTGTTCGGTGGCGTCCATGTTCTTGTCCCCCTGAGACGTGCTCGAGACGGCCTGCTGGAGGTAGCGTCATAGAGTGTGCTCTCCAGGCCTGTCTGCGACATTGATGCCTGCACGCCAATTGCTAGAGTATTCATCCCGTCAGTCAGTGGGTAAAGGAAAACTTCCAGGTCAGCTGGTTGCTTGGGGCCCGGAGTTACGCCATCAAAAATTTGATTGACCACCCTTGTCCAATAATTAGCCTCAAGGTTCAGAATCGGTACGAGTACGGGTCACTCTTGAAATCCTTCGTGCCGCCAAACCTTGAAGTCGTCGGTTAAAAGTGTTCTAGGACACGTCGGTGTCGGCCCGAAAACATCCGCGTTGCATCGCATTTCGACTCTTTGAGACGTCGAACCGATCCACGTGTGCATTGATTGGCTGCAACGCCCGTGCTGTCGCGTGAGCCATTCCTGCAGTCCTGTGTACTCCGAAATCGGTGTCCTCCAGCACTGCGGTAAGCCCTGAAATTAACCGCCAGAAGGTTACCTGCCGACGAGGGGTAGTCAAATCACACTTGTACCACAAATGCTGGCATCAGGGATGCTAGAGTACGACAATTCTGTCTTGGATCTTGTATGACAATAGTGCTACATTCGAAGTCATAGTAGCAAGTCTTTGTCTGGAGAAAGTATCGTAAACTTCATTTGCTCAGTCTGAAAGTAAACATAGTTGTATATTTGAGTTGACTTTCTCGGGAACAGTAGACATACTATCACTAAATACCAGTCATTCAAGAGTGCAAATAACGTGTCGGCGGCGTGCACGTGAGGGGGACGGAAGAAAGTACGCTGTCCGGTCGACGCGATCGGCTCAGGCAGCCTGTTGTGACTTGCCGGCTGCCCCACTTTCACCCGCGGCTGGCGCCACTTCGGCGCGCAACGAGCGACGTGACGTGCGCGGCGTTGGCTTCTCGGTTGGATTCGCCATTCACAGTCGCCCACGTTGCGACACGTGTCTCTTTTGGGTTGGCTTTTGGCTCCATTGGCGGAGATGCTCTGACGGTATGCGTCACTCGCTCACCTGTCGCCGAGAGCACTCCTCACGTGACTTGCGTCTCGCAGAATCTTGTGTGCGTTTATTGGCTTGTTCTGCTTCTGTGACCCGACAGAAGGTTCTCAACTGCGGAGCTTTTCCTTAACGACTTGTGAGCGCTTGGTGACATATCATTCGAATAAACTCTGGTTTCTGACAAGTACGATATCATGCATATACTACAGAAGTTCCGCAAAGTTAGTTCTTTCAGGCAGCTCGGCATCGCAAGCAAGTTGTAGTATACGATTTCTTGGCAGGAGGAGTGAAGAATAACGCGTAGAAAATGCATGAGTATACGTTTGCAAATAATATTGTCAAGCATCCCTGGCTGGCATGTATCACACGCGGTCATGCTCAACCGTGCGGCAGTAAATGTAATGCAGTCAAAAGTACAGGAATGAGCGAGCACCTTATGTAGATCCACTGCGGCGCTGACGAGTCTCTGCTGCCGATGCGGCGACGGGTAGTGGAGTCGATGATAGTAGATATGTAAAAGGTCGCCAACCGCTTCCCTGGTTAGTTAATGATGAGCAGACACAGAATAAAAGGCAAGGTCGTGTATGACGGCTCGAAACTGGTCTACGGGGAGGACCACAGGGTTTTTGACAGCCCGGTCGGCAACAAGCACAGGGGCTATATCAAGCAGATTGCTCTCCTTACTTTCGCCTAAGGACTCCTCGTCACCGACGTCAGACTCCGAGTCCACCTTGCCGTCCGTGGAGCAGCCTGCAGACACGTCCTTGCTACCAACCCAAAGGTTGGGAACCTCACCCCCTTCTCATTCCGCCGCCCCCTATCTCTCCTCCCCGCCATTACCAGTGAGCTCTCAGGAGTGCGCCGGAGATGATCCGGAGCCGTGTCGACAACATGTTTTCCGCCAGAGGTGTTCGGCAGCACTCACTCTTGCAGCCTGTCCAGCTGCACGGAAACTCACATCTCTTCATATACTAGTCTTCCTCGCTCACCTTGCCAATGAAGCTCAGATGGCGCAGGCATCCGCGTCCGCAGAATCCCCTCCGTCCAGCTACGGTCAATCCACACACTCGAACCTGCTGGCGTTTTATCCGTGGAATAGATCGTGCGACCGCTCTATTGGTATTTCTAGGTGGATGCGAGGACAAAAAGTTTTTTCTGGGCGACGATCGAGAGCTTTTCAGGAGCCACATCCTCGTGGGTTAGGGTTAGAGTTCGGGTTAGGCTCGGGGCCACGTGTGAAATGAAATCAAATGGCCTGCAAAGCACCGAAAAGAGTGGTGGGCGTCCAGGTGTAGCTGAAAGGGGACGCGATCCGCGACCTCGTAAGAAACTCCATGTGAAGAAGGATCAGACTGAGCTCGAGCGTAGGAACTAATCGACTTCCAAAGTGCACTTCGACCGCCGCTTGAGGGCCGTTCGCAGCTGCACGGTACGTTTGTGACGCCGTGACGGTACGCGTCACAAGCTGCGAAATGGCACGTGACACAGCGGACATCGGTACCCAGAAAAATGTTCACTAGAACAAAGTACATTACAGAGCCTGCTGTCAGTACGATGCAAATTGTGTCAGGTCGAGAATGGCCCGCAGCTGGGTGCAAGCGCAAGCGCCCATGGCCCGGCGTGGAGGGTTCGGCGGCACCCGTGTGCGCGAGTCGGGCTGTCGCGCACTCACTGCATGAGAGGTGTGCAGCAGCTGGGCGTGCCGTTCCGCATCACGCGGGCTACTCGGCCTGTAGATGACGGGGTGTCGCGGCGGGCCGCTCTTGCGTCCGAGCGCGTGCGTGCTTGCTTCTCCTCTGCCATGGACAACACCTTGTCCAGCGTCGCGTCGTTTATGACGACGACGGCGGGGGTGCTTGCGAGGTACGAGGGCTTGGGCGGCCGACCCGTGGTAAACGCCCCCTCTCTGTCACGCGTGTCCTTCGCTGACGTTTTGGCTCGGTATGGCTCCTCCTTCCCACGGGCCGTTCGCATGACTGAGGACTCGTTTTACTGTCTGACGTCTGAGCTGCGTCCCCGCCTGCCGCGTCGGGGCTTGTCGGCTGAGCTACAAACGGCAATGGCCCTGCGTTACCTAGGTGGTGGCAGTTACCTGGATGTTTGCGCAGCCTTTGGCGTTCATGCGGCGACGCTGTACCGGTCTCTGTGGGCCGTTGTGGATGCTGTGAACGCGACCCCTTCCCTCAACTTTTCTCTCTGTCTGGATGACCCTCTGCGCCGGCGCGACTACGTCCATGGCTTCCGTACCCGTCGACCGTCGCCGTTCGCCAACGTTTTGGGCGCCCTTGACGGTGTAGCTGTTCAACAGGAGCAGCCCTCAGTCGCGGATGTGGGCTGCGTGGCTGAATACTATTGCCGGAAGGGGTTTTATTCGTTCAACACGCAGGCGATGTGCGACGCCAACTTTGAGTTCACATGGATGAGCTGCAGCAGTCCCGGCTCCGCCCACGACTCGGCCGCCTTTACTAGCACGGCTCTGGGCCAAATGCTGTCGGATCCTGAGCATCCTGTGACGGTCCAGCTGGTCAGGGAAGGCCTCTGTATTGTGGCAGACGACGCCTATGCGGCCGGTGAGGTTCTGGCCGTGCCGTGGCCGGGGGGCGGACGGGGGGACATCTGGCGGGACGCCTACAACTACCACCAGAGCTCCTGTCGGATCCATATAGAGCAAGCCTTCGGTATGTTGGTGTGGAGGTGGGGGGTATTTTGGCGTCCGCTGCGCGTGCCCTTCGGCAAGCGACCCAGCCTCATCCGGGCCTGCTTCCGGCTCCACAACCACTGCCGCCGGAGGGATGGCAGCGATTTTGTTTCGTTGGGGCCGTTTGACTGTGATATGGACGGCGCGTTGGTCTCTTTCTCCGAGAATGACAATACCCACGTGGGACAGAGGGGTCGCCGCCGCGACCGCGAGAGATCGATGCTGCGGCTGCGGATGACACAGAGGGTGGAGGAGCTTGGTCTGCGGCGCCCGGCCGTAGCGACTATGTATTAAATTGACACCTCTGCACTTCGTCGGTTTGTACTTTTCTGTTTTCTGTGCAACCGAGCTTTTCACTCGTCCGCGGCGATCGTCCGACCATGCTTGCAGTGCGTGGACACCGCCGTTGTCTCCCCCACTGCACCCATAGCATCAAATTCAACTGACTGCAGCGGGGGGGTGGGGACGCCGCGGCCGCCGCCGCCGAAGCCGCCGTCGAGGCATCGGAAGATGCCCATCTGCTGCTCTTTCTCGACGACGACGGGGGGGGGGGGGAGGGGGTCGCCGGGGGGGGGGAAGGGGAGGCAGAGGCGTGTGCCGCCGCCACCTCGGGCACCGCGGCGGGGGCGGCGGCGGCGGCGGGGGCGCCGCCACCGCCGCCGTCGCCGCCGCCCGCCGCCGCCCCCCCCCCCCCGCCGCGGCGCGCGGCGGCGGCGGGTGGCTGCCCCCGCCGCTGGCTGTGCACACGCCGGCAGCGCGCTGGGGCGGCGCCGCCTGGGACCCGCTCCGCCGCGTCGCGACGCTGACGCTGCCGCCCGCGCCGCCGCCGCCGCCGCCGTCGTCGTCGTCGTCAGGGGTGGCGGCGGCGACGGCGGTGGCGGCGGCGGCGGCGGCGGCGGCGGCGCCCGCCGCGCCCCCGCCCCTCTGGCGTCGGGAGGGTGTCCGCCGGCGGCTGCCGCCGGCGGCGCCCGCGGCGGCCGCAACACCCGCGGCGGCCGCGGCGCCGTCGGCGGCGGCGGCGGCGGCGGCGGCTGCCGGCCCCGCTGCGGGCCTGTCGCTGCCTGTGGCGGACGTGGACGGCGGCGGCGGCGGCGGCGGGGTGACGGCGGTCACCCCAGCCCGCCCCGCCTGGCGGGCGGCGCGCAAGCGCCCGCGCGGCCCGGGCGGGGCCGCCACAACCGCCACCACCACCACCACCACCGCCGCCGCCGCGGCCGCGGCCGCGGCCGCCGCCGCCGCGGCCGCCGACAAGCCCGCGGGCGGCCTCGCCGCCATGGTCGCGCGAGTCGCGGCCCCTCCCCCCCCCCCCCACCCTCTTCCCGCCCCCCCCCCCCCCCCACCAGCGGCGGCGGTGGTGATGGCGGCGGCGGTGGTGGTCGGCGCCGCCGCCACCACCTCCGCCGCCACCACCCCCGCCGGCGCGGGCACCGCCACCGGCGCGCCCGCGCCCCCCGCCAGCCGCAAGGGCCGGCGGCTGCGGCGGGTGGTGGTGGCGCCGCCCCTTCGCCCGCGGCGGCGGGCGCCGCCGCCGCGCGGCCGCGGCGGCGGCGGCGCCGGGGGGGACGGGGAGGGGGCGGCGGCCGCCCCCGCCGCCCCCGACGTGGCGGCGGGGGGCGGCGGCGGGTGGACGCTGCCGCCCCCGTACGCCGCGCCGCCCAGCCCCGAGCCGCCGAGCCGCCAGCCGGGCTGGTGAGGGGTGGGCGGCTCCCCCGTCGCGCCGCCGCCGCCGCCGCCGTCGCCGCCGCCGCCGTCGCCGCGGCCGTCGCCGCCGCCGCTGTCGCCGCCGCCGTCGTTGCTGCTGTCCCCTTCGCGGCGGCGGCCGCCGCTGACGCCGCCGCTGACACCGCCGCTGCCGCCGCCGCCGCCTCCTCTGTCGCGGTCGCGGTTGCGGTCGCGGTCGGCGTCGCCGCCGGCCACCCCGCCGGCGGGCGGCCCGTGGCGGCGGACGTCGGCGGCGGGCGCCACGCGCGCGACCGTGTCGGGGCGCTCGCGGCTGCGGCGGCCGCCGTCACCCGCCGTCGGGGCGGCCGCCGCGGCGGCGGGGGCGGCGGGGTGGGGGCCCCCGCCGGGGATGGGGGCGGGCGGCCCGCCGGCCGGCGCGGCCGCGCGCGGGTGGCCGTCAAGCGAGGGGGAGGGCGCCGCCGGCGGGGGCGCCGCGGGGTGGTGGGGGGGGGGGAGCGACGCGGAGGACGCCGGGGGGGGGTCCGCGGGGGGGTTGGAGGTTGTGGGGGGCGTCGCCGCGGCGGACGCTGTCGCGGGCGGTGCCGCGTCGTGGAGCGCGCGCGCGGGCGCGGGAACGGTGGTGGTGGCGCCGGCGCCGGCGCCGACGCCGGCGCCCGAGGGGATTGGCGACGCGGACGGGGAGAGGTGGCCGGCGGCTGCCGGGGCGGGCGCGGGCGGCGACGACGCGGGCGGCAGCGACTGGGGCAGCGCCAGCCCGTCGGCCCGCGCCGCCGCCCGCCACGACGGTGCGGCCCACAGCTTGAGCGCCACCCCCCTCGGGTGGACCCCCTCGGGCGGCCGCCGCGACGGCTGGCACTGCGCGCGCGGCGGCCGCAGCCGCAGCCCGAGCGTCGACGCCCGCCGCGGCCCGAGCGGCGGCGGCAGCCGCCGAGCGCCGAGCCGAGCCGCAACCCGAGCGCGCCCCTCAGCGCGGTGCCGAGCCCGGCGGCGCGCGGCGGCACGCCGCCCGCCGGGCCGGCCGTGGCGCGGTGGGGGGGGGGGAGGGCGCCGCCGCCGCCGCCGCCGCTGCCGACGGCGGCGGCGGCGGCAGCAGCGCCGACAGGCGGTCCGGCGGCGCCCCCGCCGCGGTCTGCTACGACGACGGCGACGATGTCGACGATGGCGACGGCGTCCACGGTGGCGCCGCGGCGGCCGCCCCGGGCGGGGTCCCTGCTGGCGGCGGCGGCGGCGGCGACGCCGACACGGACATTGCGATCGACGCCCTTTCGCAGCCGCTCGCGGCACTCACGCCGCGCTCGCCCCCCCCCCTCCCCGCGCGGCTGCCGCTGGCCTTCCCCACGGCGGCGTCGCCCGGCTACGGCCCGCGTCTGGGCGGCGGCGGCCTGCCCCCGTCGCCAATTGGCGGCTCTTTTTCGGACGGCAGCGGCGCGGCGTGGGCGTCGCCGCCCGCGACGGCGTCCCCCCCCCTGCCGCCGCCGCCACCGACCCCGCCACCGCCGCCGCCGCTGCTCCTGGCGCTGCCGGCCGCCATCGCGGGCGCCGCGGCGGGCGGTGGCGACTCAGGCGCGGGGAGGGAGGACGGCGGCGCGTCGCCCGGCGGGGCGTCGCCGCCCCCTCCCGCGGGCGGCGGCCGCCTCCTCGCGACGGCCCTGCCCGCGGGCGCCCCGCCGCCGCCGCCGCCGCCGCCGCCGCCGCTGCCACCGCCGGCCGGCGGCTCCCCCGACGCCGCCCTCCGCGGCCGCGTCGTCTCGGCCGACGGCCGCCGGCGGGCGGCCGCGGCGCTCGCCGCGCTCGACGCGGTGGAGGCGGCGGCCGCCGCCGCTGCGGCGGCGGGGGGGGGATCCCGCCGCGGGTGCGGCGCCGCCGGGCGTCCCGGCCGCCCCTGGACGGCTTGGTTTCCCGACCGCCGCGGCGGCGGCGGGGCTGCCCGGTCGCGCCGCCGCCGCCGCTGCCGCCGCCGCGGGCGAGACGGGCGGTGTGTATGCCGCCGCGGGGCCGCCGCCGCCGCCGCCGCCACACACCGACTGGGCCGACGTCGGCGGCGGCGGTGGCGGCGGGCGGGCGGTGGCCGCGGCGGCCCCGCCGGCCGACGGGGCGGCGCCGGAGCCGGCGCCGGGCTTTACGACGGCCGCGGCGGCGCTGCGCGCGTCGGCGGGCGGCCGGCGGGCGGGCGGGGCGGCGGGCGGGGCGGCCGCGCCACCGGCGGCTGCCGCCGCCGGCCGGACGGCGGGCGTGCCGACGGCGGCCGCCGCGCTCGCGCCGCCCGCCGCCGCCGCCGCCGCCGCGGACGGGGCGCGCGGCGGGCCGTCGCCGCCCCGCGGCGCGGTGGCGGCCCCCCCCCCCCCCGCCGCCGCCGGCGCGGCGGGCTTCACCACCGCCGCCGGGCGGCCGCTCCCCCCCCGGCGGTGGGCGCCCCCCGCCCCCCCCCGGCATCGCGGCCGGCTTCACCACCGCCGGCGGGCGTCCTTTCCGTCCCCCGCCCCCCCCCCCGCCCCCCCTTCCCCCCCGGCGGCGCGTCGGGCTTTACCACCGCCGCCGGGCGGCCGCTCCCCCCCCCCCGCCACCACCCCCGCCGGCCACCGCCGCCGCCCCCCCGCCGCCCTCCGTGTCGGCGGCGGTGCTCGGCCGCGCCGCGGCGCTGTGCATGGCGCCGGCGGGGGCGGTGGCGGCGGGCGGCGGCGGCGCGGGGGGGCGCGCGTGGACCGCGCCGCGGCGGTGGGGGCGGGGGGGGGGGGGGGGGCGCCGGCGGCGGGGGGGGGGAGTGGGGCGCCCCGTCGCCGCCTCCGCTGGGGCGCCGCCCGCCCGCTCTGGAGGCGGCCGCCGCGCCCGCGGCGGCGGGGGGGGGGGGGCACCGCCGCCGCCGCCGTCGGCGGCGGCGGCGCCCTGGCGGCGGCGGCGCGGCCGCCGCGGCGGGTGCTGGGCGGGCTCGTCTCCGACGCGCGGGCGCTGCTGAGCGACCTGCCGCCGCCCCCGCCTGGCGCCGCCGCCGCCGCCGCCACCGCCGGCGGGGCAGCGGCCGCCGCGGGCGGCGGCGGCGCGCCCCCCCCCCCTCGCCCCGGCCGCCGGAACACGTGCCGCACGGGCGGATCGAGGTGGTCGGGCGGCTCGCCCCCCTCCCCGCGTCGCCTCGCCGCCGCCGCCGCCGCCGCCGCCGCCGCCGCCCGGCCGCGGCTGCCGGCGGGGGCGCTGACGGAGCTGGCGCCGCTGGTCCTCGGCGGGCCCGCCGTGGCGGTGGCGTACGTCTTCCCGCCGTGGCGGTACGACGCACCGGGGGGGGGGTGGGGGGGGGGGGAGCGGCACTGGGGGGGACGGCGCTGGGGTGGATGGCGCTGGTGGCGGCGGCGGCGGCGGCGGTGGGGGAGGCGGGGGAGGCGGGGGCAGCGGCGCGCCCGCCGCCGTTCGGGGGGGAGGGTGCCCGCGCCGCCCTGCTGCGCCACTTCTGTACCTACTTCGGCACCCGCAGGGTGTTGGCGGTGGCGGCGGCGCTGCCCGAGGGGGGGGGACGGGGGGGGGGGGGGGCAGGAGGAGCGTCGCCGCGGAGGCGGGCGGCCGTCGCGACGTGCTCGTGGAGCGGAGGGGTTCGTGCACAGCTCGAAGAAAAAGGAGGGCGCGTTTACACTTGTGCTTCGGAGTCAAAGTCATCCACCTCTGAGCTGCCCCCGTCGGCGACCTGGCCTGCCATCGGAGCTACACACTCCTCAGGCGTTCGCTGCTCACCGGCAGGCACAAGGATATCGCGCATCCGCTTCTTGACCTCATCAATCAGGCCGTCGTCCTCGCCCGCGTCAGTGAGATTTCAGCGTTGACGCGTACGACGCCAGCTCCGCCGCACGGGACTGCTGCTTCATCGTCGCCGCCATAATCGAGGCATTGTCGGCAAGGTGGATGAGAGCAGCGTCGCGCTCGTCCGCCGCGCGTCGCCGCTTGCGGTTGGCGCCCGGCTGCGGTGTCCGTGTCGCCTGCCCCGTTTCATCCCCTTCCACCCCTGCGGGCCCCACGTCCGTACTCGCCAGGCTCAATGCCATGCTGTTGTTCTTGAAGAGATGGAACAAGTAGTCCAATACAGTGTCGCCATCAGAGAACTGCCCCCAGAGATCGGGATTGTTCTGCCCCGACTTGGTGTACTTGGCGTATGCAGACCAGAAGCTGGCGGCAATCTGTAAGGCGGCGACACCGACGCCATTGAGTGGAACAACAGAAAAAATCGTGGCAAAGAGCACAAGCGGTAACCATGTCAATGGAAGCAGCACAGTTTCAGCCAGCATCGCCAATGCTGGGCACGGCACATAAAAATCCAACAACAAGTGAGCCGAAACACAAGTGCGAGCAACACAAAGCATACCTCTGCCCACTTCGCTTGCAGCGTCACGCCGGTGCGAACGTGAGGGTGGACATTCGGGTCAATGCCGCAATCGCCGCACTCGTCAGGAACTGTGAAGACGTCCTCGCCGTTGAAGACAGGTGCCACTAGCGCAACCCAGACCGCGCCACGGCTCGTACGGGCATCTTGCTGGGCTCGGCTCATAGGCCCTCGGGAGACCACCACTCCCGAGGCGACCTCCCCCAGACACATCACGTGGCCCAATCGAATCTTCTCATGCTTGGTGAACGACGGCGCGCGCTGTCGGCCCGCACGAGCGGGGGTCGTCGACCCGTCCGCTGCGCCCGACTGTGTCTGCGTCGCGGGGGTGCCTGCCACGCTCTCCGCCGGGGAAGGCACTGGGACGTCGTCTCCCGCTAGCTCGGACACTTGTGTGTCCCCCGGCATGTCGGCTACGGCAGACAGTGGGTGGTCGGAGGGGCGGGGACGGTCGTCAGCCGAGCAGGGAGGGCATGGGGGTGGTGGGGGGACAGATGCAGCCTGCGGCCCCCCACCAGCGCTGAGTGCAATGCCGCTCCGACGGCACCTCTCCTCGAGCTCTCTCTTCAGTCCGTGCGTTGACAAACCCCTCTGACGCAGCATCTCCCGCAAGCTGCGCACGGTGGGTCCGCCACTCATGTCCGACGGCACCTTCGCACCGCGAAGCACAGAGAGGACTCACCGCAGGCCCAGGGAGTGAGAGAGCGGGTACTGTGCGTGGGGGTAAAGTGCATGAAGAGGAAAGGAACACAGACGCACGATGTGGATGGGAGGGCGACAGGGGTGAGGTTGTCCCCTGCGCAGCGATGGGCTGGTGAAAAGCGAGGCTCCCCCTGTCTGGACACCTGCAGACGAACGGCGCTCTGGGAAGAACGGCGGTTGAGCTTCCAGTGCAAGCGCCATCGCTGCGCGGTTGGGGAAAATGTGCGGTGGTCCGTGCTCGTCCTTCAACCGCCCACGCGTGTGTGCCCGGTCCACACGGGAGCGATCTGCCGATGAAATTTTGCTGCACTGTTACCAATTGTGCGGGTTAAGCCGACGACTAAGTTCCTTAATAGCGGTGGTACATTGTCACAGCCGTTGACCACGCCGATTTCGAGGTCCGTACCGTTTGTGACAGTGTGACGCGGGCGGCCAATGGGATGGCCGATACCGTCATGGTACGGTACAAAAGCGCTGGCTGCGAACGGCCCTGAGAGCGCGCAAGCTCTTCAGGGAAAATGCGCCCACGAGTGTGGTCCGTCAATGCCTCCGCTTTAAGAAGCAGGTTGCTCGCGCACCCATCTACTGCCACTCGCCGCATGCTGCGCTCGCTCACCTCCGTGGCAACTGCTGTCCGCTGGAACACTCAGTTCACTTCAGAGGCGCGCCCAAACGTGCACTCCCGCTCGAAGATCGCGCGCAGGTTTGCAGTGACGCCTGCGCACTCCCTGCTCAGCGGCCCCACCGCACGGTCCGTCGCGCATCCGGTCGCAATCACACGCCGCGGTGGGGGCATTGTGCATCAGCCACTCGCGCCTACACAGCGTAAGCGCGGGGCCCGGGAGACGCCCGCTTGAAGCACGGCGGTGAGGAGCTGATCAAAGATCTTGAGCGGGCAAGAAAGGCGGGCACTCCATGGACAACATCTTCGTGAGATTGGAAGACTAAGCTGTTTCGATTATGTCGGACTGGACGGAAAGCCCTGGTACATCTGCGCTCCTTCGACCCGATCTCTGGAAGCGCAGAAAAGGCGAGAAGATTTGCAATTTCCAGGGTTGTACTCCTGTCTGTATGTTGACATGATCTGTAACCATGACCGGTGACACGAGCGTCGCACCGGCGTACCAAGGCGCTGCTTGTGCAGATGTGAGCCCGAATTCAACGGGCTTGGGGCGCCAAAAAATCCCACATGACGCTTGTGCATCTTCCACCAGCAAGCTGGACGCACACATATAAAGCCTGTCATCGGCACATGTCATTTTCAGAAAGTAGGACAAATGAATTGCACGGACCGCGGAGATATGGGCAGGCGACGACACTCCATGAAAATGAGACAAGCTGTCTGGGATCCACATTGACGAACGAAAAGCACGACGAAAATATCGCCCAGTTGCGTCCAGCTCTTCGTATCTGAATCAGTCAGATAATAGTCAGGAGACAGAGTAGTCCGCTGTTGCGATTTACAGATAAGGGTCCGTGGATCCATAAGATTTCAAGCCTTTCGTCTGAATAGAAAAAACAACTGAAATAGACTGTGCTGTGATTTCAACGATAGAGCGCTTAAACGCCAAAAAACTTATCTTATGTCATTTGAGAGTCAGCTTACAGATTTTTTTTCTATGATATGGATGCGAAAGCGTATGGTTGAATGGATTTGTGTCTCGTCCTGCACAAGCGTCCGAGTGACGCGATGGAGACCGAGACATCGAGCACTGCACTAGGACGCTCAGAACTGAGCACACTCGGTCAGGTTGCTCCTCTTGTTGTCCTGCGCTGCTTGCAAGCAACTTTCTAGGGCTTTCTTACGCCTGCGTCGCTTTTTTTTGCTTGGTGATGAACCGCGCCCGAGGGGTCGTGGTCGACGCTCCTAGCCCCCCTCATGTTTGTCGAGTGTCTTTTTGCACAATCTTACGTGAGGCGACTCATGTTAAATGAGAGAGCCACTGTCGCTGTCGTCTCACTTTCATATGCTGGATTACGGCTCTCACACTTTATGTCATTCGACCAAGCTCTACTGCTCTTCTCAATTTGTACACACCAAGCCATGAGGTCTAGATCATGCCTGAGCCGTTCCGTTGTGGCCAGTGCGAGGGCAGCCAAAGAGCTGGTATCACAGAAGCGCAGCCGTTCCGCCATTCAATTCTTGTCACATCAACAGGTGAACCCAGCGCACCCACATCATTCGCACGACGCTCTCCTCGACTGCTGGTCGCGCGCGACAGCAGAAGTCAACGAACATTTGCTGAAGATGCTGTTCACTGAAAAATGAATTGCAGAACCAATGAAGTCACTCTTCACGGAACTGAAATCAACTTCTCACATAATGGCTCAAAAAATAAGGCCACATGACTTGAAGCACAAATTCGGTCTGCTTTTTCGGTGATACGTGGAACCAGATTCGCTGCACATTTCGCTCGGGAGAGCAATCAGTTCCGTTTGTGCGCCCATTTAGACGATGCGGCCCCCGTCGTGGATCGCGGCAATGGGCTCGCCAATTTGCTCTGAAGATCGCCGACGCGCAGTGTTGACCGACGTGCGGACGTGTGCGGCGTGGGCAGGGTCGTTCTGCTTCCACCACTGCGGGCAGGTCTTTAGTAACAGTCTGAGAGGGGTCGCAGATCCTCGGGATGCAACGCCGCTCAACTGATCCCTCCCGCTTGACCCCGCCTTGGCAAGTCCAGTTTAGGACGGATACCACAGCTCATAAATGAGGCTTAACAACCACCGCGAGCTACACTCGGACACCTGACGTGTTGGTGCGTGATTGAACAAGAAAACTTTTGAGTCCCAGGGTCGATAAGAGCATAAGCACGAAAAGAGAACCAGGCAGACATCGAGGCCATGGCTTGTACTTCGGAGAGCAAGATAAACTGTAGAATAAGTTGCGCCTTTTCTGTGTACAATGAATTCTAAAATCTTCAGAGTGTTCAGCCGTACTTCACAGAATGCTTGGCACTGAGACCGATAACAACTGTCGCGGCATGCCTTCAGAATTGCAGCGCATGTCGCTTGAACCTGCATTCACAATGAAAAAAACATATGGTGTCCAAACGCATCCACGCAGCGGCTACCGGGCGACGCGTGGTAGACAGAGAGCGTCATCTCCCAAGCGTGCCATGTCAGCTACTGTAAATTGAAGAGCAGCTGCCGACTTCGTCAACGGAGTCAACTGATTCGACACACCTCTAGTCCGAAGCCGAACCTGACTGCCAAAAACTCAGTAGGACGTTGTTAGGAATCTATCAACAAAGAAGCACGACTTGATCTCAGCAATTGAAGCGCACGTAGACTTTGCCGGTCGCGAAGCCGGTCCTTCGGTGCCACAAGGGCTGTTCTGTGCCCCATCACACGCTTAAATCAGCGATCGTTCGACAAGAAAATTTTTTGCATTTTCGCGCTTTGGTCAGCGCTCTTCAGTGCGATCCAAAGTAAATAATCTATGCTTCGCTATCATTTACAGTCACTTGTTGTTTCTTGAGGCTACACATTGTGACCTTCTTGAAGGTGCGCGCACAATTGACAGTTGGGCCGTGTCAGATGACAGCTCCGTTTCTACGGCGTACGCTGCATTGTTAGTTTTTGCGGCGCTCTTCGACTCAGACACTTGAGCTGCGCATTTTGCGAGCTACTGCGTATGGGTGGGTGCCTTCGAGAAATTTCAGCGGGCCGGCAACGCATTTTATGACTCTAGCACGACGTAAACGTTCTGTCGATGTCAACCCGGAACGCGCCTCACAGCAGCTCCTGGCAGTTGCGCTCTCAGGCTCACAAAATGCCTTTCCACACCACGATCACCATGTTTAATGCGCGCTATCGAGCCGCCCCACTAGATGGCGTGCTCATCCTATGCCTGGTAAACATCAGCCCCTCGCTGCGCGTCGTAGGTAGAGCGGAAATCAAAGTCCTGCTCCCCCAATACCCACACCAGCCAAAGCTCGGAAGCCGCGGCGGCCATCACAGTGTGCACCTTCCCCGCGGGGATGACAAGGACGTCTCCGTCGGCCAGGGCAATCACCCGGCCGCCCACAATGGCAACAGCCGTCGCACTGGAGCTCTCCGGAACGGTGCCCACCGTCGCTCCCCCCGCGCCACGCCAGAAGAAGAGCACCTCCCCCACCTCGTGCGCGTGCGGCGGTATGGCCGCCGCGGCGGCTACCACTTCCACGCCCGCCGACAAGTGCGGCAGCGAGCGTGCTGTGAGCAGCGCTCGCTCTAGCCGTGGGTCGCCGTCGCCAAGCCGCCGCGCGCCGGGAACGGCTGCCAGTTCTGCCGCCGAGCGGGGGGCGCGCATGTGCCCTACAACCCCTTCAGCGTCAGCGGTGGTAGTCGTCGTCGTCGTGGTCGCGATGATAGTAGGAGCGCCTCCGACGCCGCTTACGTGGTTTGCAGGAGTCTCGGCGCGCGGGCCTTCGCCGGCGGACGGCAAGAACCTACCGAGAAGCACGCCAAGGAAGCACGCGGCGGCAGGGAGGAGAAGGCGCGTGAGCAGCGCCGGCGCGCCTGACGGCCGCATTACGGATGGGGATGAGGGTGGGGCGGTGGGAGGAGCCATGCCGGGGGGGCGCAGTGGGGCAGACAGAGGGGCAGTGGATGTTGACGGGACAGGTCGCGGAATCTGGTGCGGCGCCCGGCCCAGCCAACTGTGATGCATGGGTGGAACTTACGTACACATTTACGCCAAGTGTCTGGTCAACCTGTCGAGGTGAATCATACGTGGCGCCCATCGTCTCGTAACACCAAAATTACAGAATCATTCGACCAAAAACCTTGCTCCATACGCAGAAACAAACTTATGCTGGAGTTCATCCAATCGAAAGCACCTGCGAGAGGAAAATGCATGGGAATTTAGTTGTGACTTGAATCTCATCGACTGCATTAATCTGCTTCATGCAACAAATCATGTGCTTCAGCCGTTCTCCAAAAACCGGTGCACTCAGAAAAGCCGGCAACAAGACGCCAGGAAGATTCTTCCAAAATAACCGTCTTTTTACGGAGCTACTTGGCCATCAGATAGCTTCAGGCAGGAAAACTTTCGATCCTGCTGTCTGTCGACCTCTCGTTCGCTTGACGAAGAGACAGCTGAATTGTAGCTAATCCTCAATAGGAACCTGCCTTCAATGTACCATCCTCCTGACGTAACACTAGCGATCCCGTAGGCGCGCGTCAAGTACCACCCGAAAGGGCTTGCCACAATCGATAGGTAAATTCCATCGATTGTGACAGGGAGTACTCAAGCAAGCTTCCGCGCCCGCCCTCTTCTGGCCCGAAAGCTGTCCCTCAGACGGAAGGATCGCCCGCCGGCGCACGCCTTCCACCCAATCAGAGGCGCGCGAGGGGGAGGGCTAGCCTCACCGGTTATGTGACCGTTGGGGGTTCGCAAACCACCCGACTCCTTCGCAGGGGTCGGGGAGGGGTCGCCACGCCTTCCTCGGCGGGTGTGGTCGCCCGTGGTGCTGCAGCGCGCGGCCGTCCACTTAGCAGTGGACGGCCCCCGCGTGCCCCCGTAGGCGTACATATGCCGCATACCACCCGTGTTAGCTTGTCGCCGTCCCTCGGCGACCAGGTTGCCTCGTCCGTCGTGTTGACGGACCATGCCGGTGCCCCACCGGTGGCGCAGCGGTATTGCGGGGGAGATCGTCTTCCGCCCGTTGTCGGAGTGGGTGCTCCGGCCGGAACAGATGACGCCGGCGGACGTCAACGCGGAGCTTATGCAGGTAGTCCCTGAACATCACCGCGCGTGTCTCCGCCGCATGGCCGAGGCGAACTGGACGCTGCCGAATCGCTTCGTCGACGTGACGGCATCGGGGCCTGTCGCAACGTGCGACAGCGTGCGCTTCCACGATGTGCACGGCGTCCCGTCGACGGGGCAGCCGGGCGTGCACGCGATCACGTACATGTCGTTGGCATTTGCCAACGAGGTGCTCCGGCAAGAGACGCGTGTGGAAGGGCTTCAACCGTGGCTGCGCGGTCTCTTCTTCGTGGCGTGCAAGCGCTTCGAACGGCGGCACTCATCCCCGGTACACGCGGTGGCGCTGGCGTTCGATCGCCTGCGGCGAGAGTGGCCCCAGGCCCGTTTCGTAGAGGGTGAACTGTACGAGGGGCAGGACATGATGTACACCCCGACGTCCGCTATGCGGCCCGCCCTCGTCGGGTTGAGTGCTCTCCTTCGACACCATGCCTCTGTGTCGTATTCCGAGCGCCGCCCCGTCGACATGGACATGTCGATGCATGGTGGGGGGTACTTGACGAGCCGCCGTCGGCCGTCTAGCGTCGTTGGCCGTCGCCGCGTGGTGGTGACGTCCTGCGGGTTCCTCTGCCCATTGTGGGCCCGGTGGTTGGACGCTACCTAACCCTCCGCCGCCGAGGAACTTGTAGCGTTATTGGTCGTTCTCCGGCCCTTGTCCGCCCCGCGTCGCCACCGCCAGAGGACAAAGAGCTACCAGAACGAACGGGCCAGAAAGTCCTACACACACTTGGCCAACTCAACGCCCGGAGGTAAGGGAAAAAGGCTAAAGCCCAAGGGAAAGGAGAACCCAAAGCAACGTTGCTTTACAAGAACGATCTCGCGTGGCCCGCAGGCCAAGCCCCCAAGAGCTCTCCACACCACTTTCCGAGGGGCCACCAGGGCGCCCCCTCTCAGGGGCGTCTCCAGCGGGCCAAGTGCCAGCGAGCACGTGCCCCGCCGGGGCACCCCGCACCACGCTCAAGTCCGTCCACTCAGATACAAGCGAAAAATCCTCACACAGGTGCAATCCGCCCAAAAACCCAATGGAAAAAAAGAGCGAAAAGCACGAAATCACGCAGTAAAAATCCATAAGAACAAATACAAGAGAAACCATAAATGGCAAGCCACCAAGTCTAAACAGGGGAAAGGCCGCCACAACTGCTACCCTGAACGAGTCCGCCACCATGCCCCCGCGGGCCATGCAGCCACGCGGCCCCCGCGGGCCGCCAGGTAACGCGGGACCGCCGCAACGCAGGTCTCGTCAGGCCGCCACAGTTGGCCCCTAACGTTACAGAACTCGTGCCTTTGCCCGAGTTGTTCGCGGACGCCGGCTTGAGCTCCCCTCCGACGATGCCCATGCTGGCGGAGTACGCGTAGTCCTACTGTGAGAATCCAAAATGCACGCCCACCGTTAAGCCAGGTCAAGTGCTCATGGAACGACGCACCGCCGCCAGGTTCACATGACACAGAGAAATATTCACATACATCCCTATTCACATTCACCCGTGACCGGCCGTCGCGTACAGTCTCGCACAGCAACGCACACCGCAGGAATTGAACCTGCCCCCACACCCAGAGAAGCTACCATGTGAGAATCCAAAATGCACGCCGACCGTTAAGCCAGGTCAAGTGCTCATGCAACGACGCACCGCCGCCAGGTTCACATGACACAGAGAAATATTCACATACATCCCTATTCACACCTACCTTGGGGACGCCAGCCACGTCGCGTGCTTTGTGAAACAGATGGATGCGATGCCCAGTTTTTTTCACGATACGGAGCCCACGCAGGCACCACTCATATATTCCCCCCCCCGGGGCCAGACGCGGGGGTGCTGCGGCCGGCAGCGCGCCCGCCGTCGCCGTGCGCCGGCGATCAGCGGCCCAAAGTAAATCCCAAACTGATTAGCCCCATTTGTGGCCTCGGTGTCAAACTTCAAGCAAAGCGGGTGCGATCGCAATACGTGAAAGATCACAACACTCCCTTGCAGCCGCGCCGCCCAAATGCTCCAATGGGAGACACGCTGAGCCAGCCGCGCCAACGCCCGAGCAGATCCTTTGCTCGTTGGGCCGGCTCTGCTTGCAGCAACTGGGGCAGGTCCACCGAGTCCGCCCCACGACCCCGTCTAGGGGGGTCCTGCCCCCCCCCCCCCCCCCCGCCCCGTCCCGTACCTCATCGTAACTCCACGCCGAGTCCGACGCGGAAGTTGGCAATGGCGTCCACGGCAAGAGCCTTGGTGCGGCCATCGGCCACCATTTCGGCAAAGTGCAGGTAGGAGAAGGCCACCTCCTGCCGCATCACCCGCTCGTGCACCATGCGCAGGGCCACGTCCAGGTGCTTGGCGCGTGTTGAGGCCGCACCGTTGGCGATCATGGCCAAGCACGACTGGTTGTCCTCCGCGATGGGGATGACCACTCCCGCCACGCCAAAGTCGTTCAAGAGGGAGCGGAGCCACAGCGCGTGCTTGGTGGCAGCCGCCACCGCCAGCAGCTCCACCTCTGCAGTAGACGTGGCCACCATCGGCTGGCGCTTGCTTGTCCAGCTGACCGCCGACCCGTGCAAGGTAAAGACATATCCCGTCGTCGACTTGCGGGAGTCCACGTCCCCGGTATAGTCGGCGTCGACGTAGCTGCGTACGCCCTCAGATGTCCGCCCGCCAAAGGTGACACCCACCTCCATTGTGCCCCTCAGGTACCGTAATACCGACTTGGCCGCTGACCAGTGCAGCTCCCTCGGTGCCGACATGAAGCGGGACAGCACCCCCGCCGCGTAGGCCATGTCCGGTCGGGTGGTCACCGCCAGGTACAGCAGCGACCCCACCACCTCAGCGTAGACCACCCTATCCTCCAACGGCCCCCCCTCGTCCTTGGTGAGCCGTAGCGACGGCCCCATAGAGAGGCGGTTGGCCTTACAGCTGCCTAGCCCATGGCCGTCGACCAGGGTGGTAATCAGGTGGGGGTGGCTCATGTGGATCGTCTTGCGGTACGGTCTCGGATGACCTTCATTCCCAGGAAGCGCTTGATGCCCCCTAGATTGCGCATATCCACAGCCGCGTCCATAAGCACCTGCTCCTTAGCAACGCCTTCCACCGTAGCCGCCGCCACAAGCACGTCATCGACGTAGAACAGCACATAGATGGTGCCGTGGACCGGGTCCTGGAAGACAAAGGGGCACGGATCCGCCGTCGACTGCTTCGCCCCGGCGCCAACCAGGATGGCTATCAGCTTGTCCGCCTCCAGGCGGCCGGCCTGCTTGAGGCCGTATAGGGCCTTCAGGAGCCGGTACACCATATGCGTGGCCCCTTGGTGGTAGCCTGGCGGCTGCTTGACAAAAATCTCCTTGTCAGTGTCCGCATTGAGGAAGGCAGTGCGGATGTCAATAAGGTCGAGCTCCCAGTCCCAAGCCGCGACGAAAGCCAGCAGCAACCGCACCGTCGTCATCATCGCCACCGACGCGCTGACTTTGTCGTAGTCCGCGCCCGCCTTCTACTCAAAGCCCTTTGCCACGAGCCGCGCATTGTGGCGGGACACCCGTCCGTTCTCGTCCCGCTTGACGTTGAGGAAAAACTTGGTCTCAATGGCCTTCCGCCCTCCCGGCAGCTCCGTCAGCTCCCAGGTCTTGTTCTCATGCAGGGCCTCCACCCCTGCATCCATGGCCTCCTGGAAGAGCGGCCAATCAGGCCGCTCTTTGGCCTCCTCCACTGAGACCGGGTTGTCTGTAAGAGGCACGGCGGTTGCGTCGTCCCTGGTGACGGCCGCCATTGCCGCTGCGCCAAGCCGGTCAGGCTGCCGTCGGTTGCGCACCGGGCGGCCATGCCGCACGGAGTTGGCCGCAGGCTCCCCGGCATCGGTACCAGACGGGGTGGGGGCAGCAGCTGACCCACCACCGCCGAAATCCGAATCATCCGGTGTTTGGCTGCTCACACCTGGGTTTCCCATTGTAATTCCACCACCCGTACTGCCGCTGGCAGGCTCAGATGCACCGCCAAGAGGATGGGTTTCATTTCCCGTGGGAGAGTTGATCTCGTCGACGGCGATGACCGGCGAGAAGAAGACGCCCGCAGTCGATGACGTCGATGAGGCGTTCTCATCCACGATGACGTCCCGACGCACCACCACCTTGCTGCACGCCTCGTCCAGCACGCGGTAGGCATGGCCGCCGGCCTCATATCCCACCATATGGCCCAAGAGGGTCCTGGGCTGCAGCTTCCGCTGGTTCTTCTTGGGGTGCAGGGCGTACGCGTTGGCCCCCCATACGCGGAGGTTGGACACGTCGGGCTTCTTTTCGGTGAACGCCTCTATGGGCGTGATGTTCTTGCCCGCCACGGGTGAGCGATTGCGCACACAGGCCGCAGCGGTCAGGGTCTCCGCCCACAGCTTGGCAGGGAGATTACTGTCGAATAGCATCGCCCGCACGCGCTCCAGCAGAGTCCGGTTCAGGCGCTCGGCCCTGCCGTTCTGCTGCCGGGTGTACGGCGCCGTGGACTCGGGGATAATGCCGCGTTCAGACAACAAGTTTTTGAGCCGCTTTCTTTTGTATTCGCCCCCGCTGTCCATGCGGATCCCCTGCACCCGCTTCTTGGTCAGCGTCTCCCAGCGCTTCACCCACGTCTCCACCACCGTGGGAGCGTCACTCTTCTTGGCAACCGGGATGGCCACCGCCACCTCAGACTGCTGCTCCTCCAGGCCGACAAAGTACATGTGTCCACCCAGCGACTCTGGTAGCGGGCCGCACACGTCCGTGTGCAGCATCGCCATGAGCTCCTCGTCTTCTTAGGACGACGTGAACGGGGCGTGGGACATCTTGGCTTAGACGCACGGCCCGCAGACGGACCCCGCCGCCGTCTCGACCTGCTCAGCCTTGAGGCTCATGCCGCTCACCATCTTGATGACCCGGCGCACGTTGACCAGCCCCAGGTGGCCAAAGCGCCTGTGTCGGAGCTGCGCGTCCCCAGACGCCTCCTCCATCGCAACCGCCGCAACAGCGCCGACGGAAGGGGTGGAGTCTAGGGCGTATTGCCCGTTGGGTACAGGGTGCGCGGTGATCACCGTCTGCCCCCGTAGAGAGACCGTGCACTTGCCGTCCTCAAAAGCGACCGAGCCGCCCTTGGACATCACCGCCCGCACAGAGAAGAGGTTTGCCGCCATGTCCGGCGCGTACAGCACCTTGTAGAGGACCATCCCGGGCCGGCCGGGGCTCGCCAGGGCAAAGTGAGCGTCGCCCTCCCCCAGCGCGTTCACAGTAGAGTCGTCTTCCAGCATTACAGTTGTTGCTTCTTCCTTGTAGTTCTTGAGGGAGGACCTGACCGACGTGATGTGCCTGGTGGCGCCCGAGTCGACGATCCACCAGGCGTTCACCTTGCCCACCACAGGTTGGCCCTTGGGTGCGCTGGTCGCCACCGCTCTGAATGCGACGGCGGCACCACCGCCACTGCTGCCAGCGCGTTCGTCACGCTTGGATTGATCCGCCTTTTTCTTGCGGCACTCGTACGAATTGTGCCCCTTCTTGTGGCACTAATAGCATTCGAAAATGCGCGTCTTGGCCGTACGTCCGTGCTTGTTGGGCGCGGCTACAAAGGCCGTTACTGCATCCACCGGCGCCGCTGCCGGCTCCGCATGACATCGTTGCTCCGCAGGCAGCAGCGTGGCCACCAGCTTGTCCATCTCGAGGCCCCCGTCTTAGGCCTCCAACACGGCGACCACCGTCTCGTAGGTGGCTGGTAGGCCGCGCAAAAAGTTGACGCACAGCACGTCCTCAGACATTGGGCTGCCCACCTCCCGTAGCTCATTGCGCAGAGCCTTGGCCCGCCCGGCGTAGGAGAGCAGGGATTCACCCTTGGCCATCCGGATTGCTGCCAGCTGCCGCGTTAGCTGCGTGCGGTGGGCCATGGAGCGGCTCTGGAAAACCGCCGCCAGCGCATCCCACGCCTCACGGGCCGTGGTGCACGTCTCGATCAGCGGAACCAGGTGCTCCGCCACGTCGAGGAGAATGTGCGCCAGGGCGCTTTGGTCCTTCTCGATCCACTAGGCGACGGCCGCAGCCACCGCAGTATCGTTGCCCTCAGGCATAGCCGTCTCGAGCGTCTCTCAGCGCCCACGGGACACCAGGTAGGCCTTGAACAGCACGGACCACGTTGCGTAGTTTTCGTTCAGCCGGGGCGCCCTTGTCGCGGCCACAGGCTCCAGGTCCGTCATGGTGGCGTCGCACGCAGCGTGCGCCACGAGGGGTGGGGTTGCGTCTACGCCCAACCGTCTCCTTGATCGATCCACCTGCTAGGTGACGGCGGCGGGAACGCGGGTGTCCACGACGACGGCGCCTCGCACGCAGCACCGCGGCGCTGGGCCCATGACCTGTTGTGAAACAGATGGATGCGATGCCCAGTTTTATTCACGATACGAAGCCCACGCAGGCACCACTCATATATTCCCTTCCCCGGGGCCAGACCCGGGGGTGCTGCGGCCGGCAGCGCGCCCGCCGTCGCCGTGCGCCGGCGATCAGCGGCCCAAAGTAAATCCCAAACTGAGTAGCCCCATTCGTGGCCTCGATGCCAAACTTGGAGCAGAGCGGGTGCAATCGCAATGCATGAAAAATTACAACAGCGTGGACCATAGTGCCCACGGAGATGGCGTAGGACTATGCCGTCGTCTGGTTCCAAGCCATCCAGGAGCGGAGTGTGCTGATGCGCGTGAAGCGCACCCTGCTCGAGGGCTTCTCCCGGTTGCCGCTGGACGACCTTCCGGAAGGGTCGCCCGCGGGGTCCGCCGTGTCATTCGGTCGGTGCGTCACGGGTGCGATGACGGTCCCCTGGTCCTACGTTGCCGCGAGGGTGGACGTTGGGGGGGTAGGGGACGCCGCCCGGGAGGCGATGTTGCGCTCAGCGACTTGAAAGGCGGTGACGATCCCTCTTCGGCGGGCCCGAAGGTGACAGGTGGCACTGCGTCGGCGCGGGCACCGACAACCAGGTTCCTGCACGCCCTGAGCAATTCCAGCGCTCGGCGTCAGGAGGCGTTGCGCGACGGCTCGAGGCAGGCGGCCGAGCGGTTGGCAGCGGCCAAGGCGGCGGATCAGGAGGAGCGGGAAGAAGGACGGCAGCGCGCCTGTGCTGCTAGCCGCGCGGCACGGGCAGCGGCTCGCGCGAACGCCCAGCGGGGCTCGTCGGCGGGCCGCACCCGTTACGCCGGTGCGGGTCGGCGGGGTGCCGACCGGCTTAACGCTGGCCGTTTCGGTCGGCGGCCGTCGTCCGTCTCTCCTCGCGCCGGAGGAGAGGGGAGACTTGGTTACCCCGTTCGGGCCGGGGCGGCGGCGGGACCGTCACCTCAGCCAGGGACGGGGGTACGTACCGGGGGGTCGCCGTCGGCTTCCGCGATCGCTCGTGCAACCGAGGCGGACCGTCGTCGGCAGAACGACGAGGCGCCGGCGCGTGCTGCGGCAGCTCAGGTGGCCGCTGAGGCGACAGCAGCAGAGCACGCCGCTGAGGCGGCGGCGGCGGACCAGGCCGCCGAGGCTGCCAAGGTGGCCCGCAAGCGCGCCAAGGCGTTCGTGTAGCAGCAGGAAGCAGCCGCGGCGGCTCAACGTCGTTGGGCCGCTAGCGGGGACGATGACGCCCCATGGTCCCCCCAGCTTGGGGGGTCCTCCCGCGGCCGTGGAAGGGGTCGCAGTGGCGGTGGCGGTGGTCCGGCGCCACGTATGTCAACACGGGGTCGGCCTTTGCGATCCGGTGCTGCGGGGGACTCGAAAGAGCCTCCCCCGCCCGATGAGGTGACCGGTGCGGGAGACTTCGGCAGCCCTCTTCGTGGAAAGAGGGGCCAAAGTGGCAGCGGCTCGGGCCCGGGCGCCTCCGAGAACCGTCAGTCCCGCCCGCGTCAGCGGCACAGCCGTTCCGAAGACACGACGAGCGCGTGCCGCAGCCGCCGTCAGCGGTCGTCTTCGCCGAATACATCGGGCCGTGCGCGAGGTCGGTCTCCGCAGCGCCGTTGTCGCTCGCGTCGTTGTAGCCGACGACGTGATGGGTCGAGGTAGACGGTGGAGACGCGGTCAACACGCCGACGGCAAGATTCGTCGTCCTCGTCTCAATCGGCGCACCGACGTCAGGCTGGGGGCGGGTCTCGCCACGCCTCTTGGTCGTCCTCTCCCGTGGGATCCCGCCACCGGTCGCGTACCGCGGAGGGGTACAAGGCTGGTCCTGGGAGAGTGCCGCTGGTTGCATCGCCGGCGGACGAGTCGGCGTTCCGCCGACTCTCCCGCGCGGAAGACGTGCACGAACTGAAGCGCATGCATCTCCCATCGAACGTGCTCAACCGTGCCTGGTGCGAGACGGTACGCGTGATGCAGAGGGCGTTACGTCTGGAGGCGGACCGTCTCGATGGTGCCACTCTTGCGGTGGCGTCGCGGTGGTTGGCGGACGCCGCGCTAGACGCGGCTTCCCGGACCGTGTTGTACGACCGGTTCCGCAACGCCTTAGACGAGATGATGGGTGACCCCCGCGAGGGGTCACCGGGCCGCTTCAACGTGGCCAATGTATGGGGCTAGGAGAGGAAGTGCCAAGTGTCGCAAAAGCTCTCGCGTGTTTGGTAAAGCCGGTGGGGTGGATAGCTCTCGGAGGACACCTTTGTACCAATGAATCGCCCCAGGCGTATACATGCAACACCGGTCCGCATGTGACTCGTCAGAAACAGCTAGTGTGAAAAAAAGAAACGTGAAGCACAAGACAGGAGATCCATACGATACATATGAGAGGGAGCATCCCGTACCAATAGGACAGACGTGCCGCAAACACAGACGGCAATCATTTCAAGCACAGCCAGTACCTGTAGGGTTCCTTGTCGAACGGCTCGGCGCCGCCCGGGAGCGCCGGTTGGACACCATTGTTGCGGTGAGACAGGGAGTTGGACGAGACCAGGAAGGTGGTACGACGTAGAAGCGTGCGCAGGGCGGGGATGCCCACATGCGCGCTGTTGGCAGTAAAGGAGCAAGCACGATCGCGTCCAAAGACAGCAAGGTGGCACCAATTGGGGAGGCAACTGAGAAAATTCAAGTACGGCGCAACTAGAATCAGTTGCGTAAATCAACTGCACAACTGCCAATCCTGGGAGACCGACTCCCTTCGTGGTCGCATTCACGCCACTCTGTGCACCGCAGCCGCTACTCCAGCCGACCACGCGCCCTGTCCGCGCCGCCGCCGCCGCCACGCGTGCTCCGTGGGGCGCTGTGGCGGCGGCCGTCGCCGCTGACCGCGCATCGCTTCCTCTGCGTCCACTTGGGTCTTGTCGCGCTCCCCATCCACTTTTTCTTTCCCCCCCCTTCCGACCTCTTACTAGCTGTGCGCGGCGGACCGGAGTCAGCCCGCGCGTCCACCAGGCCGCAGATAACGGGCGCCCGCCACCACCGCCGCCACCGTCACCTCGTCAGGCACCACTGCCCCCCCTCTGGCCACCAATGCCTGCACCAGCGGCGGTCTGGAGGCCTCGTCGGCCGCTTCGCACCCATCTCCCACCCACAGTAAGCAGTGCGATGGAACCCCGAGAGAAAGGCACATTTACTCGTTACTAAAGACCTCCCTCGTTTACAAGACAACATGCTTATCTCTCACAAAAAGAGTACCACCAACAGCATTGATTGACTGCTCGTTCACACCGCGCAGCACACCCCCCAAACTCGTAAAGCACTCAGTATCCCGCCGCTTCTCGGCGAGCCCAGCCCCTCCGTGACGGTCTAGAGCGGACTTCACGCACTCTATATATGCGAAAGCCTGCGGTTTGCCGTCAATCAGTACATCCGCAGAATGCCGTACAGCTCCGTATACGTTGACCTCCACGCGCAGTGTAGCTTGTCCGCGCCTGCCTCCTTGTCCCACGTGTGAGCGCACTCCCACAAGATGGTCCCGCCGGCGGTCACCGACATCCTCTGCAGACGGCACAGTCCCAGCAAATCGACCAGTAGAGAGGCGCACGTGAAAATACTTGTTGGCGACAATTCGCTCAGGAATCGTTGAGGCGTTCTCCAGTGCAAGAATGTCCTTCATGCTCGACAGTTCTTGTCCAATCAGAGCAGCGGCATTCCGCTTTGGAGGAAGGAGATCCACCTTCGGCTGTGAGGAGAGAAAAAATGAGCCAGCAGGGTCTTGAATATTTCGGCGCATGGGTCTTCCAGTTGCTTGAACCCAACTTTCGGCCACGTTTGTATCCGCAAAGGTAGCAATCAGCTGCGCAGAGGACTTTGCTGACACAGCCGCGGTCAGAGAAGCATGAGGAAAACGCTGCGACCGGACCAGACGTGACAGCGTACCAATGAGGCGCTCAGCCGGAAACTGCCAGTAGGACCAGGCTGGGCCGTAAGAACAAAGGTTTGTCGTCACGTCTAGCAAAGCCACAATGGTCGATCGGCAAAGCATCAGCCGCTCCTCTTTGTCAGCAAAAACGAGCGTATAGTACTCATGGCAAAATGCTTTGATAACCTTGTCCGTCTCCTGGAGCTCCTCTTTCGTCAGGGGGCTTGGCTTGAAAATCAGGCGCCCTGCACGGCAATGGAGCATGAACATCTTGAAATATTCATCGGGGATTCGAGCGGCAAGTACCACTTCACCAACGCTCAAGAGGAAGTACAGCCAATCGATTGCTTTATACGAGCCGGAATGCTCGTTGATATCGCGCAGTGCGCTCGCTGGACTGCTCGGCACGGTGCAGCGGCCCGTCTTGATCTCCTCGCCAATCGCCTCACGAGTAGCTTTTGGAATGACAAAGGCCTGGTCGTCCCTAAGCTTGTCATTTTCGCCGGATAAGAGCTCCCAAAGACGGGGTACAACGTTGCACACAGAATGGGGCATTGTGTCGTACGGGAGGAGCTCGGGACCCAACTTCCATAAGTACCTAACAGCCGGGTACCGCTGCTTGTCCTCAGGGCACGGCGCATGAAACAGAGAGTATCTCTTGAAGCCTTCTTTCTGGGCCAGTCCCCGCACGGCAGCCTTGCTTTGGCCGGGCTGACGGGCGTCCTCGACATTAGCGGCGCTGGATGCGACGCCGGCCGCAGTCCGCCGGGGTGGTCCATTTCATTTGACGTCAAAGCGTCGCCGCTTAGCCGGCGGGGGGTGATAGGCATCACATGGGGGGACAAAGGGGGGGAAGTAGTAGCAATTGCGGGCACGCACTCCGGCAATTATTCGATATCGTCCGGGGTATTCACCGTTGCTCCCGACTGCGTTCAACAACTTGTCTCCCGCCGGCATGTCCGTGGTGAATTGCACGACAAATGCGTGTACGTCTTGGGGCTCCGCAAAGCCTGCCACAGCAACGCCGGTCACCCCCGCTACTGAGAGGTTGAATTTTGCGGCAATCGGGTGCAGATTTGACTCCAAATCAGCTGGTTGACGCTGCCCAGAGGTTATTCCCGAAATCAATTGCGACACGACTGGAACTCTTGCACGTGGGTCAATGCTGAGAATGGTGGCAATAATCGTCCAACCTTCAAAGCCGCGCTGCTTCCAGGCTTGAAAACCGTCTGTTGAGATACTCAGCGCGATGCACCTGTTGGATGAGAAGTAGCCCATTGTGACCGACTTGCGGAAGTTTGCGCCATCAAATCAATCTCGCAGTGTGTCAGGGAGCCCTGCCGCAGCAGGTTCACGTGCCCCTTTCATGGCCTTGACCATGCCCACTCCCATATGGGAGTCTGCAAGCCTCATTCGCAGCCATGGAAGCCGAGGCCAATGAGTGGCTTGCTTTTTTAGTGTCCCATTTTCTCGGCAACGTGCCACCCCGCACACGTCGCAGGCAGTGAGTGCGCGCCTGTCAACTGTGAACGCCACACAGCAGGCCCTGCAGCTGTCCACATTTTGTGTGTGTAGAGTGACGCTGGCCTCCACCATGGACTTGAGGAGATGTGGAGTGTGGTAGGTGCCAGAATGACGGCGCTGAAGAACGTAGTCCTCCGTTGCACCCCGCCACAGGCAATGTTCCGTGACGAAGTTGTAGGCAACAAAGTCGTCTATATTGCCTTGAAACACCAGTGGAGGGACACACACGCCATTGGTCAAGGACGGTTGCGTTGGAGGAGCCTCCGCCGGCTCCGCAAGGTCTCTGCCGCTACCGCCGTCATCACTATCCACCCCTCCCCCTTCAACGCACACTGTAGCCCCTAGTGCATCTTCCGGGTTGCTAGCCGCCGTCGCTGGGACGGCTCTCGTAGCCGCTAGGGGGGTGTCCGCCGCCGCCGGGAGGGCGGCTGTGGCAGCATGTCTTTCGCGTCGGCGATGGCGCCCACTCCCCAGCCGCCGGTGCTCGTACCACGTTGCTCCACTCACTTGGGAGAAATATCCTGATATCACGCGGCTACACTGCGCGAAGAAGCACGCTCGCAAGTCCGCCATGCTAGACTGAACTGAGTGGGAATTCGTTTAGGAGATGGAGGGAGGGAGGGATGGGGGGGAGGCTTGTTGGAAAAACAGACGCGGTGACAATGGCGTGGGCAAGAGATGAGCACTGCTCGGTTCCCGGTCGCGTTCTTATACTGTCGTCTCAACGAGAATCGAGCCGCAGTGCTTCGGTTATGACGCAGCACGGTATCTGGTTGGATGCGCCTAAAAGCTCAGGTCGCCGTTAAGAAGCAGGGTCCTCTCTTTTTTGGAATGTTCAAGACGCCCAATCAGAACTCTTGCAGGACGCACACAGCCCTCTCGAGCTGTCAGAACCCCATGATCCGCTGGTCGAATCGTCTAGATCGTGGTTTCTTAGTGCCTGAGGCCCACAATCGCGTTCTGATCGCGGTTCTGTTCCCATGGGGCGGCGTGCCGCCGTGGCGGCGCCGGCCGACGGGCGGCCGCCGCCCCCGCTGCCGCCCCCCAGCCGGTACGTGCACGTGATGTGCGCGTGCCCCCGCCGAAGGCTCCGGCGCCGCCGCCGCGACTGAGGGCGACAGCAACGGCGCAGCGGGCGGCGCGGGGCGGCCCGCCGGCGGCGGCGCCCCCCAGCGGACGCTCCAGACCGACGCGCGCACCTTTGATGGCACCTGCGTTGATCGACCGCCCGCGGCGGCCATGCCTGACCACTGGCTCCCCGCGGCCGCCGCCGCCCCCGCCGTCCGCCGCGGCCAACGGCGGCGGCGGCGACAGAGAGCATGTCCACTGGTGCGCCAAGAAGCCTTCTTTGTTTTGCTCAGAGCCTGCCTATCGGTGCGCCAAACATGCTATATCCGAGCGTCAAAAAGCTATCATCTGAGCTATGTTCTGCAGGATGGCTCAGAGGATAGCTTCACGGCTGGGCCAATCAGATGCGTGGATCGGGGACTCACTCCTCTGCGAGCCCGTTCATTCCACCTGGAGTTGGGTCGGCCGTTGGAGTTGTTGCTCCACGGTGACCACGAAGACCGCGGATAGGCATCGGCGGAGGGGGGCGGGGGAGCGGGGATGAGGGTGCAGAAGACGGGCAGGGTGAGGCACAGCCCGGTCCGGGCTAGGAGCAGCCTCTGGCGTGCAGCGGTGCTAGTCCAGTCTCGACCACACTTTGGACTTCAGAAGAACTCGTGGCGGAAAAGTCAAAAATAACTCCACACCGATAGACATGCGCTCTGCTGGAGCCAAAAAAGTAGCATTTTGGGTATAGCTTTTTGGCGCACCGACAGACATGCTCTGAGAACGGCTACGTTCAAGGACATTACTCGGGAACGAATAGATCCTCTGGACGGACGAGTCACCGTGTCACGATGGGTATTTCTAGACGGACACAACAGGCATCGAAGCTGTACTGTTGGTAGGCCTATTAGGTCTTGACGAGCCTTTTCTCAAAAAAGCAGGCTTGCAATGGATCCCGCCGTTGGCACCACGGCGCAGGGATGTCTCAGATCGTGCGCGGCATCGGCTGAGTCAGCGATCGGGAGAGGTTCGGAAGTCCATGACAGCTTTGCGGGAGAGTGAAGCGGTGAAGCTTTGATCAGTCGACGGATGATGGCTGAGAGAACGCGCCACTGCTTCGCTGAAGCCCGACGCGCACCCCCACTGTCCTGGCCGTGAATCCTCGCCGTCGCTGGTTCAGTTGAGAGCGGCGGGCCACAGATCTGACGGCGGGCGGAGTTGTATTACGGACAATAATCGAACATTTCACGGAAAGTTGGCGTAGCAAGTGCTGTTCCAAGGCGGCTGTCGCGAGCTCAGAGTTGAGAGCTTCAGCAGGTACAGATCTCTTTGAGATCTCGTTATATGCTTGACACGTTTGCCACGTAGTCTCCGCTTAACGAGATCTGGTAACGAAAAAACCCTTATGTGGCCCCGCATAACGAAGTGGATCTCGGTACGGGGAGGACCACACGTATTGTGCTGAGCAGCAATTGTCGGCTGCGAACGGCGCTGCGTCGCGCCCAGTCCAGCAACGCGCGGTAGATCAAATTGGCGAGGTCCGACGAGACAAAATCGCTTCACGCTGCCTCCTCCGCCAGTTTGCCCGCCCAACGCCTCGCTACCACGCCTGTCTCCCACTGCAGGACCTGTCCTTCTTGGCGACGCAATGCATCCCTCGGCGGGCGACCGATCTGGGGCGGTTCCCCTCCAGCAGGGACGTGCTGTTCGCTCCACGTCTCATGTCAACTACATCCACGCAACGTGCAGTTTTCCATAGCGAGATCTGGTACCTGCTGAAGGTCCTGCAGCCTCAGTTCTGGTAAGAAAGTTCTGCTGCCACGCTACCGAGAAAATACCGAGATCTCTTCCCAGATCCTTTCTGCTGCAGCTCTCTATTGCGACACCGAGTGTCTATTTTACTGACAGCATCATTTGATGCTTTTAGCATCAAATGATGCTGTTTTCCACCCTCTGTTTACTCACATTCCCGACGTCGCCTGCTCTTTTTGACCACAGAAACGGGCTCAGCGTCGGCTGTTTACCCCCAGAGGAGGTTGAGTGCATCCCATTCAAAGGAGAACACATGGTCAGACTGGCGTTTGTGCGCGCTTTTCTGTCCCGCCAACAGGATGGAACGGACCTTCCGTTCACGCCGCCCCTGTCTCCCGCCGTCTCAGCGCGGCGTCCTTCCCCACCCCTGCACTCCCTGTCCTCTGCCCGAGCCTCCCCCGCCTACACCCCGAGCCTTTCCCGACATACCTCCCCAATGGATGTCCGCGCGCGCCCTCCATCAATGTGTCAACCGGTCCTACCGCAGTGTGACAACCGCCCCTACCGGCCCCCACGACGCTCTCACCCCCCTCTCATCTGGATGCGCCCCCCGCCCTCCCCCGCACTCCCTCGCCCCTGCCCTGCTTTCTCCCCCGGCCCCTTCCGACCTCCCCTTCCCCCGCTCCCCCTCCTACCCGTGTCCTTATAAACCTGTCTCGTATTCTGTGTTGTCTCCTTGTTCCTCCCCCACTCCACCACGGCACACCACAGGATGGCAAGGTCCAAGCGCCGAAGGCGGGCCGCTGCCGTTCTCGCCGCTCTGGCCACGCCTTCCCCTCCCTCATCCCCCCTTCCTTCTGACCACCCATCTTCTTTCCTGCCTCCCGCGCCGGCCCAGCTTCCTGCCTCTCTGCCGGTCCCCCCACCTGCCCCATTTCTATCGCCCCCATCGCCCCCACCGGCCTTGGCGCCGCCCCCCCCCCCCCCCCCCCCCCCCTCCTGTCGCGCCTCTTTTGCCGACCCCCCCCCCCCTTCCTCCTGTCGCGCCTCCACTGGCAGCCCCCCCCGCCCGAAAGAGGAAGAGCAAGGCTCAGGACACGCGGCTGCTCGTCGGCGCCACGGTGCACACGGAAAATGGCTGTGAGATCCAGAATGCAGCATGCGGCCGCAGCGGAATTATGCTCAGCTTGAGCGTGGTCACGACGGCGGAGCACCAACGGGCAACCAATGACGGCGAAAGCGACGACCTTCCGCACGGTACAGTCGTCTTGATGAAGCTCATCGCTGCATGGGCCGGCAGCAAGCGCATTGTGTGCGCAGACTCGTACTTTGCGAGCGTCACGACAGCCATGCAGCTGCTCAGGATGGGGCTGCGGTTCATTGGTGTCGTGAAGACTGCCACCCGGGGGTATCCCATGGGGGCCTTATCAGTCATCCCACTACAGCAGCGCGGAGATCATCGGTCCTTCCTGCACTCAACAGCCGACGGTGTGACTGACCTCATGGCGGTGCTGTGGGTTGACCGTGAGCGGCGGTACTTCATCTCCTCCGCGTCAACTACACTGCCGGGGGATCCGTGTCGGCGCGTGCGGTGGCGGCAGGTTGAGGACGATGCGGAACGGGTGGCCCTCTCCGTGCCCATCCCCCAAGTCGCCGAGGTCTACTACAACTGCTGCTCCATGATCGACCGGCACAACCGCTGCCGCCAGGACGACTTGCGATTGGAGCACAAGCTGGTCACCCATAATTGGTCCATGAGGGTCAACCTTTCCCTTTTGGCTATCTGCGTCGTGCACGCGTGGCTCCTTTACTCGGGCGCCCGCGGTGCCGCGGCCGCGTTGACCCAGAGCCAGTTTTACGAGAACCGGGCGGCGCAGCTGATTGACAACACTTTTGACATTGTGGGTGTGCGGCCCCATTCTGCACCTGGTGCGGAAGGACGTGGGGATGGGTCGTCGCCACTGCGGTATGGTGTTGGCGTGCACCTGACGCCTACCTTGAAGCGGCGCACGGGGGCGTCGGCGAAGGAGGCTGACCAACGCGCCCAGCGGATGTGCCGAGTGTGCAAGGAGCACAGGACTACCATGGTGTGCTCGCACTGCCGGGAGTGCAACAGCGAGGAGCTGTTCGTCTGTGCTCCCAAGACCGGGCGCCACTGCTTTGACCTCCACATGAGGGACGTGCACGAGCTGGACGTCTAGAATTTGATTTGATTGCCATGATTGTATTCTGTAGTTGTCTGGTTTTGAAATCAGAAGTTTATTGTCGTGTTCAGTTATTACTTGCACGCGCGCATGTATTTGTCTGAGGTGCACCCTCAACGGACGGGTCGAGCACAAAGAGAGCGTGGGAAAGATGCGCAAGTATCGCCACCGCCTATCCCATGAGCGGTCGCCACCGCTGTGCCCATGTGCAGTCGCGATGGTTGCGGCGGCGGCCTTCTCCCGTGGCGCGCCGCCCGCCGCAGACGGGCGTGCCAACATGGGTGGTGCGCGGGGCGACCGGGGTAGCCGGGGCTTATGGAGCCGCATAGACCGCAGCCTGGCGGGGGGTGGTCGACCGGCTACTGGCGCTGTGTGGCAGGAGTGATGGCAATAGTGGGGGTGGCGGAGTCTCTGGGATTGAACGATGGGACTGGCGTCAGCGGTTCGGGTGAGAGTGAGACGGACCGCGTGGGTCGTGTTTGTTCAGCAACGGCAGCGTGGACGACGGCGCGAGGCGCTTCCGCAGCAGCGGTCCTGGTGGGGCTCAACGCTTAGAAGAGAAAACATGGGGAGGGGTGGGCCGCGCCGCGGCGCGCGGGGGAAAATGCTACCGCCGCTTTGAGGGCGGGGGGGGGATGAAGTACGACCGCCGTCTGCAGCGGGCCCCCCCGCGCCGCATCAGCCCTTGCGCCTGCCAATACTTCGGTGGGGGGGGGGAAATAGGGAGGGGCGGCCGGTGCCGCGGCGCTCAGGGAAGGATGGGACCGCTGGTTACAATGGGGCGGGGGCCGCGTTTGCCAAGTACTACTATTGTTTAATAGCCGGGCTCCGGAGACAAAACATAGTCGAAAATAAAAGCGGGGGGACACACCCACCGCGCAGAGGACCCTCGAAAAACAGACGGCACGTGCGGAGCACGCCCCGCGGAACACCGAGGGAGGAGGGTGGGAGCGGAAAAACAGCGGACGTGCCGAGACCGGCGGGCAGGAGGGGAAGCGCGGCAGCGCCGCCTCTTATACCCGGCGGGCCGGGGCGGGCGTGCAAAGCCGCCGCGGTGTGGCTACCGCGGCGGCGGGGGACGGCAGAGCCGCAGACCAGTGCCCGCCGCCTGTGTGGCGGCGGGGCAACGCCCGACCCGCGCCGCTCCTACAATCGGGCGATTGCGGGGGCGGCGCCGGCGCCCGACGATCGCAGATCGCCGGGCGGCAACGGACGGCTGTGAGCCGTGACGGCTCTCAGCCGTCCGTGCCATAAGTCTTTAGTTTTTCCGTCCGCAAAATACAAGTACGGCGGCGCCCCCCTAGTGGGGGCGTAACCGTCAAATCAAGCAAGTCAATACGTAGGGGTTACAATGGGGCGGGGGCCGCGTATGCCAGTCAGATGGAGTACGGGCGCCGCGCCGGGCCGGCCGGGACGGCAAGGCGCCCGAAAAAACACCGGTCAGCCTCAGACGGGGTGACCAAGGCGGAGATGTACGTCTCCGCCAGGGTCTGCTCCGAAGTGTTGGAGAAGGCCGCGATCGTGCCGCGGCGCACGCCGGCCGCAAAGGCGGCCGTCGCGCCACCCTTCTTCAAGGAGTGCGACGCGTAGCGGACCCCCAACGGCGGCGAGACGCCCAGCCGCGTTAGGCCCTCGCGCAGCCAGCCCGTCATGACGCCGCTGGCGTCAGATGTCCGGCAGGTAGAGAACAGCCGGCCACCGCGCAACGGCGCGGTGGAGCAGCGGTCCGCGAGCAGGCGGGCGAGAAGGAGACGGGGGACGTCGGCGTGAGGTAGCGCCGCCGGCGGGAGGGTGCGCGCCAAGGGACCGTCCACCGCGACGGTTTTGTGGTAGCGGACGAGGAAGGAGACGCTGCCGTCGGCCGGCAGCTGCACGTCCGTGACCGTGAAGCGGGTCAGGTCCTTGGCGCGGCGCAGCCACCAAAACTGCATCACCACCGCGGTGAGGCGGCGCCGAAGCGCCGCCGGCGCGTAGGTGGCCAGCAGAGCCAGCCGCCACGCCACGGCGGCGGGCAGCGGGGCCACGGCGCGCGACGGCTGGGGTCGAAGGGCAAGGTCGGCGCGCCGGAACCCTGACTTGGCCTCGCGGACGGCCTCCGCGTCGCAGGGGTTGACCAGCCCGGCCGCCAGGTGCCGCTTGCGGATTGCGGCTAGCATCGGCTTGAGGGAGATGGCGACGATTGCGTGCCGCCGCCATTGGTGCCCGATGAAGGCGACGACGGTGGCCGTCGTCGCCGGGAGGGACGACACGCCGCGCCGTGCGCAGAAGGCGGAAAAGGTGCGCCAGTGGCCGTCGTATCGGTCTGCCGTGGCCGGCACGACGGACCAGGCGCGCAGAAAACGCCCGGCAGCAGCGTCAGGGCCGCCGCCGGGGGCGGCACGTGCCAGCGCCGAGCGTTGGCTTCGCCACCACCGGCGCGCAGCCGGTGTCGCCTCGTCCGCCACCATCTTGCGTCGGCTTTGGCCCCGGCAGTTCGTGCCGCTTGGACCGCTCTGTCCGATCGGCCGCCGCCGACACAGCGCAGCACCGCCATGCGCCATCGTGGGTGGGGCGCCGGGCGTGGACTGTGCCCAGAGGTAAAGAGGTCGGCGTCGGCTGGCAGTAGCCAGGTTTCTTGCGCGCGCGCCACGGCAGGGGCCCACCACTCTTGTGCCGTCCAGACGGGAAGGATCACCGTCGCCGTGGCCTGCTCGGCCACGATCTTGTCCACGACCCGTGCGGCCTGCGAGAAGGGTGGGTTCACCCAGTTGTTCTCGCCGGCGCCCCATGACACGGTGAAGGCGTCGACCGCCTCCGTGCCGGGGCACCGATGCAGGGAGTTGAACCGCACGCACTGCGTGTTCAGTGTCGTGGCGAAGCGGTCGACGGTGTGGGGCCCGTAGCGGGCTTGCAGCACCTCCACGATCTGGCCGTTCAGCCGCCAGTCGTCCCGGTCCCGTTGGCGGGAGAGGGCGTCGGCCCATACATTGGCGACCGACGCCACCCAGGTGGCCCGCAGGGTCACGCCGAGCCGTCGGATGACGGCGTGCAGCCGCCGCAGCTCGCCCATAAGGGCGGGCGAGCGGCTCGTGAAGGAGTTCGCGACGTGCATCGCCACCTTGTTGTCGACCCGCAAGTGCACGATCTTGCCGCGCGCGATCATGTCCCGCCCAAACGCCAGTAGGCAAAAGCGCACGGCGCACACCTCCTTGACGTTGATGTGCCAGTTGCGCTGGGCCAGGAAGAAGAACCCGGCCGCCGGGAGGGTGTGGTTCCAGTGGCCGCCCCAACCCGACGGCGAGGCGTCCGTTGTGAGTATTCCCGCCGTAGGCTCCCACGAAGCCCGGCCCACGCCGTGGTTGGCGGGCAGGTGGGAGAACCACGTCAGGTCCCGCACCGCGCCGTGCGTCAGCCGCGTGGTGCCGGTCTCTCGTCCTTGGGCGTCGTACAAGCGCCGTAGGTAGAACCGCGCGGAGGGCACGGCCAAGGAGCACGAGACGGCTGTGCCTGTAAAGCGACGCAGGGCGGCCGCTCGGACGCGGCGAGCGTCGCGGTTGGCGGCCGACAGCAGGCACTTGGCCTTGTCCACCATCTTGCTCAGCCGGTCCTCGGGTAGGAGGAGTAGCTGCCGCGTCGTGTCGACGAGGTACCCCAGCAAGGGCAGTCGAGTCGTGCCGTCGGTGACGCCCTTGCTTGGGTGCACGTGGATGCCGAGGGACCGGAAAAGGTTCAGGATGTCTATCCGCCCCGCTGTCGCCGACGCGGCGGACGATGGGCGCGCACCGCGCCCGGTCGCCGCAAAGTCGTCTACGTACGCCATGACGACGTAGCCTTTGCGCCGCAACGCCGCCACCACCGGGCGCAGGACCTTGGTCCACGCCCAAGGGGAGAGGCGCATGCCGAAGGGAAGCACACGCGGCTCGTATACCACGCCGTCGACCACAAACCTGAAGTACTTCCGGTCCCCCGGCCAGAGCCGGACGTGGTAGAACGCGTCTTTCACGTCCCAGGAAACTAGGTGGTCGCCTGGAACGAGTGTAGAGAGGAAGTGTGCCAGCCGTTGGTATTGGAAGCGACGGACCTTGATCCACCGGTTGATCATGCGTAGGTCGACGACCAGCCGGTCTTTGCCGCCGTGGACGACAAACGACGGGGACACCCAGCGTGAGCCGGCGCCCGCCGCGCACGTCAGGCGTCGCACAAAGCCCGCGTTGACCCAGCGTTGGACCTCCTCCCGGCACCAGACGCGCTCCTCCTCGGGGAGCGGGTACCCCTTGGACCGCGTGGGCGGCGGCGGGGCGAGCCAGGGAATGCGCAGTCCGTACAAGATCGTACGGAGCACCCAACTGGTCGCCCCGAGTGCCGCCCACGCGGCCACCGAAAGCCGCAAGGAGGCGTAGGGCGCGGCGTCTGCCGCCGCCGCGTCCTCTGCTGCCACGCGGGCCTCGTGCCGGCGCTGCCTCTTGGTAGGCCGGCGCCGGCGGTTGCGTGCCTGTGAGACAACCACGCCCCCCGGCACGCGAGGGGGCGGGCCCGACCCCCGTTGTAAGCGGGGGGTCGGCAACGCTCGGCCGGGTGGCCTAACGCCCCCGGCGGGGGGCGTGGTCGCGGCCTTGCCGCGGGGCGGGCCCGGCCGGACGCGGGTTGGCGTCGCGCGGTCCGGCGGCTTGGCGCTCGCCGTGGCGCTTGGCCGCGTACTTGACGAAGCTGTCCTGGGTGGCGGCCTGGAGGTAGTCCCAGGCAGGACAGTAGACGCCGTCTTCAGGGTGCTGGAAGACAAGAGAGCGCAGAGTTTCCGCCGCCACCCCATCGTGGGTAGAGAGGGTGATGATCTTGTAGCGCGTGCTGACCAGCGTAAAGATCTGGTGAAGCCAGAGCCGGGCCTCGCGGTCAAACCCGTGCACGCGCTTGCCCGCCGTCTCCCGCTCCAACTCACGCTTGAGGAAGCGGTTGTGCAGCTCCTGTACCCAGGCGCACACGTTGTAGACAAACTCGAGCTCGTGCGCGGCCTTGCCGCTTACCTTGGCCTGGACCCTTGCGTAGCGAGTGTCGCCGAAGACGTCGAAAGGGGCAGGGCGGCGCAGACGGGGGACTTGGCCGGGCGGCAAGAAGAAGCCTTGGATGACGGGGCGTGCAGCATGAGCCCGGCTCACCTCGCGGGGGTCAAACGGGTTACGCCAGGCGTCCCGTTCGCGCGGGTCGCGCCACTCGCCGTCCTCCGACTCCTCGTCCGTGTCGTCGTCGTCGTCGCTTTCGGAGCGGGGAGGAGGATCGTCGTCGCCGCCGCCGCCGCCGCCGTCGTTGTCGCCGCCGCCACCGCCGCCGCCGCCGCCGCCGCCGCCGCCGCCGCCGCCGCCGCCGCCGCCGCCGCCGCCGTTGCCACCGCTACCGGTTCCGCCACTGTTGCCACTGTCGCTGTCTTGGTCGCTACCCCCCGCCCCTGGAGGGGGGGCACCTTGCCCGGCACCGGCGGGCGCACCGCCGTTGCCCCCGCCCGCGTTGGGAGGGACACCTCGACGAGGACGTCCAGCAGCTTGTGAGACGTAGGCTGGGAGCACCGTCGTCAGGATGGAGTAGATCGTCAAGTAGAAGATGGGGTTGGTAACCCCAGAGATAACCGTCGGCCGCCCTTGGGCGGGGCCGGAGCGGCCGGGCGTGGCGCCCGAGAGACCGCTTCCCCACAGGGGTGCTGCCGCCGAGATCGACGACATAGTCGGAGCCCGTCGAGCCCACCTTGACCGGTGGACGCCGTTTTTCTGCCACAGCGGAAAAACAGCAGACGTGCCGAGACCGGCGGGCAGGAGGGGAAGCGCGGCAGCGCCGCCTCTTATGCCCGGCGGGCCGGGGCGGGCGTGCAAAGCCGCCGCGGTGTGGCTACCGCGGCGGCGGGGGACGGCAGAGCCGCAGACCAGTGCCCGCCGCCTGTGTGGCGGCGGGGCAACGCCCGACCCGCGCCGCTCCTACAATCGGGCGATTGCGGGGGCGGCGCCGGCGCCCGACGATCGCAGATCGCCGGGCGGCAACGGACGGCTGTGAGCCGTGACGGCTCTCAGCCGTCCGTGCCATAAGTCTTTAGTTTTTCCGTCCGCAAAATACAAGTACGGCGGCGCCCCCCTAGTGGGGGCGTAACCGTCAAATCAAGCAAGTCAATACGTAGGGGTTTGAGGGCGGGGGGCGGAGAGGGTACGGCCACCGCCTGCAGGCAGCAGCAGCCGTTGCACCAGCAACTCGTGTGGTGGGGGGGCCCGTGGCCAACCGCGACGCTGCGCGTGGTCGGCGGGGGCGGTTGCGTCGCGACACAAACCCACGAGCACCGGCTGACCCGCACCCTGCTCACCAGCGACGCGCGGCCCGGCGCGCTTCAAGCCGGCTGCTCTCCCTTAAGGGTGCTCACCCACACCGAGGGACACGGCGTTGAAGGCCCCATCGGCCGGGGCACTGGCAGTCGCCATTTCGGTGCGTAGCCCCGCGCACGGGCGCTGGGGCAGGACGTACTGGCGGCGGAGCGTGACTGCCCTGCCCTTTCTCCCACCCCTCCCTTCTCCCCCGTCACCATGGATCAGGTCATGCGGATGCGGCTGCTCGTCGGCGTCGTCATGAGCTATAGAGCGCCCTGTTCCTCTGTCTTTCCTGGACGTGAACAACTCGGGAGTGCCTTCATAGGTACCAAAGCAGCCAAAATCGTGCTCCCAGGTGCCGCAAACGGCGATTTCGGGGAGGATCAAATGATGCTCACGCGAGCATCATTTGATGCTCTGACACAGTAGAATAGACACGAGTGGCTTCGTGCTTGTAGCACACTGCGCCGCTTTTCGCGTTAGCTTCAAATCGCGACAATCGACGACAGATACATGACTTCCAACAGCCAATCCCAGCGCATCACAAAGTGTCGCGAACTCACTGCCGCAAACTCAGGTGCGTCATTTCTATAATTGTACTGAAATGAATCCTTCAGCGAATAGTTACACCGTAAATTTGCATCCCAGCCCGGAACGGGGATGAGCGTTCTCAACTTGGCTGACACGTGTTATACTTAGCCACGTGTATTTTGTTGATGATACCTTTGGGCGAACGTACCCAGCGTTTGGGTGCATTGACCCTAGTTAAAACCCGAATCCAAAACTGATTTTCCCCCCCCGCCCATGTCTTCTGTACACATGGTGGGTGGCGCGTCGGGTGGGAGCGATGGCGACGGCTGTCGCCCATCGCGGGTGGCGGGCTGTTGCCGGCCGGCGCCGCTGGCGCAGCTGGCGTGGCGGCATTGCCGGCGTGGCCGCGCCGTGCCGCCGGCGGTCGCGGATGGCAGTGGCAGCTGTGGGGGCTGTCTTGGAGCTGGCCGCGTTGTGGCGGGGGTGGCCGCGTTGCGGCCTCTTCTCCTGTCCGTTTCGTCACCCTCCGTGCCCACCCCTCTTGCCCAGCTCTCCCCCCCCTTTTGTTTTTGTTCTCACCCGTCGCCCCATCTGCTCCACTGCATCCCCTGACTGTGCCTGGACCCGTCCCGCCACATCCTCTGGCTGCGCCGCGCACCCCTGCCCGTCGTCCGCTCAGTGAGCAGCATTGACGTAGTGTGGTTGCGGTGAAGGATGGCGGCGCCGCGGCGCCTCCCCCCCCGGCCGTTCCCTCATACCCCATCCTCGACGCCTTCTGCCACGTCGTCCACGGCCCTCACGGGCTGGGCCAACGACCTACGCGCCCCTTCCCCCACATTGCGGATAGACCCCGCCGCGTGCACGACGGCGTGCATCACGACCGCGACGGTCACGCTCACTGTGTGCCTGCTGCTCACCCAGTACTACCCTGGCCGCTTCCGCATCCACCCCCTCCCGTACGTGTCGGACGCGGGCCTCCGGGACCCGGAGCGGTTCCTCCTGGGCGCTGGTCTGTCCGTGTCGGGCGCGCTCTTCCTTCCCCTGGCGCTGGCGGTTCGGCTGCACCAGCGCTCCCTCCTCCCGTCCCTGCCCCCACGGGTTCCCTTGATAGCCGGCGGCGGCGGCGGCAGCGGTGGCGTCGGCGGCGGCGGCGGCGGCGGCAGCAGGGACGGGCCGTGCGTGGCGGCCGCCACCGTCGCGGCGGCGGTGGAGGTGGCGGGCCACGCCGCGTGGGGGGTGCCCCTCTTCCTCGTCGCCACCGCCACGGTGCCGGGCCGGTGGCTCGCGCACCATGCCGTTGCCGCCGCGTTTGCGCTGTGTGGGGCAGTGTGGGGTGGCGTGTCGGTGGGTACGCTGTGGCTGGTCAGCGGCGGCGGCGGCGGCGACAGCGGCTGGGGGGCGCCGCCCCTCGCCGGCGCCGGCGTACCGAGCAGCGGGGGGGCGGCGGCAGCGGCAGTGTCGGCAGCGGCGGGGACTGGACTGCGGACGGACGACGGGGCGGGTGCGCCAGCCTGCAGCCGTACGCGCCACGTGACCTTGGCGGTGTACCTGTCGGCGCTCCTGTGCGCGGTGATTGTGGTGTTTGTGGCGGTGTGGGCGACGGTGCGGCTGGACATGCCGCCGAGGATTAAGAACAAGGACAAACGGTTTGTGGCGATGGCCGTCCTCGAGTACATTGGCACGGGCTGCTTCCTCAGCATCTTGGCCGTGCTGGCCGCGGAGGTGCGGGGGCGGGTGCTCGTCATTTCACTGGGAGACGCACGGGGGGGGCGTGCCAGCTGAGCATGTGCTGAGCCTGCGGCGGGTGCTGTGGGCACAACCTTGCGTCTCCTATGGAGTCCTTTTTCTTATTCATTTTCTTCGATTCGGCCTGGTGCACTTACCTCCTGGTCTGCTTTCCCGGGAGTCTGGGTGTGCGTGGTTGCTGCGTCACGGCGTCGCTGTGTCGCCCCTCTGTAGTCGCCGGCGGCGGTGGGGGACATGTGGTCGCCACGTGTAGGACCCTGCCGCTTGCCTCAACTGGTGGGGAAGGGCAGCTCTCGAGGAGGGGTCACACTCAGAAGTCTTTGGTTGTTCATTTATTTTTCTTTAGCCACCGTGCCGCAGACGTCTTGCGCCATCGACGGTAACCTCCCGTGGTCGACGACACCTTCAGCAACTATGCACAAGCCAATCCGATCACCGCGCCCAACACGCACGGGCCTGGCCTCCGGGCATGCAGACCCCGACGGCGACACCCACCCACCGGCCCCAGGCGGCACCCGTACAAGACCCCATCGCCCAGCACGTCGATTGCACGGAGGTGAGTGCCACCTGTAGCAGCGGTGGTCCAGCCCCACCGCCGTCCGTGCCTGACCCGCTCGAGCGTACCCACCCCTTGGATTCTTACAACTCGATCGATGGCGCCCCACCCACGGCTGGCGCCAGCCTTGTCAGCACGTAGCGGGCGCCCCCCTCAACCGACGACACCAGCCCCTGGGGAATGGCAAGCCCCGCCGCCCACAGCCCGCGCAGCGGAGCCAGCGCGACAGCCGCGACCGCGGGGTCCACCGCCGTTGTGTATGTGCTGACCTTCACACCGCCCACGACAATGATGCCCGCAACGGTCTGGGGGTTGTACAGCCCCGACGACTTGACCGAGTCGACGCGCGCAACCCGCGACGGGGTGCCATCCGCCAGCACCAGGTCGTCACCCTCCACCACAGTGGCGGCAGCCACCAGGCCGCGCGGCGAGTGCACATAGTGGCCCGCTGTGACGGTCACCGTCGCCCCCGACACGGTCGTCAGTCGCACGTACGTCTTGGCCGCCGTCGCGGTGCGGTGGGTAAACACGTACACGGGCGAGAAGGCCCCGCCGCCAATGGCCACCTCGTCACCAACACTCAGCGCATCCATCCGCACCGTGTCGCCTGAGGCCAGCACAACCTCCGCGTCGCCAGGGAAGCACTCTGAATCGTCTTCCGACGCGCTGGGCTCGCTGTCATCACCCTCGTCACCCCCGCTGCCGTTATCCTCGCCCTCCTCGGGAGTGGGCGTCGGTGTCGAAGCAGGCGGCACAGGAGCGACAGAGGGAACGGGCGTCGCCGGCGCGGTTGTCGGTGTGCTGCCGTCGCCACCGCCACCGCCGCCGCCACCGCCGCCGCCGTCACCGTCTCCGTTGCCGTCACCATCACCACCCCCCACCGCCACAGGCGGCGCAGTGACCGCTGGAGATGGCTGGGCGGTGCTTGGCGCCACAGTCTGTGCCGGCTGGGGCGTGGTCGCCGTCGTCGGCGACGGAGGCTGCGTCGAGATGGCCGCCCGCTTGGGCGACCGCAGAACGCACAAGACGGGGCCGTTGCTTGCCACAAACATGCCCTGCTGGGTGGGGTTGATCGTTGTCTTTTTTTTGTTGATGGTGATGTCCACCGTCGAGTCCTCCGAGATGAAGAAGTAAAAGGTGTCGGCCGGGTAGGTTGTCGACCCGCAAGTGCGGGGCGCACCGCCATCCCAGCCGATGAGCGCACCGCGCTGGCTGAGGCCCGAAAACAGCGTCGTGCGCGCCGGGGCGGAGCTGTTGATCACGTTCTGCAGGTCTGGGAAGCCCGCCTGGGCCAGCCGCGCGGGGTCGAGGGCGACCGCCTTGGAAAAGAACCGCATCGAGCCGCTGCCAGCGCACGGCGAGCCATTCTCCCGGATGTTAGCCCACGGCACCTCGTACACGCCTCGATCATTGAGGGAGCCGGCGCCAAAGTCAACCGAAGAGGGGCACGCGTCATCGTTCTTAAACGCCGACGTGAACGTGCCGGGCAGGTCGGCGGGGGTAAACTCGCGGCCCACAGCGGGGAGGTCCAACGGGACCGCCCCCACCGCCGTGGCAGTAGCCACAGCAAGCGCAGTCACAGCGACTGCGGCCGTCGCGGCCCGCGTCCGTGCGCCCATGGTGGAAGGACGGGCCGTTGACGGGCAAGGAAACCCACCAAGAGGGCGGCAGTGCCACCAGAGGTGGGCTCCGACGAGCAAACCGCAGACGCAACAACGTCGCCCTCCGTCGGTCGTGCCGTCCACGTTGCCAGTGGTCGAGGCGGACGTCGGGGAGGGAGGTGGGGCGGGGGGGGGGGGGTGGGGGACCGGGTTGAGGGTCAAGGCAGCGCAACCGGGGCTGGATACGGGTAGGTGTACGCTCCTCCCGCACGACCAACGCGCCGTGGGAGGGCGCGGGTGTGCGGCAGGGGGGGGGGGGGAGCGCGTCGGGCACGCTGGCACGCTCTGGGCTGTGCTCACCAACGGTGTCTCCGGCCTACAGTGTGAGCAGCCGATATGTACCCCCCTGCCAAAGAAAGCGACGGCGGCAGGCTCCGGGGGTGCGGTAGGAGTCGGTGGGCACCCCCAACAGTGTGCCCCCCACAGCGCGCGTCCTCGCCCATACACGGCGCCTCCCGCCCACCACCACCCCTCCCGCGCGCCACGCGTCGCCGCGGCGGCGTGCGCGCCCCCGCGCACGCCACGCGCCCTAAGGCGGCCGTCGGCCCGGTGGGGCCCGGGTCGGCGTGGGCATCGCACCGCCGCCACCAACGGCTGCACGAGCGGGGAGCTCCCCCCGCTCCCTCCTTCCCGCGGGCCTCTGTGCCTAGCACGGGCTGCTGCCAGTGTCGCCACCGTCGTGCGCGCGGTATGAGCTCCCAGCGGGGGGGGGGTGCGGGGTGCGGAAGGCGTCCAGGCGTCGTCCTTCGAGGCGGTTGCCGACAGCGCGAACAGGGCGGGGCCGTCGGCGGGCGGGGGCGGGGCCGTGGGCGCGGGGCCGGTCGGCCCGCCGCGCGCGTGCGCGCGCAGCCGGCCGTCCGTGGGCGCGCGGCGGGCGGCGGGCGGGAGGAGCGGGGGCGAGAGCCGTTGGACGCCCGCCCCCGCCGCTCCCGCCACCCCGCCACCGCATGCGGGCGAGCCCTCGCATTACCGTTGGGGGACGGACAAGTCAGGGGGGGGGCGCCACCCCCACCGGGTGGCCCCCCCCCCCCGTACTCCTCTCCCATGCCTCTCCCTGCCGCCACCTCCCCCCCCTCCACGCGTACCGCGGCGGCCGAGCACACCGGCGGCGTCGGTACAGCGGGGTAGACGACGCGGTGCTGTCGGCGGGCGCACCGCGACACTCTCGCAGCGAGCCCACGCGCGAGGGCGGTAGGGTGTGCCCACGGCAGGGGGATCTTTGACCAATGGGCGACCGGGGCGGGGAATGCGACGCGGGCGCAACGCCCGCCGGTCGAGCCCGCCCTACAGATTGGGTGGCCATTACAAGCGCCGCTTCTTTTGAGGGGGGTGTGGGGGGACGCGCGGCGCTCGCCGAAGACGATTTGCCAGAGTCTCTGGCGACTGAGCTTTTTTTTCCCCAGGACGGGGTGAGACCTGCGTGCAGGTTGACAGAAGGGAACAGTGACTTCCAAAGGGGGGGCGGCGAGGGCCCCCCCAGGGGAGGAAGCGGCCGCTCCTAGCTAGGACTGGCGTCGCCACAGCGCACCACGCGTCAATCGAGCCGTGTCCAGCGGTGAACCGGCACCGTTGACCGGCAGTTGACTTGCCCCAAAGGAGAATTTCCGATTCCTGCAGCGTCCCGCGCTCTAACCCATAGGCGTGTGCCGCGCCGGCCCAGCGGCTGCCGACCGCGTCCCTACGCGGTCGGCTGGGGGGTGTTCCCACGTTTTCCGCAGGCCTGGTGGCAAGCGAAATACTGACAACTACATAATGCAGTTGAAAAATTGAGAGCTGGTTGACTTGTAGCTTATTAGAGACAATTTGGTTGCCGTTATCACGTCAGGCTTTGGCCGATTCCTTCCCGAGCTATGCCGGTGAACCGCATCTGCTGCGCCTGCTGAGCAAGAACGAACGTCGTGTATATCGCCAGTTCGTGTGCGGCCGCCCTGCTGAGGCTTCTAACGTACTCAAGAGGGGTTCTCGCACTCGCTACGTTTGCGCTCGCAGGTGCACATACGGGCCACCGTGGTCGTCTCTGTTGAAGACGCCTCCCTCCATTGCAGTAGCAGTCTGGCGTCCTCCATGGGCGTCTCCATTGTGGATCACAGCGGGTGGGGGGAGGGGACACTGATTGCGCCGATGACTTTGCTGGCTATGAAAGGCCGGCCCCCGGCTCGCTGCTCGCCACCACAGCTGGTCGAGGAATCGCTTTAGAGACGACCGGCCGCGGCAGGGTCGGTGGCGGGTGGTCAGGTGGTAGGACCCTTTCTTCAGGTAGGACCCTTTCTTCATACAAACGTCGCCGAGACCACGCCGTCGGGGATCTTCTCCCGTGGGGGCATGGGCTTTGGCTGCGGCGACAGTGGCGCTCTCTCTTCGCACGCGTCTGCACCCCAAAGTGGCACCACTGGCAGCCGCTTCCAAAGACGGGCACGGCGGCGTGTGGCAAGTCGGTAGGGGCCCCGCCTTCGTTGGCCGCGATGGCCGCCGCCGAGCCCGCGCCTCCCCAAGTCCTCCAATGGGAGCTTTTTGTACGTCGGGCGCTGCGTGACGGCGTCGCACGTCATCGCTATCGTCATTGCGACATTCGCGACCCGCTCAGTACGAGCCATCTGCTCGCGGCTGCCTGGAAGAAACATGTCCACCCATCTTTCGCCCTCCTCTTCGGGACGAGTGGGCTCGTGCGCAGTCCGTGATGGGAAAACTTCCTCTCCAAAACGGGGGCTCCTCCCACCGTCGGCAGAGGCACACGGAATGCACGAAAGAATAGCAAGCGAATCCGGCGGACGCGAACCGACGGAGTCAGTAGGCGCAGCCACATGCCCGTTGGCGCGCCGCGCCGCGGCCGCCCGCCCACCCCCCCTTCCCCCCCCGCCCCTCGCGGCCGGTGAGTGCGGCGGCTGTACCCCTCGAGAGCGCCTCCACGGCCGCCCCACGGGTCGTGAATTCTGACCGCGTCAACAGTGCACAACGCTGCGCGGCGGCGCGTGCCGCCCGCGGGTTAAGCGAGCCGCCCCTCACGCGCGCGACTCGCTCCCCCTATCGTCGAACCAAGTGGGCAGAGGGGAGAGCAGGCGGGCGGGCGGGCGGGCGGGCGGGCGGTCGGGCGGGCGGGCGGGCGGGCGGGCGGGCGGGCGGGCGGGCGTGGTGGGCGGGCGGGTGGGGCGGGCTAGCCGGCGGGCCGGCGACCAGAGGAGGACGGGTGAGCCGCCTTTTGCCGACAGACAGCGGCGGCGGCGGGGGCAGACGTGGCGCGGAGAGGGGCGGGAGGGAGCCGTCCACCGCAGGTTCCCTCGTTGCGCGGCGGGAGCTTCGGCAGCGGCGGCTGTGGTCGAGGCATGGCGCGTCGCGTACGGTCCCGGGGGCGGGCAGGCGAGTGGGTGGCGGCGGAGCGGGAGGGAGGCCGCCCAACAATGAACCGCGGTGCACAGCAGACCTGGCGGAACCGGCGGCCGCGTGACTGAGTCGCGGGCGGGTGGGCGGGCGGGCAGGCGGGCCGGCAGGCGGGCGGGCGGGCGGGCGGGCGGGCGGGCGGGCGGGCGGTCAGGCGGGCCGGTGGTCCGGCCGGCGGGCGGGCGGTCGGGCGGCGGGCGTCGACGGCAAGTGAGGACGACGCGGCCGGCGACGGCGGGGGCGGCGGTGGCCGTACAACCGACGGGATGATAGCGCCAAGCGCGGAGGCGTGGCCTGTTGGCGCTAGGGCGCGGCGGACACCCGTGTCGGCGAGGCGGGTGGCGGTTGGCGTGCGGCGGGGTAGGGAGACCCCTCCCGCGCCTGCCTGTAGGGGGTCTCGGCGGTGCCCTTTGCGCAGGAGCAGGGGGGAGGGGATGGCCCTGCGCAGTGTCGAGCCGACACTGCCGGCGGCGAGCGCCCGCCGCCTGCGACCTCGCGCAGGTGGGTCAAAAATAGATTGGATGCAACACGCTGGGTCGTGGACGGTATGGGGTCCCCTATAATCACATGCCACGCCAGCTGCAACGAAGCGAAGAGAGTGCCCTCACCCCAGAGGTACAAAAAAGAGAACAAGAAGCACCGGCAACGCAAAAGAAAAAGAGAGAGCAGAGACAGGGAGGGACATGTGACGCGCAACCATAATTAGAAAGAGTTAAGCGTAGCACAACAAAAAAAGAAGGGTGGGCAAAGGATGAGCGCAGCAGCGTGGTGCCCGCCACAACCCCCGTCGGCCTCCGCAGACCCTCTAACGCGGCTCTCAGTGCAATGACCTCAGGCTACCCCGAAGCGCTGCACCCGGCTACCCCGACCGACCCGCTGCCAAACGCTGCGCTACTGGGCGGCGGCGCCCAGCGCCTCAGGGGCCGTACCCGAGCCGCCTCCCTGCAGCAGGCGCGCCGCCCCCTCCCGTAGGCGGCGGTGGGGAGTGGTTTGCGTTCACCGACCGGCGGGAGGGCCCCCTCGCCTGGCGCCACTCGGCGGCATGTCCTCCTCCGTCTCAGTGCCCCCGTCCTGGCCGTCACTGCCGCTGTAGACGTCCTCCCCGGCCTGCCTATCTGTCGCCGCGTCGTCGTCGCCGCGCTGCTGGTGTGCGGGGGTGTAGTAGGCCACACCGGCGGGGCCCCCCAGATGCGGCACGTACGCGGGTGCGGCGGACCCGGTGCCCGCAGGGCGGCTGCTGCTAGTGCCGACGCCACCGTCGCCGAGGCCGCCGCCAAAGACCCCACCGGCGGGGCCCGCGCTGCTCAGCGCACTCCCGACGCCGCTGTCACCGATGCTGCCAATGCCGCCGCTAGGTGTGTTGGCAATGCCGGCGCTCCCGTCACCACCCACGAAACCAGGCCCCGCGGCTGACGAGGCGCCGCTGCCATAACCTGTCGCATTTCCCGGCAGCATGATGTCCCCTGTGTGGCCAACGTCCCGTTGGTGCCGTCGGAGATGGGAGCGCTGCGCAGAGCGGTAGGAGCACTGAGAGCAGCCATACGGCTTGCGCTTGAGATGGACCGCCAACACATGGTCATCCATGCCGTGCTTGGCACCAACTGGGGGAAGCACAGGAGAGGACAGAAAAGGAAGCAAGAGCAAAGCAAGGGAGACGGCCGCGCTCAACACCAGACCGTGACATCAACCAAACCACCCAGCGAGGTCGCATCAGCACCAAACACCAGCAACGCAGTCACCATGCGATCAAGTCAGTCCTACGCCCGACAAAGCTGAGCGGGAGCATCGAAAGAGCATCGTGATAAACATTCGAGAGTGACCACGGTCGCCGAGAGTCAGCCCCGCGATAGCCCTCCTGCCGCGAGTCAACCAGGGTCTCGAGAAACAATGAGCCGCCCACAACGTACAGCGCTTCTTGCATACAGGGCACTGGTGTGGGCGCAGCTTCAGGTGCACATTGGCCACGTGCTGCCGCAGGTTTCCCTTAAGGGTGAAGCTGCGCTCGCACGAGTTGCACTGCCATTGACGCTCGCCCATGTGCTCCTGGTCTCTGTGCACCGTCATATGCCACTTGGATGGCGCCCGCTTGGGGCACCCGCGGTACCCGCACACCACCGACCCATCGGCAGCGGGCTGGTCCCAGGCGCTCCCGCTGCCTCCGCCCGTCCCGGCCGTGGAGGTGCTGCCCAAGGCAGCGCCCGCGCCGCCGCCGCCGCCGCTGCTACCAGCCCCAATGGGGCCGTCAAGGCCCTGCAGCGGAAGGCCTGGCAGCGGGCTACCCTCTCCACTCCTTCCAACGCCGGCACGAGCGGCGGCAGAGGTGGCGGCGACGCCGGGAGGTTGGTAGGCCAACCCCGCAGTCGACGTTGGCGGTGAGACGAGCGGGTTGCCCAGCCTGTGCGTCGTCGAAATGTGCTGCGTCAGCTCCGTACGCGAGTGGAACGACTTGAAGCAGTGCGGGCAGACGCTCCCATGCTCGCTATCAGACCGCGGGGGCAGAGGCGGAGGCGACGACGGCTGCCTACCGGCGGCGGTGAGAAAAGGACCTTGCAATGCGCGCGCCGCACCCCCCGTCGCCGCGACAACCCCCTCCATAGCTAGGTTCCCAGGCCCGACAGCGGCGGGCGCTTCCGTCGCCCCCGTCATGGTCGTGGGGTCACCCCACGCGTCAAATCCCGCCGCGCCGAGCAGGCGTGGCCGCATCGGCGGCAGCTGCGGCGGGCCCAGCGAAGCGCCCCCTCCGCGCCCACCTGGCGGGGGCAGTCGGCCGCCGCCGCCTGGCGGCTGCCGAGGTGGCGGCAATGGTGGAGAAGGTGGTCGGAAAAGCGCATCCGCCGAAGGGTGGGGCGGCGGCGGCGGGTGTGGGGGTGGGGGTGGCGGTGGCGCGCTGGCATGTCCCCTGCCGTCGCTTGCGGCCCGGCCGCTCGACATGGGCGGCAGCAGCGAGCGCAGCGGCGGCAGCCGTCCCGCGGGCACGATGCTCGCGACTCCTCCCGGCGGGGACGCGCCGTCGGGGCCGAGGCCCAGGCCCGGCCCCAAGCCGGTAGCTCCACCGCCGTCACCCCCGCCACCGCCACCGCTCGCCACACCTACCCCCGGCGTCGCACGGGCTGGCACACCCGGTGGAAAGAGCCGAGGCAAGCCCCCGCGGCTGACCATCCCGCCAGAGGAGAGGCTGCTGACGCCAGCGCTCCCGCCGCTTCCGCTACCGCTGCCGCTGCCACCAACCGCCGGTGCCACCCCAGCAGACGTACCCCTCCCGGCGCCTCCTCCTGCCTTAGTCTCTACCCTTGCTGCCGACTCCCCCTCACCTTCCTTTGTCGACGGCAGTTGGAGCGCGCGGGCAGGATCTAGGACAAGCGTGAAAGGGGTCACCGGAGAGCCCGCGTCCGCGTCACGAACGGGCGCTCCCGTTGGCGGCGCAGGTGGGTCCCACTCAAGGGCGGGCGGGTAGTTCATGCCTCGAAGTGGCGGCAGCCGAGGCGGCAGCGCAGCGGGGCCGACACCGCCCCGTGGGACCGCCAGCTCCGACGCGGTGCGCTTGAGACCAGCAGCCCGCCGCCTGTCAGAGTGGGGGAGGGCAGATGCATGAGCTGGCAGCCCACCGGCTCGCCTGCCGGTCGAGGAAGAAGCGCCGCTCGACGCGGTCGCGTCCGCTCCTGCCAATGGCGGCTGCAAACTGCCTACGCCGCCGCTGCCAGCACCCAACAGTGACGACGACGGTAGGCCTGGCGACGCTGCATCCGCCCCACCCCTCTGCTGCGCTCGATGCGGACGAGGCAATGGGGCCAGGGATGGGTGCGGCACCTGATGGCGTACAGACGGGGATGGCGGCGGCGCAGAGCGGCACCGCCGATCACCACCTACGCCACTCGAGCCGCCCGCGGAGGCACCCGACGCACCCCCACCGCTTGCGACGGGACGCGACGGCAGCAAAGACAGCGGCCGGCCGGCTAATGCAGGTGGTGGCAGCGGCTGCGCAGAGCGGATGGGCGATGGACTTGCATCCGTCGGAGGATCACCGCGACCGAGGTGGGGCACAGGAATCGGAGGGAAGTTGCTGCCGCCACCGCCACGGCCGATTGATCCGCCAGGAGGGGATACCGCCCTGGCGCCACCGCCAAGGGAGGTGGCGTCAAAGGCACGACGCAACGGTGGTAGCGCCGATGGTGGTGCCGCACTTGTCGCCGTGCTGCTCCCAATCCCGGCTGCCGTCGCAGAGGACGCTCCTGGAGGTGTCACCCACCGCAATGGCAGCGGGGCGGTGGCAGGGGCGGCCGACGTCGCTACCAGTGGTAGCGGTGGCGGTGGGGGTGGCGGAAGTCGGCGACCGGTCGTGGAGGCGGCCAGCTCGTTGCCACCGAGTCGTAGAACGGGGGGAGTGGCACCATACGGTGGCGCGGCGGGGGCTCCAGCGGCACCAGCCTCCCCCGACGCGCCCACGGCAGCCCAGGACGAAAATCCGGCTGGCGTGTAGGTGGCGGGCGGGTACGTTACGACGGGAAAAGCGCCGGGTGGTGGACCAGCTGGCCTCAACGGCGACGCCGACGTCGCCGCCCCCAATGGCCCGCCAAGTGGATAGGGCCCCAACGGTAAACCAAAGCGCCCGCCATACAGCCGTGGTGCAGCAGACGTCTCTGAAGCGGCTGGTGCTGCAGAGCGGCCCAGCACCGGAGCCTGGGAGGCCACCCCAACCCCACCGCTGCTTCCGCCGCTGCCGTTCCCACCCCCCCCTTCATCGCCGCCGCCACTGCCGCCGCCGCCGCCGCCGCCGCCGCCGCCGCCGCCGCCGCCGCCGCCGCCACCGCTGTCACCCGGTGCGTCCCCGCCACCGCCGCCGCCCCCGCCTCTTCCGCGCCCTCCTCCTCGACGTCCTGGCGGGCTGGCACCGTCGCCGGCGTCGCCGCGGCGGGGCGGCGGAATCATGGGGCGCCTCTCCGAGCTATCCCGTGCCTACAGCGCTGGTCGGTCGGGCCAAGCGTCGGCTCAGCAACTCGCCGCCCGTCGTCACTCATGAGGGAACACGTCGGCAGGGAGAGCGGGTCCCCCGCAAACCGATGGATGTGGGGGGGAGGTAGTGGCGGCCACCACACACCACGGCCGGCCGAAACGTCCTTGGAGAGGATGGTAAAAGGGGTCGTATCCGGGGGGGCACAATCGACGAGCGACCGAATAGAGCACAGCCACCGCCGGGCGGCAAACGGCGCCCACCACTCCGTCGCGCCGCCACAAACACCCGGCGTTGTCCCCTCCCTGCCAAGCCGCAGCAACACGCGGCCTGGGTCGTTTCGTCGGCGACGTGGGCGGACGCCGCGAACACCCGCAACGTCGTCTTGGTGAACTGGTACGCGCCTCGCAAATGTCGTCAACGTGGCGGTCAACGAGACCCCCCCAGGGGCGGCAGCTCCGATAATGGACGAGGCAAAACAGCAGCTACCCCGCGCAGCGACGGGGGCGCCGGCGGTGGAGACTGCCTCGTGGGGTGGTGGCACCAGACCCGCCCCCACCCCCTGCCCCCCTCGCCCCCCCGCTTGCCGACAGTCACCTACCCCTTTGCGACAATGGCGATACTCCGCTGACGCAGGCGCAACACCCGTCACCAGTGCCGGCCCCACTGACCACGGCGTGTGTGCCACGCCAGCGCCACTCGACGTCTCCAGAGAGCCGACGCGGGGCCCGACCCACGGGGCCCCCACCTCCCCGTTCCTTGCGCCCCCGTCGACAATACCCCCCTCAACGAGACCCAACTCACCGTCCTTCCACCTCCACTCCCCCGCCGCCCACAGTGCGTCCGCCGTTGCACCGCCACGGATTGCACGTGCGCGACGGGCACGCGCGGCGGTCACAGTGGGACAACCCAGGCTGTGCGCACGTGTCACCGCCCGTGGCGGGGTCGTCGCCGGCGATGTTCGTCGCGAGCCTCGCGCCTGCAGACAGCGCCGACACTCAATCAGGCCCGCTGCCGTCGTCTTTGGTGCCGCCTCCGTGGGCGACGGTAACCGCCCGCCCGCCCGCCGCGCAGCGCAGCGCCTCGGCTAGCTACCGGTTTGGGAAAGCTGGCGGCCGTCGCAGGCACACCTTGCACGGACGCGCGGCAGAAGGCACCGTCGCTGGTCCGGCTCCACCTCCCCCACCTCACCCCCCCCCCCCCTGTCGCCGGCCGCGAGAGTCAAACCACGCGCGTCTCACCGCCGGTGCGCGCGACGGCGGCGCGGCCGCACCCCCCTGTGCCCTCCCCTCCCCCCACCCCCCCCCCGTCGCGGCTCACCCACAAATTCAGTCTACAAAGCGCGTGGCCGACACAGCTAGACGAGTCGCGGGCCCGCCGGGTCACGGGAAAGGTGTGGGGGGTGGGGCTGCGGGGGTTGGCGGATGAGGAGGACGGGGGGGGGCGGGCTGCGGCACGAGAGCAGGCAGGAAAAACACGCGACAGACGCCCAAGTCATCAGAGTAGTGGGGCGCGGAGGCCAGCAGTACCGACCAGTATTGGCTTGCCACGCACGTCGGACGGGCGGGCGTGCGGGTGAGCGCGCCGTCGTCGACACCAACGGTGTCGCGGCCGTTGCGATGGTAAATGGTGTGCTGCGGGCGGCGGAAGGGAAGAGCGGCCGGTCCAAACTTCACCTGGCCGGTTTCAGAGGCCGCCTCGTCGGCCGCTCGTCGTCCGCCCAGCCGCCCCCCCCGAGGATGAAGTGCCGCCGTCGGCAGTACCGTGCCCGTCCCAGCACCACGAGCCCCGTCCGGGGAACCCCGGCTGGCCGTGCTCGAACCGGCAAGCGTCGTAGCACTACGGGGGAACACAGTGCACCGAGCGCGCCGGTCGCGCTCCCTCGCCCACAGCGTCCCACCCGTGCGAGCCCCGCCGAATAATGGTCCTCGCCTCGAGTGGTGCGCGGGGGCTACCGACGGCCGGGGTGACGGTGCGCGCTCGGCGTTCCCGCCGCGTTGAGGCCCGCGGGGACCGGCGGCCACTCTCTTCACCCACGACCGCTCCTCCTCCCCCGCCAACTCTTCGTCGCCCTCGGCCCGACCCGAGAGCGTTCCTTGGCGACACGCACCGCTGTCGTACCCCGGCCCAATCGGCGCGGCACGCCACGCGGCGGCGCACCTACGGCGGCGAGTGGCGGCGTCCGCCGACGGCGGGCCGCCGCGGCCGCGGCTCGGGGCCCGCGCTCTCGGCCGGACCACGCCTGGCTCGGCCACGCCTGCGACCACCCGGTTGACGGCTGTCCGACACAGGCCGCCTCCCCACCCCACCCCGCCCCCCCCGCCAGGCACGAGCATACGCGCGCGCGCACGCATCGTTTGCTGTAGATTAAGGCGGGCGCATCCGACCCCCCCGCCGTCGGTCACGGCGCCAAAACGACCGAGCGCACAAACGTCAAGCCCGCCGTGGGGAGGCCAAAGCGACGGAAGTCGGCCGGCGGAGTCGCCCGCCGCCTGCCATCGCAGGCGATCACAGACGCGGCACACCCCGCACGCTCCGTCAACAGCCGGAGGACGGTGCGAAACGAGGTCGAGGCCAAAGCACTCGTGCACCACTCCTCCCCGCCCCCCGCGGAGCGACCACCCGCGACGGTTGCAAGCGGAGCGCTGCGCCCCCCCGCCAACCCCAAACCTACCCTCCCGCCAAGCAACCCACGCAACTGGCTGGGGCAGGCGGCTGGCGGCGGCGGGCAATGGTCCAAGAGTGTGGGAGACACCAATCCGTGAGACCCACAAACCGATCCGTTGAGCCATCCCGCCAGCCCTGCGGCGGTCCGCGCTGGTCACGCTCACACTGCCCGCCGCCATGCATGCAGGCAGTTTGACGACGACGAAAAGTCAAAGGGCAGGGTTGACGACCGGGAGCGGGATCTCACGGCCCACACCCGCCGGCGGGCCCCATGGCGGCCACAACCAATGCCGCCGTCACCGCCGTCGACAAGCAGGTGCTCCGGTCGACGCCGCCGCGAGCGCTGGAAACCAGGCCTCCGCCACGGCTCGTCCAAACAGACAGGTCGGCAGTAGGCGAAGGGGCGCACTGGGGTAGCGGGCGGCGAGGCCGCACAGGCGAATGCCGCAGCCGGGCACAGGGGCATGGAATTTTGGGCAGATCGGTTGGCTTGTATGGGTCAGCACACAAGCCGACGACGCGGGAGAGAGTCTCGTGGAAGGGACCGTCACCGTCCATGCGTGAATACGCTCTTGGGACCGTTGCAGGTCTCCAATTATGTAGCCATTTTTCTTTCTTTGAGAAACAAATCTTCTCGACCAATGAAAATCGATTTTGATCGTATAACAGCCGACACTGCCCAACAGAACGTTGGGTAAGCGCAAGGACCAGGGTCTTGCGACAGTTGAACATTGCGTGGTGCTCAGAAACGCAGTGACGGAGTGGCTTCAGGAGCTCCGTCTGATACCCTCAGCCTGGGAGCAGACGATGAGGAGCATGATGCTCGGCAGGCGCTCCTCTTTCCGTCCGATCCACGGTGTCAGTCTCCTTCGGCCATCATCTTCGTTTACAGTGGCTATGCTTCCATACGCGACCAGGCAGCATCGAGTTCAAACAAGATTACCATCGCGCGCCGGGCACCGCTGGCCCAGATGCGTGCAGGCGCTGGACACGGTGGAGCAAAAGCAGCACCTGCGTCGGTGTTCTGTAGCGGAATGGGGGTTTTCGGGTGCTGGTGGTCAGACAGACTCACCATCGCAGGGGTTTGAAGAGCTGCTCATGGACCAAAGGGGAGGGGGGAAGGAGGTCTGAAGTGGAACTTCATGCGTGCGTCGTGGTACAATTAGCAGATCGATGGATTTTTCGTTCTCCCCGTGACCCACCTGTGCGCTCCGTTTTGGAATGAGAGATATTTTTCTTATTGCAGAGGACCGCGCGATCACGTCTACCCACCTCGCCCCACTCCCATCCAATGTAGCGAGGAGAATCGGGAAAGCAAGTCGACTCTTCTGCTGGGCGGAAGTCCTCTGCGGGACCGCGGGAAGAGCTCCACGGATGACTGGGAGAACGGACCCCGCACTGCGATCTTTTGTCGATGTTGGTAGGCGGATCACACGGTGTTTCATTTCCCTCCACTGCCGGTGCCACACCCCAGTCTCCAGTAACAGCCCTTGTCCCGCCCGTTGCGGAGGATGGTGCGTTCAGCTTGCCCCCGTAGGGTCACGCTCGTTGGTGGCCGACAGCGCGCGCCCCAGCGGGACCGGGAACACAGCAGGGCACTCGACTACGCCATTTGACGAACCCATCGTTTAAATGTACTTTGTTGCAGCTACTTGACGGCGGACAGCGAAGAACTCTCTAAAGAATTGCCGTCACGCGATACGATTTCGAGGATGGGTTGCCTTCCATCTGGAGGCCCACCGGATCGTACCGCTGGACAGGCGACCGCAAGACAGGCCCGCCTGCAGCCAGCTGGCGAGGCATTGTGGGCCTGTCTAACTAGCAAGTGCGAAAACTCGCAGAGACGTAACAAGAGAAGGTTCGGAGCCGCGTGGCACAGACGCCGCCTCCTCCTCGTGGCGCCCAGTGGCTCAATAGATGGCCTGACAGTAGCGCACGGAGGCCACTTTGTTGCAGCTCGGCCTGTGTCTTGCGGGCGGTGCGCCATCCAGGCAAGGGAGGTACGGTAGCGTTCGCTGCTGACCCAGAGGGTGAGACTGCCACCTGCTTTCTGCGCCCGCAATCTGATTTACCATTCTGGCACACCATCGAGGTCGAGGACTGTGGCAACAGTGCATTGAGCTCGTGACAAGTCGGGCGTAGAGATCTCAGGTCCGCAAGAGACCTGTTGGTAGCGCGTCTGTAGTTGCCGTTTCATGGCTGGTTCACGCTCCCTGTTCCCGCCGATAAACAGAGGACTATTCACGATTTATTCGACTCAGCAGACGACTTGCGCGGCAAATCGTGCGTTCCGGGGCAATCCAGCCACAAAGCGACTCAAACCTGTCTCAGAGCTAAGACCGCCTCACGAAGGCTTCCCAGATCCTGAGCCAGTGGCTCAACGAGCTGAGTAAATCTGTCGAGTAATTTCATTTTTTTATTCGTGAAGTGTCAAGCGCAGCCGTGGCCCCCTCACGGCTGGCTCGCGTGACCGTTGCGCGCGCCGACGGCGCGCTCAAGCCGCGATCGCCCTTCACGCGCGCCGCATCCTTTGCCTCTTTCCTCCTGTCTGTCCCCGTGCCAACCCTGGCTTGCTCGGTGAACTTCTCTACCTCGGCGCCTGTGCTTCGCGCAACGTCATGATGCTGAATACCCTCTGTGACGCTGGCACCGTCGAGCCAGATCTGGAGGAGCTGGCTGGGGCGCTGTCTGCGGGACGCGCTCTGGAGGGCTGGGGTCGGCAGGGCGGAGACGCTGCACTGGGCGAGTGGGTGTCGAGGATTGTCACCATCGTGGGGGCGTTGGAGACAGACGCCCGGGAGCCATGGGCCGCCGTGCCGTCGCTTTTCCGCACTTTCTCGTCCGTGCGGTCAGGCGGCGACTGCCAGGCGTCCGAGCTGGTAGAGCTTGCCGAGTTGGCTGACCTGGTCACCATCTGCAGCCAGTCCAACCGCGCTGCCCCCCTGGCGAGAGATCTTGTGGGGCGGTTTTTCCGGAAGAGCATTGAGCAGGGCGCGTTTTATAGGGACGTGCGTATGACCCCGCAACACTTTGACCAGCTGGTGGCGCGCGTGGCGCCCCACCTGCCTGCCGGCCTGCGGGGGCCAGCCGCCATACCCCCACGGTGGCGTATCTTCACGGTGCTGTTTTGGCTCGCGCAAGGGGGTCGTCAGCGAGTCGTCGCCCGAGCTGTGGACGTAGCGGAGTCGACGCTGTCTAAGATTTGCACTCCTGTTGTCAACGCGTTGATCTGTGGCCTCCCGTGCCTCACTTGGCCGGACCACGCCGAGCGTCAGCGCATTGGCGAAGCGTTTTCCAACCTGACGGGTGGAAACCTTTCCGGGTGGCGCGGTCTGTACGGTACATCCGCATTGTCTTTTGCGCTTCATTCTTCGTGTGCAGCTCATCATTGTATCGTGTGATGCACTCTGTTTGACTTGGGTTGCTGCCGCACAGGGGGAGGGGGGGTATTGACGCGCCATTTATTGATACCCTGGCACTCTGTTCCGGTGTTTGTCATCAAGGCGAGAGAACGGGGGGTTTATGAGCATGCCTGACACAACCCTTTACTGTATTGTCACGCGCTCCTCGTCGCTGCCTTCTTCTGTTTTGATGGCTTGTTTGACTGCGTCAGTTGCGGCGCGGTAGATGGGTGTCTCACCCCGTTGCTCACCCCTTTTGGGGAGCACAAGGAAGATTTTACCGACAGGCACGCCAGGTGCTCGCTGTTGGTTCTCGCCATCACGGACACGCGCCTGTTCCGTTACTTCGCTGGCGGGTTTCCCGGGTCTCGAGGGGACTCTCTCGTGTTCAAGGAGCGATCGTGGCACAGGGCGATGCTGTCGATTGACCACTTCCGGCGCCCGCTTGCCGACGGAGAATTCATCCTTGGAGATGCTGGGTTTGCGCTCACCGCCTTCCTGGTACGCTGCCGCGGTAGGTCGGGTTTGTATTGACATTTTGGTTAGCGACTGCTGGGTGTTTCTCGTTGCTGAAGCGTCACAGCGCGCCTCGGCAATGGGCGGCATCTTTTGCAGATTGAGTCGCAGGGGTTGTCGACGAGGGAGGAGGTGGGAGACGGGGGGGGGGGGGGGGTGGACAGGGAGCGCGGGGGCGTGACGTGTTGTGCAATGTTGCATCCATTCCTGTCCTCCTCGCGCGCCGCTGGGGCGCAGAGGGGGCGGGGGGGGGGGGGGAGGCGGGGTGCTCTCTTGCTGCTACCCGCCCCCCTCGGGGAGGCGCAGGGCGAGGGAGGCTTGTCAGAGCCCCACGGGAGGAAGACCTGACGCCTATCGTGGTTGTATCTGTCTTGCTGCTGGGGTCATCATGTGCAGACGTGTCTCCATTGTTGTCGGGTTTTATCTCTCTTTTCCTGTCTATTGCCCATTCCACAGATAACACCTTTCCGGGAAGTGGACATGCGCGGCCCAAACCTCGCGTCCATGCGGCGCTTTAACCATCTACACGCAAAAATGCGCGTCGTAGTCGAGAACGCTTTTGGACGCCTCAAAGGCAGATGGCACGTGTTGCGGATGATCAACGCTCACCCGGAGCTGGCTGCTAGTGTGCAACATGCATGCATCCTCCTCCACAATTTCCTGGAGGACCGGAACGGCGCCTATGAGGCAGACCCCAGCGCGCTCGAGGAGGACAGCAGCAACTCCGTAGTTGCTGCGGAAAGTGATGAGACACCCTCCTCTGCTGGCGCCCGCCGTCGCATTGAGCTGGTCAAGGCTCTGGGGCTTCCCTGGGTGGATGCCCCTCAATGATTGTAGCCATCTGGGGGGGTAGGGGCGGCGGGTCAGCGGATTGGCGCGGATGCCCCAGCGCAGTTGAGGAAGGGGTGGGTGAGGGGGGAGCGAGCGGGTTTGTGGGAAAGGACGCTGCGGCGGGCTCCAGGGTGCGGAGCGTTGGGGGCTGGGGGGGTGTGTGTCGGTGGGGTGGCCGTGCAGGATTGAGTGACGCGGCTGGCTGCGGAAGGGGGGGGAGAAGAAGGTGGGGCGGCGGAGCAAGACCTAGGCAGGAAGGACAACAGTGACAAGCTCCAGGGGCGCAGCGCGACATCCGATTACTGTGGGGAGGGGCGCCAGAGAGGACGGACGGGCAACGTAGCTGCGGGGAGCCTGGTGGGGGAGGTGTTCCACGCTCGCGGGGTGCGGAGGGGGAGGGGGGGGGCGCAGGGCACGATGCTCTGTGCGAGTGGGTGGAAGTGTGGGCAAAGGCGTGAGGGGGGAGGATGCCGATAGGGCGTTGAGGTCAAGCAAGCCACTTGAGAGGCAGGGGCCACGAGAATGTGAAGAAGGGTGGGCGGGGGGGCGCGGGGTGGAGCTCGAGCGACCAGTGAATGACGGAGGAGAACAATCGTTCATTCAACCAACAAACAAGAAAGAAACGGATGCGTGGAGTATAACCGAAAAGAGCGAGTGCCTACTATTACTGCGCACGGCGGGCCTTCTCGGCGTACGCGTTCAGCATATTCACCATGGCGCGGCGCACATCAGTGTCCGTGACGTCATCCGCCTCAGAGCCCCGCCCAGCCGCCCCGCTCGCGCCCCCGTTGCCCGCCCCACTGGCCCCCTCCGTGACAAGCTTTTGCTGCAAATACTCGCGCAGTACGGCCGCCGCCGTGGGCTTCTTGGTCTTCTTGGGCTTGGGCGAGCTGGCCTCGATCTCGGCGGCGGTCGCCGTGTGCGAAGGTGCCTTGCTGGCGGGGCTGCCGGATGAGAAGGAGGAACTGGCCTCCTCACTGCCAGTGCCCGCGCCGCCATCGCTCTCGCCGCCAATGCTCTCCGCTGCTGACCCGCCGTCGCTCTTGCTGCCCTCTCGGTCATCAGCTGCAGCGTTGTCCTGCCCCTCATCGCCATCCATTCCTTCAGCAACTGAGCTGTCCCCCCCCGTACTCCCCCCTGCTGGCGGCCCGCCCGGGGCGCGCCCAGCGGCGGGCGAGCCGGGGCTCGCTGCAGCATCCGCGCACATGTCCATCGGCTCGTGCACCGTCTGCTGGGTTGAAACGTGCGACTTTTTAAACGCCTCGCGCGCCAGGTCGAAAAGCATAGCCCCGCCAAACTTGATAATCTGGTCCTCCTTGTGGGCCGCACTCATGCCCGTACCCTTGATAACCGCGCACGTGGCAATAAAGCGGGTGCGGAGGTTCTTAATCTTCTTGTCCACGGCGGCGACCGTCCGCGTGCGCGCCATGGGCTGGTCGGCTGCGGGGGTGGCGTCTACAAACGCCTGGAGTAGAGCGCCGCCTGCGCGTCGCTTCATGTCCCCTGTACGGCGAGCGCGATACGCCGCCCAGTGCGTCACAGCTGCCGTAAGGACACCAACACACTCCCCGGGGTAGAAGTTCTTGGCGCGTCCCTTCGTCTTGCCAGTTGCCTTCCGCTTGCGCCCGTTCACGGCTGTGTCGGATGCGCGGCGGCCGCCGGCCATGTTGATCAGAGGTAGTCGCTAAAGAACGTGAGAAGTCGGGGAGTGGGCGCGGGGGGGGGGGTAAGACGGAGATATGGGGCAAGGAAGGTGCAAAAGCAAGGGGGGGGGGACGGGGGACGGGTGCCAAACCGACGCGGAGGAACACAGGTGGTGTTGTGTGCCACCCAGCACGCCTGCCAGAGCAACAAAGGTCGGTGGCGCGTGGTCTCTTATCGGCACGTCCACAGCCTGCCACTGGATGGACGAGAGCGGTGGCGCTCGAAGCCCGGCACAAAAAGGCGCGCTCCGTCTCCCCATGAAACTGTTGGCGTTCTGCGATGCCTGCAACGGGCGGACGGTGGGGTCTCGGTGGCCAAGGGCGGGCTTCTGGTGGCGCCAAACTTGCTCTGCCTTCCGTCTCGCACACGAAAGAGTACATTTTCTCAGCGTGTTAAGTACGGATGTCAAGTACACTAAGTACACTTCTGAGGTTGAGCCATGTGACTCAGCCTTGACTTAAGCCGCCTAAAACCGTGAATCGTCCTCAGAGCTCGCAAGAAACAACAGCTTGCCACTGTCCTGGAGGGAACTCATGCCTCGGGGGATACGGAGAGGGCCCCTGCATACGACTCGCAGAAGATCTCCTGGGCTGCTGTTCCATCCATTTCCTCGGTGAGCATGGAGCGCCTGGACGCGCTGGTGTTCTTATCCAGTACGCGTTGCCGCTGAGGCATCAGCAGTATTTGATCGATGAGGTTGTCGTAATGTCGACCACTGTCTGCGCCAATGACTGCCTCGCACTTATGACGTGGCGTATTGCCAGCGAATCATGTGAGCCAGACGCAGGGCTCTGGAGCCGTAGTCTTGACGGGGACGGCCCCATGGCACGCAGAGGCGCCCTCCATCGACAAGGAGATTACAATCTGTCTTCACCATTGGGCACCGGTTGTGGCGACTGTAAGCCCGCGGACTGCACCACGATGACGCCTTCTCATTCAATGGTCGATAAGGACGATCGAATTTCTTGGTTATTAGGACAGGTTACCACTCGCCAAACCAGAGAATCTCAATTTCTTTGTCCTCGTCACGTTACACCGCCGGGCAGAGACGGAGGAGGTGGTGCGCTCGGCGGCTGCATGTTGGCGGGGAGCCAGTGAATACGGCGGGGGGGGGGGCGGGTCCTGCAGAGCGGGGGCTCGTGGCATGAGGAGGTGGGTGGCGGGAGGAGAACGGGCGGAGAACCAATGACCGCGCGAGATGCGGAGGACTTGCAACTCTGTGCGACAGCTTCGGTCGTCAACTTGTCGCGGTGTCGGGAATTGGAAAGGTCAGGGTTCGCTGAGTCCCTATGGCCAGTACTCGTATTGCACTTTTTGCTTTGTCGATAGACGGACTTCATGCACGAACGATGGCGCGGTGCACGAGTGCGGAGGCTCTCAAGGGCTTTCGCAGACACGTACCGTTCGTGTGACGCAGTACTGTACCGCGATACATGCTGCGAAAGCTCTTTTCCGATGCCGTGCGCAGGTAGACGCAACTCCGCTAAATTTTTGGGTTTCTTTGAACTAAGTGCAATGCGCTGGTTCGATTGGTGATCACCGGCGCACCTTTACGTCCCCCGCGCTCGTCGTCACCACAGCCCACGAACCCGAAGGCTCTCCCGGAGCACCTTGACCGTGGCCTTCTCCATCTGGGTTCTGTGGGCGGCGTGGGGTTAGGATCAGATTCGGGTGGTGGGGTTTAGCATGCTGGCTTGAGATTGGTCATCCGGTGAGAATTGCGGATGGGTTCTGGACGCGCCACGTTGTCCGTCTCCTATAAGATGGCACTAGGGGGTGGGGTTAGGACGTGTGTCGGCCACAAATCTGTGGCGAACAGTCGTCACATATGTTCTTCAGCGCGAAAGAGTGGCGCGCCAATGGTTTCTAAAACTGGCGCCGGGGCGGGGGCGCCCGCACGCGGCCCGCCCGCGTCGCACTCCGACGTGTAGGGGGACGCGCCAGGCGACGGCGACGGGGACGGGGACGGGGAGGACGACGGCGACGGCGACGGCAGGCGCGTGCCGCCGCGCGCCGTCGACGCCGTCGACGCCGTCGACGACAGTAGCGACGGATTGCGGGCACGAAGGCGCGGCGGGCGCCGCCACCGCCACCGGTGGTGGTGGTGGTGGTGGGGGTGGTGGTGGTGCGTCGAGGGCACCGGCCGCTTTCCCCCCTCCCCTCCGCCGTCGACGCCGCCGCCGCTGCCGCCGCCGCCGCCACCGCCGCCGCCGCCCCCTCCGTCGCTGTCACCATCGCTGTAAATGTGGCGACCGCGGCGCCAGCCCCGTTACCGCCCGCCACCGCGCCGCCCGCCGCGGCCGGCACGGTGTACTACCGGCCGCCGGGCGGCCCGCCAGCGCCCCCCCCCTCCCCCCACCGGCACCGCCCCCCGCCCCGCCGCCTCGATTGTGGCGGGGGCGCGCAGGGTGAGAGCGCCCTTCCCCCCCCCCCCCCCCGCACCTCCCTCCCCCCCCCCCCCCGCAGCCACGCCACCGGCGGCCGCGCCAGCAGCGCCGGCGGCGGCAGCGGCCGCCCGGGCAACGGCCCCCCCACAGCCAGCAGCAGCGGCGTTAGCAGCCGGCCGTTGAGCCCCGCGATGGCCGCCCCCACCAGCACACGTCAACGACCAGCGGGCGCACGCACGAGCCCGCCGGGGCGGCGGCCGCCGACCACACCGCCCCCGCCGCCGCAACCGCGGCGACGATGCCCCACAGCACGCCAGGGGCGGCCTACCCGAGCGACGCCGCCGCCCGCCGGCGGCGGGCGTCCCCAAGCGCCGACCCGCCGCCGCCGCGGAGGGTGGTGGCCACCACCGACGTGGGCGCACGCAGCGGCGCGGGCGCGACGGCGGGGAAGGGCAGGGCCGCTGCCGACGCCGCCGACTACGAGAAGCTCAGGCCGCTGGAAAGGGCGCGTTTGCTCGCCCGCCCGCTCCCGCCGCCGCCGCCGCCGCCGCCGCCGCCGCCGCCACCGGCGCCCACCTTCGCGTGCGCCGCCACCGTCAGGTACGCGTACGCCACGTGCATTGCCGCGTGGGTGGTCAGCCCCGCGGTCAGCGCCAGGTGGATGAGCGCCACCGCGCACACGGACGGCCCCGCCCAGACGCCCACCGCAAACGCCTGCGCGAGCGCCGCCGCCACCGTCACCAGCCCCCCCCCGCGGGTGCGCCCGCCGGGGCGGGCGGGGCTACCCCCGCCCTCCTACGCCGGCACGTCAGAAACGCCCCCGCGCACGGCGGCCGCTTCGTCGCCGCCGTCCCTGTCCTCCCGCTCCTCGGCGCCCGCGCCGCCCGCGCCGTCCGTGCCGAAGCTGCGGCTACCATCCGCAGCACCGCCCGCTTCGACTGGCGCGGGCGCCGCCGCCGCCTCCGCCGCCGCCACCGTTTGCGTCTGCGGCAGGCGAGGCGGCGGCGGCAGGCGGTGGCGCGGCGGCGGCCCGACGGCGACCAACGCGACGACGGCGTCAGGGCCGGTCGCTGCGCGGACGGGCGCGCGGACGTCAGGCCCCGCAGGAAGACTCGGGTCGCGCAGCCAGGCGCTGGCCTATCGCCAGCGCCGGCAGCTGCTCGCCGCTCCACCTAGTGTGGGCGCGGGGCGGGCACGGCAGTGGCACCCGGCGCATCCGTTGTCGACAAGGAACGGCGCGCGCCCATCGGCACCACGGCTGCGGCAGCTGTGTTGCGTTGCTGCTGCCCGCCTTTTTGTCGCGGTGTCGCAAGCGCGTCTCAATTGTGCACCCCTCCGTTGGCGCCAGTTTTAGAAATCACCGGCGCGCCACTCTTTCGCGCTGAAGATCATATGTGACGACTGTTCGCCACAGATTTGTGGCCGACACACGTCCTAACCCCACCCCCTAGTGCCATCTTATAGGAGACGGACAACGTGGCGCGTCCAGAACCCATCCGCAATTCTCACCGAATGACCAATCTCGTGCCAGCATGCTAAACCCCACCACCCGAATCTGATCCTAACCCCACGCTCCGCACGGAACCGTCTCTATCTTAGTGAACGGTGTGTCCGTCAGGCTGCTGGACTGAGGGAGGCCAGACTCGTCGGTGAGATCTATGGGCACGCGTCATAAATATGCCAGAATGGTGGGTGCAGAATCCGCCTCACGGCCCCTAATTGCGGCGGTACATTGTGACGTCACCTGCCGCGGCCGCTGCCGCCGCCGCCGCCGCCGCCGCCGCCGCCGCAGCCTCCAGCCAGTGTAGGACAGCGCCCGTGTGGGCGGCCGACGCCATCCACCCTCGCCGGGCGCCGGCCACGTTGGCCACACGCAGCCGCCGCGCGCCCGCCTGCCCCAAGCGCCCGCCGCAGTTGGCGGCCAGGCGGGCGTCCAGCAGCACGACCCACGCGGCCGCCTCCGCCGCTGCGCTCACAGCCGGCGGCGTGAGCAGCGCCTCCAGCCCGTCTGCGGGCAGGCGAGGCGGGAAGTGGGGGCAGTGGCGGCGGCGGCTGAAACGTACTTCTCGAGGGTCCAGCGCATTTGCGTATTCGAAGATCGTACTTCTCGACTTGACGCGCCAGACCCGACTTCAAGCGTACATTTTCCTTTCTGGCGGGGCGGCAGCGTACTTCTGCCTAGGCGAAGAAGAGACTAGCAACCGCGTATATACGCTTACAATCTATGCGCAGCTACGCTTGATGGAAGTACGCTTGATAAACCCTGGTAGGCACGTCTACGTCGGAAGAGTGCGTGGCGCCCGGGGCGCACAGCGAGGTGCTGTTCCCGCATCCGGTGCGTCCGGTGCGTTCTTCGGCGCGAACGTAGACATGGCGTGCGTGGCGGTTGAAGACGCGTCGGCACACGGTGTGCTGCGGCGGCAGCAACTGCGGCTCGGATACGGGGGGTGGGGCTGGTGCAGCGGTCAACGGGGCGACGATGACGACGACGTCGGCGACGGCAACAGCGACGGTGCGCTTCTTCACAACGAGGGGGAGCGCCGGCGGTCGGTGGGGGGGAGAGTACAACGACACAACGGCTGCGCCAGGTCTTTGGGGGTGAGGGTGCGCGCTTGTTGCGGCTGCGGGGGGGAGTGGTTCTGCAGAGGGAGGCACCAGCGGCGGCGACGTCTCGGTTGGGGGCGAGGGGGGGTGCTGATATTTTGGGTGGGGAGGTTGCTTCGGTGGCAGCGGTGGGGACCGCGCTTTGACCGGAACGCCGCTGTGGCGGCGGCGACGGTGAGTTTTGAGGGATGGGAGTGATGGTGGCGGCGGCAGAGACGGTATAGGGTGGCGGGGGGGGAGGTTGATGGCCATTTGTTGTGTAGGGTGTTCTGTGTAGGCGGCGTCGGGTGAGAGAGGGAGGCGAGCGGCAGGTGGTGGCGTTGACGGCTTCTCGGCGGGGAAGGCCACGGAGGCGGACCTCCTTGCCCCCAACGCGGCGTGGCGGCAACTGGGGAGGAAGGGGATGGGGGCGCCACGCCCGCCGGGGGTTGGTCAGAGGTTGGGCGGGGGGGTTGGCGCGGGGCCACTTCCGACGAGGCCACTACGACCGCGAGCTGCCCATATGCGGCGGAGGGGGCACTAACGGCGGCTGCCGCGGCGACCGCGGCGGCGGTCGCGAGGCGGCCGCCAATCGGCGATGCGCGCATGGTGCTGCGGGTGGCGGCGGCTGCGTGCGAAGCGGCACGCGCGGGGCTGGCTGACGAGGCAATCGTTCTCGTCGTGGTGCGGGCGGGCGCCGGCTGGGGGCTGACAGCCTATCCCCTTCTCCCCCCCCTGGGCGGCTCGTCGCCCCCACCCGGCACTCGGCGGCGGGAGGCGGCGGGCGGTGACATGTGGCAGCAGTAAGTTGCGCCGGTGGGGTGGTTCCTGGCGGGGCGTGGCGGTTGCTGGCGGGCTCGAGCCTACCGCTGGGGAAGGTCGCGCGGCCGCCGCTGTGGGAGCAGTGGCGCTGCTGCTTGAGCATGGACAGTGCAGCTGGTGGCTTGGGGGCGGCTCGTTTGCTGGTGGGGGGGCAGCGCTGCTCCTGGTGGGGGGGCGGCGGCCGCTGTATCGGGATCGGCTCGGTCGTCCAGGGTTGCGGCGGGGCGTCTTCTGGCTTTGGAGCAGGGCGGCCGCTGGCTGTGGGGCGTCGGGTGCTGGGCGAGGCGGTTTTCCAGAGGCGGGGGCGTGGCTTCTGCGGATGGGTGCGTGGCAGCTGCTCGCGGGGACGGGATGCCCTTTTGGGGAGGGGACGGCGGCGCCGCTGCTGGCGCGGTGGCTGGGTGGCTGTTGCTAGTGGGGCGGGACCGCTGTGGCTGGGGGGGGCAGCTGCTGACGGGGCGGTTGGCACACCAGCGAGCAGTCGGGAGGCGCTGCTTGACGGACGCGGGGCTGTTTCTGGGGGAGGTGGCTACTAGGGAGGGTCCGGCGGCCGCTGGGCGGGGCGTGCCGCAGCCGCTGGGGCGAGCTGGCGCGTCTGCGGCTGGCGGGAGGCTGTGGCAATTGCCGGGGTGCGACGCGGCTGGTCGCAGGGGGGTGCTGCTGGTGCTGGCAAGGGCTGGGCTGCTTTTGGAGACGGTGGGGTGACAGCTGGCAGGCGCCAGCGGGCTGACGGCCACGCCAGTTGTGGCGTTGGCTGCGGGGACTACGGCGGCGACCACTCCCCCCACGGGCAGCGGCCGCCGGCGGAGGCTTTCGTGGCCGTCGCCGCTGCCAGACGGGGGCGGCTCTGGCGGTTCTGCTCCCGGTGTGATGGGGGGCACGTCAGTGGCCGCCACTGTGGGAGCCCCAACTCGCCCACGTTGCCGTCAAGTTTGCAACCGTGGCTCAAGCTCGCCACCGACGCGACGGCGCCCGCCTCTACGTCGGCGGCGGGCGCTTCGTCGTTGCCGAGGCCGTCGCCCCCGCCGGTGCCGCGAACTCCTCTGTGGGGCGGAAGTGGCGGCGCCGGCGATGGCGCCGGCGGCCATGGCGACGGCAGCAGTGGTGCCACGCCCCGCGGAGAGCAGCGCCGGCGATGGGGCCGTGGCCGGCCACCGCAGGCGCCGCGGAAGAATACTGCGGCATCCCTTCCTGGGTTTCCCCCACGCGATGGCGGTGACTGTTCACCGGGGGGGCTACACGGATCGACGTTGGCGTCTTTTGTGGGGTCGGTTTTTTTGCGCAAGGGGCTCGGCACGAGGTAGGTGATGACGGTCGGTGAAGTAAGGGCGGCACGATGACGGCGGCGACGGCGGTACATAAGGGGAGCGGGATGGAATGGCAGCAACCAAACTGACGCTGTCAAAGCGGGGGGAGAGGGTTGTGGGGGGCGGGGTTGGGTTCGACCGTCGGAGAAGAGGAGCGACACGGCCAGGGTTGAGGTCGGGGATGGAGTTGACACTGAGCGCGTTGATGAACTTTCAGAAGCGAGAGGGAACGGTGGCGTTCATCCTGTAGTGAGATATGTAGGTGCGGACGGTGGCGGCGGTGGCGTTGCTGATGCGGCGAGGCGATTGAGGGCTCGGCAGGAAAGCGCTCGACGATGTGAGGGGAGTCGGTCGCTGTTGCTGTGCTCCCTGTGCCGAGTGGCAGGATGACGACGGTGGGAGCGTGAGAAAAGGTGAGTGGGGACCAAGTGTGAGCAGAGGAGGGGTGAGGGGGCGGAGGGGATTTCTGTAGTGCTCGCGACGGAGCCTTCTCTTGGTCCCTGCTGTGGATGCTGTCTGTTGTGACCGCATCATGGCCGTATTTTACGCGTGTGGCGGCCAGAGGACTCTTGCGTGGTGGGGCAGCAGGGCAGGATGACTGAGCTGCCAACAGGAGGCACTGTCGAAATGAAAGTTTTGGCAGAAAACAAACCCACGGGCTGTGATGTTTTCGCGAATGCGCTTTCAGTTGGTGCTTGTGAGAAGCTGAACACTTCTCCGCTGCCGACGAGCTCCGACGGTGTGTAGTGTCGACTGCCGATCCCGTGCTCACTTGCCCCGTTGTCGTCTTACTGCATGCGATATCCGCAGTTCGTTGTGTGAGTGACGCCATGGCGGCCAATGCTGTTGCGGATGAGGCGGGCCTCGGCTCTTTGTCGCTCAAGGAGGCGGCCGTCTCTGTTCGCTTCAGCCTTCAGTTTGACTCGACGTACGGCCAGCGGGTGATCCTGTCGGGGCCCGCAGTGTCGCTGGGCAACTACGATCCCGCCAAGTCCGTTGCGCTCGACTACCAACACCCAGGGCGCTGGTGCACGACGGTGAGGTTCCCACTGCCGCTGGCGCTGGCCCCACCAGTGGCGCGCGCCGAAGGGGCGGAAGGGGGCGCTGGTTCCCCGGCAGCGGCCCCGGCCGTGACGGTAGATGGTGACGGAACGAACCTCGAGTACAAGTACGCGATTGTGGATGAGCGCGACGGGGGCTCCATCTCGTGGGAGCTGGGCGCCCCGCGGGTGCTGGCGCTCACCCCCGGCGCCGCTGCGGAAACCCCGACGCTGCCCATCGCGCCGCTCCTCTTGGCACAAGGGGTATTTCGGGCCAAGTCCGACCTTCCCCGTGACGTCTTTTGTTCGTCGGCGTTTACGGACGTGGTGTTCCGCCGAGAGCCCGCCACCCGCGTGTCCACCGCCGTCCGTGCCGCCCGCGATGCGTCGGCAGTGGCGGCAGCGATGGTGGCCGGTCAGGGCGCCCTGGCCGTCCGTTTTGTGGTGTTTGCGCCGCGGGTCGTGGCCGGTGACACAGTCTGTGTAGCGGGGGATCACGACGCGCTGGGGGGCAGCGACGGCGGGGTGGCCGCCGCTGTGCCGCTTGACGACACGGACTTGCCATACTGGACGGGCACGGTGGCGTTTCCGCCGGGGACGTCCCACTTTTCTTACCACTTTTTGGTCCGTCGGGCAGCGGGTGGCGACAGCAGCGCGACGGCAGCAGACGAAGACGCGGCCGCGGATGGCACACTTGAGGAGGTCGTGTCCGAGGCGCGCCACAGCCGCCTGTTTGCGCTGTTGGACGATGACGTGACTGCGGTTCGGGGCGTGAAGGACGGCCAGACGGCCATTGTGGTGCCACCATCCGACTGTTCCTTTGCTTACCCCCGGCCGTGGAAGGGCTCTGGCGTGGCGGTGCCTGTGTTCAGCCTCCGAAGCTCGACGGGCTGCGGCGTCGGCGAGTTCGTGGACCTGGAGGCGATGGTGGACCTTTGCGTGGCGTCGGGCTGGCAAATGCTCCAGCTGCTCCCCGTTAATGACACCACGGCCTACGGGGACTACCGGGACTCGTATCCCTACTCGGCTGTCAGTAGCTTTGCCTTGCACCCCCAGTACATCCACCTCCCGTCTGTCACGGACCTTCAGGGTGACCTGGCGGCCGAGTATGAGGCAGAGTCGGCACGCCTTAATGCCCTCCCCGAGATTGATTATGTGGACGTGATGGCGGTCAAGATGCGCTTCCTCCGCCGAATTTACGCGCAAGAGAAGGAGGAGGTACTCCAGTCACGAGCGTTCCTTGACTGGTTCAACACCAACCAGAGCTGGGCCGTGCCGTACGCGCTCTTCCGATTCCTCATGCACGTCAACGGATCGTGCGAGTTTGACGGCTGGGGCGCGCGGTCGTCCATGACACCCGGCGATATGGAGGCGCTGGCGGCGCCTGACACCTTCCACTTTGATCACGTGGGTCTTGTACTCTTTACCCAGTTCCATCTGCATCGGCAGCTGCAGGCGGCGTCTGCGTACGCGTCACAGCACTCCGTGGTGTTCAAGGGCGACCTACCCATCGGCGTCAACCGGTACTGCGCCGACACGTGGCAGCATCCCGAGCTGTTCCGTCTGCATATGCAGGCGGGAGCACCGCCCGACTTTTTCTCCACGGCGGGGCAAAACTGGCTTTTTCCCACGTACGATTGGAATGCCATGGCTGCCGATGGTTACGGTTGGTGGCGCGCCCGCCTTGGTCACATGGCGAACTACTTCCATGCCTACCGCATTGACCACATCTTGGGCTTTTTCCGCATCTGGGAGATTCCCCATTCCTACCTGACGGGCATGGCCGGCCGCTTCCGGCCGGTGATTGGGATCACCAAGCAGGAGCTCGAGTCACAGGGCCTCTGGGACATGGACCGATATACCCGCCCGTACGTGCGGGAAGGGTTCCTGTACGATACGTTTGGGGGGCGTGGGGGGGAGGTCAAGGACCGCTTCTTTGTGCACCTGTACCACGACCGCTTGGGCTTCCGACCAGAGTACGACACGGAGCGGAAGCTGGCGGCGGCGCTCGGCCCTGAGGAGGCGGGCGCCGACGGCGATTTCATCAAGGCCGTCCGCAAGGAGTTGGTCAGCTTGCTGAACAATGTCGTGCTGCTGACGGACGTGGAGGAGGACGGTGTGTACCACCCGCGGTTTGGGCTGGAGCGCACCTCCTCCTTTGCTGAGCTCCCGTCTGAAGAGTGGAAGTCGTCACTGCGCCAGCTCTACCACAACTACTTTTTCGTTCGGCAAGAGGCACTATGGCGCGCATCTGGGCTGGCGAAGTTGCCGGCCATCCAGGCGGCTTCCCAGATGATGGTGTGTGGGGAAGATCTCGGCATGATCCCCGCCTGTGTGCCCGACGTATTGGACGAGACGTCAATCATGGGCCTCCGCGTTCAGCGGATGCCGGAGGGGGACATTGAGTTTGGCGCGCCTGCCGAGTATCCCTACGCGACGGTGTGCACCACCTCCTCCCACGACACGTCCACCCTACGGGCGTGGTGGGAGGAGCAGGACGGAGCGGCCAAGAGGCGCTACTGGTCTGGGATTATGGGGCGGCATGGTGAAACACCGCCAGCGACGGCAACGGGGGAGCTGGTGCGGGCTGTGGTGGAGGACCACTTGGCGTCGCCGTCCATGTGGACTGTCCTGCCGCTGCAAGACTGGCTGGGCATGGACGAGGCCGTCCGGCGGCCTGTCGCGACGGAGGAGCAGATCAATGACCCGGGGGATCCGCAGCACATCTGGCGCTTCCGTCTGCACTTGAACGTGCGGTCGCTGCTGGAGAACAAGGACCTGACTGGCCAATGGGCGTCGATGAGTACGAAGGCGGGCCGAGGGCCGCCATACTAACCCGTACAGCCGGTTCTATAGCGCGAATGGACGGAGCTTTGGAGATGGCCTATGTCCTGTTTGAGAGCCGTGGGTTTGCCACTGGAGCGCTTCATGGGAACCACGGACACTGTATCATTGTAGAAAGAGATGCGGGCGCTGAGATGCCTTGATGGGAAAACCCCCGTCGCCATCGCCACCTATCATCTGAAGGGGGAATGTCATCGCTGCACGAGGCGCCCCGGTCACACAGCAGGCTGCCTGCCACACCACCCATGGAGTCCATGCTCCCGGCGCCAGTCGCGAGCTGCCGCCTGTTCGAATGTAACACGAGATAAACGGACACAACGCAATGAAAGAGGAACCAAACAAAGGCACTTCATTCTGGCACTCGACCCAACAAGACCCTCCGGGAAGACAGCTTCACGTCATCTCGCTCAAGACCCCAGAAGTGCAGCAAGAGGTTCAACGATAGGTCGCGCCACACACCGCCACGTCCGCCCAACGTGCCCGTCGACTGCACAACGCCCAGGAAGGACTGACCACAAAGACAATCAGCGCATGGACATCTCGAGTCAGACATGGTACACCCAAACGACGGCACGAGGACTGCCACGCCGAAGACGACAGCGTGTGGTCGAGCACAGAGCACCGCAGTGAGCCCATCAAAAATTAAAACAAAGATATTAAAGACACGCAGATGAACAAAAGAAGCAGGGCGGAGAGAAACCCCGACACCCGCTTCCCCAAGCCCCGCGCGAGCACGAGACCTGTGCGCTCGCATGAACGTAGGTTTCTATCATTGGGTAGAGGCAACAACGAGGGGACGTGAGCAGCCGTCAGAGCCAAGGAGAAACTAAAACAAACGAACCTTGGCGTTGGAGGCCCCCCATCGCAACACGGCCAAAGACATGCAGTGACCAAAGGACATGCGTGCAGAAGATGTGATGCACAAGCAAGACCGGACAGACGCCGGCGCGCCGAGTGGAAACCACGGCATTTGAACTACGACCTGGCGCATATCGAACGCGCAGGTGGCGCATATCGAAGGCAAGTGTCGCGTATCCAAGGCTGTGGACCAATAGGAGGTCAGCTTTTTTTGGTGTGTGTTCCCCCAGCTGTCCTGTACATTCGTTTCTTTGGTGTGTGTTCCCCCAGCTGTACGGCTTTTTGGTGTATGTCCCGACAGCTTTCAGACGAGACTCTCGCTTGTCCCCTCCCCGCCGTTGCCAAATGTCGACCAGTGCCAGAAATGTCGACCAGCTTACAGCACGCACTATTGAGCAAGGAATACAGTGATTATTCGACTATGTGACGAGGGGTCACGACACCACACCAACACTTCAGAGCGAGTGCAACGTAAATTTATTAAGTACGGAACTCCAGCAGTCCTTTTGCGCGTCAAACGCTCGCCTCGGTGCGGCTGCGCCTGCCACCGCCGCCGCCTCTGCCGTCCGCCCGCCGGCGGCCTCGCCCCCCACGGCGTGGCCTACCGCTGCTGCCGCAGCCGCGGCGGCGTCGACGCCCCTCCCCGACCGGCGCGCCTGCTCTGCCGCGGCGCCGCCCTCTCGCCACCGGCTGTCCTTGGCGGCAGCCGCCGCGGCCTTTCATCAACGGCCCCATCTCAATGGCGCGTGGCGGGTCAGGCGGGCGACGGGGCTGGGGGGCGGGCTCCCCTCGCCGCCTCCCCCCCCCCCCCTACTCCCCCCCCTACCCGGTGCGTGTGCGGAGCCAGGGCTGCGCGCCGCCGCCGCGCCGCCCCCCCCCCGCCCCCCCCCCCGGTCATGGCGGGGCGTGAGCCGGCCGGCCGCCCGCGGGCGCGCGGTGCGCCCGCCGACGGACAACGCCTGCGGGCGGCGGCGCGGGTCCCACCCGCGTCCCCCCCCCCCTTGCCCCCCCCCCACCGGTGGAAACGGACGCGCGGCGGCTGCCGCTGCTGACCAACGGCGGCCTGTCGGCAGCTCGAGGGCGGCGGCGGTGGTGGAGACGGCGGGGCGGCCGCGGCGGCTGCGGGGGAGAGGCGGCGGCGCCATTGGGGGCGGGAGGTGGTGGGGGGTGACGGGCGGCAGGGGGGAGTGCCGCCCTGGTCACGAGGGGCCGTGACGGAGACGCCGCCCGCGGCGGGAGCGCCGCCGCGGCCGGCGCCAGCGGGTGTCGCCCCCTGCCCCCCCCCCCGGCTCCATCTCTGCACTCTTATTCCCGCCTCCCCTAGTCACCGGCGACCCGGCTGCGCTGGACGGCTGCCGTTTCCGTCGCGCAGGCGCGCCCTTGCTCCCCCCCCCCCGGCTGCATCCCCGCACCTCCCGCACCGCCCTTCCCCCCCCCTCACTCGTGCGCTCCCCCCGCCCGCCGTGCGGGTGGTGCGGCCGCCATGGCCCCATGGCGGCTGTCTGCGCGGCAGCGCGGCATGACCGCCCCGCCCGGCGGGTGGGCGCTCGTCGCGTCCGTCGTGGCCGCCGCCGCCGCCGGCGTGGTGCTGGTCGCCGCGCCGCCTGGCGCGGCGGCCGCCACCGTCGCGGCCGCGACGCTGGCTCGCGACGCGGTGGCGACGGGCGACGTGGCGGCGAAGGCGCGGCTGTGCAAACGGGCCAAGGAACACCTGCTGGACGTGGACGAGCAGGTGTCCACGTTGTGGGACCCGAGCCAGTTTCAGCCCACCGCCATCACCCCGTGCACGGTTTATGACGTGGCGGCGGTGGTGACGGCGCTCGGCCGGATGCTGTCGTTTGCCGATGGCAAAGCCTCGTGCTGCGCGGCGGCCTACTTCACCTGGGTCCTCACGCCGCTGTCGTGGATGCAGGCGCCGGGCCGACCGGTTGGCAACCTGTGCATCCCCGACACGTACTGGGCCAACCTTGGGTGGCACGTGGCCAACTTTGCGACGGGCATGCACCAGCGGAACCTGGGCGAGGAGGGCACCTACGGGCTGCCGTCGTGCCGCTTCCCCGACCACCTCCTCAGCTCGCTGAAGACGGAGCAGCGGAACTGGGCGTGCGTCTACGCGCGACTGGCGCCGGGGCTTGGCAGGGCCTGGGCGATGCGGTTTGTGCTGCCGCAGTACACCAACAAGGTGTACCCGAGGGTCATTGCCGGCAGCGCCGTAGCGGCCGACCTGCGCGGCTGCCCGGCCGGCGCGGCGGCGGGCGTGGCCGGCAGCGCTCGCGTCGCTGTCGACACTGGCCAGGCCGGCCGGGCCGTCGGCACCGGCGGCTCGTCCCGCACGATGGTCACTCTGGCCGCGCTCAGCTCGCCGCCCACAGCTGGTGGCAACGAGAGCCGCTGGGGTGCGAGCGCGCCGCGCACCATCTCCGAGGAGCAGGCGGCACGGGAGCGGGCGGAGACGGAGACGAAGAAGGCGACGCTCACGCCGACGGCGCGCCGCTGCGGCCTGTGCCCCGTTCAGTACACGGCCATCAACGACCGCTGGTGCTGCGCCCGCTGGTGCGACTGGTACAGCGACTCAATGGCCCTGGCGGTGACCAGCCGGCTGCCGTCCCAGTTTGGGTGCTGCATCAAGATGAACAAGCGGTGTATCACAAGCAAGTAGAGGGGGCGGGAGGGCGGGGGGGAGAACGCTCACGCTGAGGGGACGGCGCGCTAGACGGGGCACGGGTGTGCCTTTCTGTTTGGTGTGGGGTGTTCGTAGCGTGTACTTTATTTTTTGCATTGTCAGGACCGGCGGCCCCTGCTGCCGGGGCGGCGGCGGCGGCGCCGCAGCGGGTAGCGCTAGGTGACGAGGGGCCACCCCCATCGTGCGACCGCCGGTGCCGTCGTGGGTCACGGCCGCCACCAGGGTCGGGGTGCCGCGGACGGGGGCGCGGCTCCCCGTGTCGAGGCGGGGGCGGCGGCCCGGCCGCCGCCGCCGCCGCCGCCGCCGCCGCCGCCGCCGCCCCCTGGCACGGCGCGCAGCGCGCGCCGCGGGTGGTTGCACTCCACAGCAGCGCGCCCCCCCCCGCCCCCCGTCCACCCCTCCGCCCGCACCTCCCCGCCCGTCCCCGCCGCCACGGGCGGCCGCCGCCGCCCGCGGGGCGCCGCCGCTGGGGGCGGTGCCCCCCCCGGCCAAGCCCGCCGGCGGCAGCACGGCGCACGCCACCGCCCGCGGGCACCTCCCCCCCCGCCGCCCCACCGCTCCGCCCCGCCCGCCACGAGGGCGGCCAGCGGCAAGCGCGCCGCCCCGGCGGCCGCCGCGCCGCCCCCCACGCCACCACCCGGCGGTCCGCGCCGCCCGCCGGCGCGACCGCCGACGGGCGGCCCGGATGCGGCGCCGCCGCCCCGCGCGCCGCGCGCCGCAGCCGCCGCCGCACCGCCCCGGCCGGCGCCGCCGGGCCGCCGTGGGGCGCCGCCGCCCCGTCTGCGTGGCGGCGGCGGCGGTGGCGGCGGCGGCGGCGCGCTGCTGGCGGCCTCGGCGTGGACGCACGCCGCCCCGGGCGTCGTGTGCGCCCGCGCCGCGTCAAGCGGCGTCGCGTGCACTGGCGACGGCGGCCGACGGGCGACGGGTACACCCGCCAGAGGGCAGCGGTGTGGTCGTCGCCGCGGGAGCCTTGGGGGCAGGCTTGCCCGTCCACCCCTCCGTCGTGTTGGCCTGCCCCGTACCGAGCCGTAGCTTGCGGTCGTTGATATACGATGGGACACCCGACGTGTCGTCTGACTCTGGCGTCCGTTCCCTACGCCCCTACCGCAGGCAGTCCTCGGGTAGGACGGGTGGCCTGACGGCGTGCCGGCTCTCCCGCCTTGGCAGCATGAGGCCCCTCGGCGAGCGGAAACAGCCGTCTGCGCCCCGAGGCCGCACAAGGTCGGGGATACCGGAGAGGCTCAGGGGTGCGGCTGGCCGTGTGGGGAACCAGTGTCCTTCGCAGACGCGGCGGGGGGGGGGGGACGGGGGAGGTGCCACCGCTGGCGGCGGCGGTGGGGGAGGCGGGTGGCGGTGCGCGGGCCCCCTCGTCAGCCAGCCCTACCGCAAGACGCGGTCCGGCTCGTCTCCCCTGAGTCGTCCACCTGGTGCATCCCACCTCGCTCGTTCCCACGCTGTCGGCTCGGCCGGTCTTCCCCCGCCCTCAGCCCATCCCTGCCGTCAGGCACCGTCACTGCGCCTCCCCCCCCTTTCCTTCGGCACCATCCATCACCCTTTCCGCCTCCCCTGCTGTCTGAGGCAGCCGCTCTCACGCCCCACCCAGCGCACCCAACGATGGCGCAGTCGGCGGCCATCACGCCCGGGACGACCGCCCCCCCCCCCTTCCAGCCCACCCGACCGCACCACCACCGCGCGTCCGCCGCCACGGTCACGCCGCGCGCCGCGGCCGGCGCCACGTGCCGCCGCCGCCGCCGCCGCCGCCGCGTCGCCGCCGCCCGTGCGCGCCACGCGCGGCGGCGGCGGCCGCCGCCCCTGCCGTTGCGCTCGCGGCACGGCGGCGGCGGCGGGTCGCCACCGCCGACGCCGACGCGGGGCGCGGCCACCTCGGCGCGCGGCCGCCGCCCGCGGGACACCACGCCGCCTGGGTGGAGCGAGGCGCGCCACCCCGTCCAGACGCCGCCGACGCGGGCCGACGCCGTCGACGTTGGCAGACGCCGCCGACGTTGGCAGACGCCGCCGCGGTGGGCGCCGACGCTGCCGCGCGGCGGCCGCGGCGCGGGGTGGCCACTGCCGGTGGCAACGGGAAGAACAGGGAGGCTGTCGCGGCCGCCGCGGCCGCCGCAGCCGCCGCCGCCAGTGCCGCCGCTGCCGCCGGCATGTTGCGGGCCGCGCTGGTGCGCCGTGTGCGCGTGTCCGTGTCTGTCTGCGAGGCGGAGCAATCCACGGACCCCCCCCGCCATGCCCGCCGTCCTCGTCGAGTCTGCCCGTCGCCCCAGCGGCGCCCCACCCTTCAACAGAGCGCAGAAAAGAATAGAAGAGAGAAAAGCAAAGCCCCAGGCACCAGCCGTCCCGCACGCAGGGGCCGGCAGCAACACAACGCCCCCCATCCCCCCCTCTTCCCCGCCGCTCCACCGCCCCTGCCCTCCCCCGCCCCGCCCCGCCGCCGGGGTCAAATCGGCAGCATCCCCGACACCGACGTGTTCACCGCAAACGGCTTCCACCACCACGTCGACGCGGCCGCGCGCCACGAGCCGCCGTCCGCCCCGCCCCCCCCCGTCTCCACGTCCCCGCCGCGGCCCTCGCAGCACGACGCGAGGCGACAAAAGGTCGCCGTCGGCCACGCGACGACCGCGGCAAGGACGGCGGCGACAAAGCCCAGCGTCGGGCCTGCAAGGGAACGAGGCGGGGAGGGTGGAACGGCGGGGAAAGGGGGAGGGGAGGGGGGGGGGGGAAGGAACCCACCGGCGTCCATCGCACAGGGCCGCCGACGGCGCGCGGCAGCCGCGGCATGGCAGCGCGGCACCAACCACAGCAGCGCGCAGCAGCAGGGTGGCGCAGGGACACTCGCGCGCGTCAGCGACAGCCCATCGGAGCGGGGTAGCGGCCCCGCGGGAGCGCCCCCCCCACGACCGTCGCCCGTCCACGGCGCCAGCAGTCCAGCGGCCGCGGCGCCCACCCCCCCCCCCCCCCCCCACCCCCTCGGGTGCTCCTCAGGCGCACCCCACCCCCACCGCGGGCGGCGGCGGCAGCGCCTTATCCGCTGGCCGCCGCGGCCAGCCGCCAACCCCCCCGCCCACGCCGCCAAGCGAGGGCGTACAGCCCTCCCCTCGCCCCTCCCCCCCACCCCCCTCGCGCACCTACCAATCACCTTGATGCCGCACAGCCCCACCCCCGGCCCGCACTGGATGCACACCAAATAGCCTGCGCGGCGGCACGGCGCAGCAGCGCGGACGCGGACGCCCCCCCGCCGACCCCCCCCCCGCCCCCCCACAAAACACAAGTGCGGCAGCCACAAGCAGCAGCCACACCCCCCGCCGGGTCCGGCCCGCACCGACCACCAACCACCAGCCACAGACACCCGTCACCCGCGTTAGCGCCGGCCGCTCCCCAACCCGCGTGCGCGCGGGCGGCACCGCCGCGGTTCCGCCGAGGCAGCGCGCCCACCGGCAATGGCCAGCCAGCCAGGATACAGACCCCACCCGCTTCCCCCCCCCCCGCGCCCACCCCTCTCGCGCGCCCACCCCCGCTCACGGCGGCGGCGCCTACTCAGCAGCGAGCCCCGCCCATCGCGCGGCGCTGCGGCAGCCCGCGGCGGCGGCGCCGGGCTGGAAGGGGGGATGCGAACGCCCCTCCCGCCTCCAGCCGCCCGCGCTCCCGTGGACCCCCCCCCCCCCCCCCCTCCCCCGCGGGCACCAGCGTCCGTCACGCGTTCTCGACCCGGGCGGCGGCGACCAGCGGGGCGCACCGCCGTGGCGGCAGCACGAGCAGCCCCCACGCCGTGGGCGCCCGCGGGGGGGAAGGGGACGGCCGGCGCCGCGCCGGCCCGCAGCTGACACGCGGCGGCCGCCGCCCCGCCGCCGCCGCGACCGCCGCCGCCGCCGCCGCCGCTGCCGCCGGCAACGCCGCACCAGCCGCCGCGTCGACGCGGGGGGCGTGGGGGCAAGCGCAAGCCGCGGCCACCGGCGGCGGCCATCCCGCCCCCGCCGCCGCCCGCGGCCGACGCGGCGGGCACACCCCCCTCCCCCCGCCACGCCGGTCTACCCCCTCCCACCCACTCGCTGCCGCCCTCCCATCCCCTTCACTCCCCAACTGGATACAGCCGCGGGAGCAGCCAGCGAACAAAACGTAGCTACAAAAAGAGGCAGGCGGGCATCAAGCACGTACCGCCTTTGCCTTCCCCACGGCCCATGGTGGGAAAAAAACAGGCAAGAGACAAGGAATACTGTCGTCGACCAACGGCGGAGGCTGCTGCGTTTCCTGGTGCTGCAGCCGCGCTGCCAGAGCGCGCTCACAGCAGCCGCGGGCGTGGAGGTAGAGAAGGAGGGGGAGAGGGGGGGGGACGGCAAGGGAGGTGTAGAGGGGGGGAATGGAGAGGGACGGACGTGGGACGGGGGCGGGGGGGGGGCGGGGCGGAGCGAGGCCCTGCGCACTCACGCGGCGGGTGCGCGGGGGGCGGCTCGAGACGGCGCGCCCAGGCCAACCCCCCCCCCGCCCGCCAGCAGCACGCACAACCTCCCGCACCACGAAAGCGCAGCGCGGATGCAAACACGGGCGCACGCGGTGAACGTTTGGCCAGACGGATCGGCAGCCGCCCCGTTTCGGCGCGTCATCGTCAGTGTGCCAACAGAACGAAACGCTGAACTGGAGCGCACAACTCGGTGTGCCAGAACGCTGAAAATTTCGGCCGTGCGACTTTCCGCGAATAACAGAGAGAAGCAAGCGCCGCAGTGTGCCAGTGACAGTTTTTTACTTGGTTGGGTTGCGGAAAAACAAACAAGGAAAGAAATGCAACAACACGCCCACCCGTGGGGAAAGCAACACGGGTGTCCCACTTGACCTAGAGAAGGACGACAAGGTGCGGAGGCGAAGCTTGCGCAGGGAGGATGGCGGGGGCGCGAAAGACGACGGACGTGCCGGCCAGAGCGACAAGTGGGGAGAGCAGTGTGCGGCGGGTCGTGATAAAGGGGGCGGCGCGGTACCGCCCCGCAGCCCGCACGCCGTCCGCCACCTGCGCACCCCGCTCGGCCGGCCGTCTGTCCAGTCTGCGCCCCACCCCGGGCACGAACGTACCCGGCCGCGCGCCGCCACGACCAAAGTCAATCTGAAGGAGTTACGAGGGGAAAGGCGGCAATACCAAAGCATAACAGAGAGAAGCAAGCGCCGCAGTGTGCCACCAGAGGGAGATCGGCCGTCACGCGGGTAGCCGGAGCGGCCGCGGAAGGAGACGGCCGAAGAAAAAGTGGGCCTCGGGCGTGGCGGTTGCCAATGCATCGTTGTAGCTGCGGGTCAGGGTGTCCACCGTCATCCCCGCCCACTGGGCCACCGCGTCCAGGCCTGCCCCGACGGCGCGCAGCGTAGTACAGCCGCCGCTGCGGTTGGAGTGGCTTGCGTAGACACACCCAACGGGCGGGACGACGCCCAGCAGCTGCAGGCCGGCGCGTAGCCAGGCCGTCAACACCTTGCCGGGGTCCGTCTCCATCGACGGGAAGAGGCGAGCTGTAAGCGGGCGGGCGCGCCGGTGCTCGGCCAGGGCGCGGCGGAACAGCAAGATCGGTAGGTCGGGGACGGTCGAAAACGATGAGGCGGGGTAAACGTGAGCGATTCGCTCCCCGCCAGGGCGCTTCGCGTCAGTCTTGGAGCGCACGATCTGGAACGACAGGCCGCCGTCGGGCATGAAAGAGATGTCGGCGGCGGCCAGGGACATGATGTCGCGCGCCCGCCGGCACATGAAGAAGTGGCCGACGACGGCGGTGAGACGAAGGCGGAGGGTGGGGTCAGGGGAGGAAAAAGCCAGGGCAGCCAGCTGCCAGGCCAGCGCAGCGGGCAGCGCGACGCGCTTCGGCTTGCTGCCGTGCGCGTCTAGCCAGGCGTTAGTAAAGCCCGCCATGGCCTCCGTGACCAGGTCCGAGGAGCACGGGTTGGGGTGCCCCGCCGCAAGGTGGCGCTTGCGGATGGGGGAGAGGTAGGTCCGCACGCTGGACGGCTGCACGGTGCCCTTAAGCCATTGGTATGCCACATACCGGCCGACAGTGGTTGGGGATGCCGGCAGAGCGCGGTAAGAGCCGGCCGCACAGAACGCGCAAAAACGCCGCCAGCCTGCGCCGTAGCTGGCCGCCGTGACGTCCCGCAGGGACAGGTCGCGCAGGGCTGTCAGGGCAGCGGCGGCAAGGCCGCCGCCGCCAGTGGCGTCGGCCAGGGCGGCGGTCTGTTCTCGGCGCCACGTGTCGGCCACGGCTTGCCGCCGCGGACAAAGCGGAAGGCGGCCGCCCGCCAGTGCGGGTGCGGATTGGGCACCTGCGTGCGGCCCGGGGAGAAGAGTCCGGCGCTGCGGGGCAGCAAGTAGGCTTCGTCGGCCCTGCTCACCGCCTCCTCCCACCAGGGCTGGCTCTGCCACACCGGCAGCACTATCGTGACCGTGGCGCCGTCCGCTGCCACCTTGGACAGCACGAGCGGAATCAGGGAGAAAGGGGGGTTGGCCCAGAGGTTGCCAAGGCTCCAGTCCTGGGCTAGGGCGTCCACCGCGTCGCAGCCCGGCGAGGCAGGCAGGGAGAAAAACCGGGCGCAATGAGCGTTCAACGAGGTGGCGAACAGGTCCACCTCGTGCGGGCCGTAGCGGGCGTCCAGCCGCCGGAAGATGCGGGGACACAAGCGCCAGTCGGTCCGGTCGCGGTCGCGGCTGAGCCGATCGGCCCAAAGGTTGGCGACGGACGCGATCCAGGACGCCCGCAACGTCAGGCCGAGACGCCGGCAGACGGCGTACAGCCGCTTCAGCGCAGCCGTCAGCGCGGGGGACCGCGAGGAGAAGGCGCTGATGCAGGACAGCGCGACGCGGCTGTCCACCACCAGGTCGATTGCGCCGTTGGTCAGGGGGCACAAAGGGGAGAGGGAAAGGAGGGAGAGAGTGACGGCCTCGACCTCTTTCACGTTGATGTGAAGGGGCCGGTGGGCTGCCGAGAAGAAGCCGCGGGCGGGCACCAGGCCGTTCCAATGGCCCCCCCACCCGTATGGGGACGCGTCGGTCGTGAGCCGCCCGAGCGTCGGTGGCCACAACGCCCTCCCGACATCGGGCGAGGTGGCCAGCCGTCTCCACCAGGAGAGGTCGCGGACGGCCCCGTGGGTGAGCCGCACCGAGCGGCGGTGCAGGTTGCCTTTCTGGGCCGCGTAGAGACGCTGGAGGTAGAGGCGGCCGGCCGGTAGCGCCAGGCTGCACGAGACCGCCTTGCCCGTAAACCGCTGCAACTCCTTGAGGGAGACTCGCCGTGAGGCACCGCAGGCGGCGGTGGACAGGGACTGCGCCGCCGCCACCACGCCGCCCAAGCGGGAATGCGGCAACAAGATCAGTCGCCGGACCGTGTCGATGATGTAGCCCAGGATGGGCATAGCTGTCGTCCCGACGACCGCGCCTTTTGCGGGGTGAACCGTCACACCGAGGGAGGAAAACAGCTCCAAAACCCGCACGCGCGCCAGCGTGGCCACCGCCTGTGGGATCGGGGCTGGACCGGCGGCTCGACCGCAAAAGTCGTCCATGTACGCCAGGATGGCGAGGCCCATCCGGCGCAGCGCGGCCACGATCGGCCGCATCACCTTGGTGAAGACGAAGGGGGACAGCTTCATCCCAAATGGGAGCACCAGTGGGTAGAACACGCGGTTGCCGACCCGGAACGCTAGCCGGCGCTGGTCGGCGGGGGAGAGAGGAATGTGGAAGAATGCATCCTGAATATCCCAGCTGAAGAGATGGTCGCCAGGGGACAGCTGGGAGGTGTAGCGGGGAATGTCGTCGTAACGGAATGGGCGGTCCTCCATGGCGACGTTTTTTCCGGACAGGTCCACCACCAGACGATCCTTCGGGTGGTGAATCACGAACGACGGGCTCACGTCGTCCGCATTGGCCGCCGCCGCCCGCGGCAGTTCCATCACGACGCCGCTTGCCACCCACGCGTCCGCCGACGAGTGGCTGAAACGCAGGTCCGCCGGCGGCTGGGGGTAGGCCGGACGGCGGCACTTGGGGGGGGCATGGGTCCACGGAATCTTGTACCCGTACTTCAGCACCCGCAACACCCAGGAGGGCGCGCCAATCTCGGCCCACCGGGCCAGAGACGCGCGGACGCGCGCCGCGAGGGCGACGTGGGGCGTGCGGGCAGCTTCCGCCGCTAGGCGGCGCTCGACGGCTTGCCGCGTCGACCGGGGTGGCCGGCGCCGGCGGGTGCGTGCCTGGGGATTCTGCCTCCCACCCGGCACGCGAGGTGGGGGGCCCGACCGCCGCCGCTGAGAAGGCGGGGGCGCGGTCGGTCGCCCAGTTGACAGCTTAGGCGGCGGCCGGCGGCTGCGCCGCGCCGCCTCCGCCGCCGCCGGCGGCACCGCCGCCGCCGCGGTGACGCCCGCCGCCGCCGCCTCCGCCCCCGCCCCCGCCGCCGCCGTTGCCGCCACCGTCACCGGCGGCGCGGGCGGCGCCGCCGCCGCCTCCGCCGCCGCCACCGCCATGTCCGCCGTTAGCGTTGCCGCCGCCGCCGCCGCCGCCGCCAGCGCGGGGGTTGACGGCGGCCGCCGCCGCGCCCGGGCCATTGGGTGCGCCGGCGGCGCGCGCCTGTTGCGCGCGCAGCTGCCGGTTGAGGCGGCGCCGAGCGCTGGCCGACAAAACGTTTGGCCCCGGCGGCGCCGCAGGCTGGGCGCGGCCGGGGCGAAGGCGAGCCTGCGCGTGTAGGGCCTGCTCGCGCGAAATTGCAAACGTGCGGTGGGCCAGGACGGAGGAGTCAAAAAAGGAAGTGGTTGGGCGGTAGATGGAGTCGCGATCGTCGGGGGCCAGGAGCAGGTCTTGCAGGTTGGCCGCCAGAGTTGGATTGGAGGCCCGCTTGGACAGGACGGTGTAGCGCGTGACCAGGATCAGAAAAAGCTGGTGCAGGGCAGCGCGGGTGTAGATCACCTCGTTCAGGAGCTCGCGCGCAGTTAGCTCGCCCTGCAGGCGGTCCACATCCGCCTGCAAGAGGCGGTTGTGGATGGTCTGCACCCAGGCACACGCGTTATAGATCGTGCGGGCGTCCTCCACCACGGGCGCCGACGATGAGCCGAACGCCTCGGTCCAGCGCGAGTCGTTGTGCACGCGGAAAGGGCGGGGAAAGCGGTCCCCGTACTCGTCCGGCCGCGTCGGGGGCAGGACGAAGCCCCAAATCGGGGTGCGGTGGGTGAGCGCCCGCCGCTCACCCGAGCGCGCAAAGTAGGCGGGGGAGGTGTGGGGTAGACGGGGGGCGGGGCCGGCGGCGGAGTCAAATGCCGACGGCTCCTCGTCCAAAAGCTCCTCCGGCAGCGGGATGTAGTCCTCACCAGCGTCGGAGTCGTCCTCCTCTTCCTCCTCGTCGTCAGGGATGATCACCCGCCGGGCGTTGCGCGGAGGGTTGCGTCGCGGGCGGCGGTCGTCGCCGTCACCGCCGTCGCCAGGAGCGCGACCAGGGGGTGGGGTCGGGGGAGGGGGCGGGGGAGGGGGGGGAGGAGGATGGCCCCCGTTGCCCCCAGCACCCCTGCCACCGGCAGCTCCGCCAGCGCCGCCTCCGCCAGTACGGGCGGGCGACACCTCTTCCTCCTCGTCTTGGTCCTTGGCGCACCGGACCACGCCAGGAAGATCCCCGCCGGCGACCTGCGACAGCCCTGAAACCAGGACGCAGGCGAACACGGGAACCCCCACAGCACAGGCAACACGCACCGCAGCAGGGCCAAGTTTACCGGTACCCACAAGGGGTCGGCGCGGGGCGTCGGCAAACCCCACACACCACGGCCCCCCCGCTAGGGAGGGCAACGATGACGCAAGCGTCAACATAGGGCCGCAACCCAGGTAACCGCCAGTCCACAGCCCGAGGGCCGCAGACGTCGTCTAAGCGTTCCGAAACCGGGGCGCGAAAGACGACGGACGTGCCGGCCAGAGCGACAAGTGGGGAGAGCAGTGTGCGGCGGGTCGTGATAAAGGGGGCGGCGCGGTACCGCCCCGCAGCCCGCACGCCGTCCGCCAACTGCGCACCCCGCTCGGCCGGCCGTCTGTCCAGTCTGCGCCCCACCCCGGGCACGAACGTACCCGGCCGCGCGCCGCCACGACCAAAGTCAATCTGAAGGAGTTACGAGGGGAAAGGCGGCAATACCAAAGCACAACAGTTTTTCAAGTCGGACAAAGCGTCTACCCTGTTTGGTGATCTCTCGAGGCCCCGACTCGCAGGAGCCACCGCCTGGAAGGGGTGTGTGCGTGCAAGTAAGTAAGTAACCATGGCTGGAAGGAAAGTTGGAACGTTTTTTCAATCTTGTACCAGGGTAGCAGGGTTACTCGATGTCCCAGCCGTACCTGATCCTTCCGTCTGGCAACCCCCCCGTGCGCGCGCCCAAAAAAGGCGCCACCCGCCGTGGACGCCCGAAAATGGCGCCACCGGCCGTTGGCGCCAAAAAAAGGCGAGCACCCACCGTGGGCGCCAAAAAATGGCGCGCACCCCCCCACCCATGATCGCCGGCCTGCCCCGCGTCGTCGCCACCCCCCCTATCGTCGCCACCCCGCCCCCCGTCGTCCCCACCCTGCCCTTCGTGGTCGCCATCCCCCCCATCGTCGCCACCCCGCCGCCCGCCGTCGCAACCCCGCCCCCCGTCGTCCCCGCCGCGCCCCCCGTCGTCGCCACCCCGCCCGCCGTCGTCACCACCCCGCCCCCCGTCATCGTCACCCCGCCCCCCGTCGTCGTCACCCCGCCCGCCGTCGTCACCACCCCGCTCCCCGTCGTCGCCACCCCGCCCCCCGGATACACTGCACATGGCGTCCGATGGGTTCGGCGAGGCTGGGACTGCAATGGCGCGCCCACCGCAGGCATCCGGGGGTGCCACGGCCAACCCCCTCGCTTCCGATCGAGCTGACGACCCCACGCTGCACCTTCCTGTTTTGGAGGTCGGGCCGAAGAGGGGAAGGCGCACCCTGACGGCGGAGAAGGTCATCGAGAGCCTCGTCGTTCCCTCCTACCCGCAGACGTCGAGCTCGTCGACACGTGGCGTCCTCACGATGGTGCCCGTCGCGTCCGTGGAGAAGGACCTGAACCCCAAGAGTTTTGTGGCGTACAAGTCGCCAAGTGGGAAGAGCCGCAAGCTGACAAACCAGCTCTCTCTCACTTTCGGGTTTTGCTCGTATGAGTGGATTGAGTACCCGTGCTCCGGGATCGACGCGTGCGCCAACGTCCCACGCGCTGTGCTGGACGTCCTCCACACGGCGCTTGAGCCGGGTGACACCGACCAGTACGCAGTGTACGAGAGGCTGTTTGAGGAAGCCAGCGCGGAGACACCCTCCACCAACACTGAGCAGCAGGCGCTGGCCCGGGAGTGGGAGAAATATACGTCGGTGGTTGTGCCGTTCATCCTCAAGCCATGCCCGAACGTTCTCTGTGCGCGCCTGGAGACACCACCGAGGGGCAAGGTCGTCACGATCCAGGCGTCGGGCAGAAAGTTTTTGGGGTGCCCCAGCTACTCACGGGCCAACCGCATGGGGCACAAGAACGCGTCGATTACGAGCTTCCAGAACCTGGACAATATTGAACGATGGCTGAGCGAGGAAAGGTACGTTTTGGCGCGCATGGGGCGTGCGGCTCTGACAGAGGTGAGTAGGCTCGATAGACGCGTTGTGCTAGGTAGCGCCAGCGGCGGTGAACGGAGAAATGGGGGGAGCGCGGCGGCCGGTGACAACTCGGAAAAGAGGCGGGGAGCAGGGCCGGGTGAGCAGGGGCCCCCCTCCGTCAATGTACGGCGGGGGGGCCCCCCCGCCGCCCATCCCGCATGGCCACGATTGGCATACAGCCCGGTTGCTGACATCAAGTGTGAGGCTCTTTTTTCCCGACTGGTGTTTTGTTCTGTTTTTGTCCTCGCTGAGCGGTCACGGATATGCCGGCGGTTGTCAACACAAACCACCCATGCATGACAATCCGCACCGCCGGCTCGCGGTTTAAGTGCCGGTCACACGCTGGCAAGCACCGGCCTCTCTCTTGCCGCGTCACGTGCAGCAGCGTGCTCTTTTTCGGCGTGCCGCTGACGGACGCAGGCGAGCGGGACCTGCAGGGGAGCTTCCTCATCTTCTCTGTGGGCCCCCACACGCACCCCCCCCCCCCATTACTACCTCCACCCGTGGGCTGCTCCTGACGGCGGCGGAGGTGAAGCCACACCATCATATTTCCCTCGCGGCGGAGGAGGAGGACGTGCGCGACAAGTTGGCGGCCGAGTATGGTCGAGTGAATGCCGCTGTGCCCCAAACAGCTTTGCGCTATGCCCGCCGGCAGGCGGCGGCGGAGCGGAACCCGTGGGGGCAGGGCCGCGACGCTGCGCTCCGCATGGTGGCTCGAGCGGTTGTGGCGGGGGACCCGTACTTCCGCGCCCCCGTCGTCTCCGACGCGACGGGGTACATTTTCCCGGCTTTCTTTGAGAGCAACGTGCGCCGCGTGGCCAACGGCGTGCTAGCCGTTGAGACGGACGAGTATTACAAGGCGGTCGAGTCGGTGGGGCTGTCCCAGGACGGCGATTTTTTCGTGCTCGCCATCTCCGCCACGATCAGCAACAAGGGCGTCACGCTCGCCCGCTTCTTCATCCAGCGGGCGACGCGGCAGGTCGCGCGGACCTGTTACAAGATTTTTTTTTTGGAGGTTTTGAAGATCAACCCCGCCTGGGCGCCGTGGCACGTGCTCGTCATGCGGCAGGTCTCCGTGATCAACCCTACGCTGGACGGGGCCCCGTCGGCAGCGGTCATCCAAGAAGCCACCGAGAACGTCCGGCGGATGACGCGCGGCGTGCTCGTGGGGGTGACGTTGGACTTCTCCGCGTCGCTGGCGGGCGGGCTGTGCGACGCGCTCGAGGACGTCGGTTTTGACGACTTTACCGTCGACGAGCACGCGCGGAGCATCCTCTTTGGCTGCACAGCGCACGCCCACCGGGTGTGTGACCGGGCGCCGGTGTCCGTGCGCGCCACTTTGAGGAAGCTCATTGAGTGCCACAACATCGCCGAGGCGCAGCAACTGCGCGCGGCGGTCATCTAGCAAGAGCCGACCCGCGACTGTGCTGGCGTCTTGGGCAACCCGCGCCTGCTCCCGGCGTTCTGCCCCGCATTCTCCAAGGCGGATCACGCGCAGCGGGCGGTGGCCTCGACGACCACGAACGCTCAGGAGGCTCAACACGAGCGAGTATACAAGCTCTGCGGGCGCCGGCAGCCGCTGATGGTGGCAATGACCGGCAGCAAGTTTGTTGACCAGCGGGACTCTGAGGAGCTGGACCACGGCCGCGCCGCTGGGGTGTACACGGCGTTAAAGCGGGCGAACCACTCCCAGCGCCGCCGGGACGAGCGGAAGAGGGCTACCAAATTGCGAGACGACGGCAGATCGGCGGCCGCGGAGGGGGCAGCTGGGCGGGGGAATGAGGGATACGATGAGGGTGCTGGTGTTGGACTGGATGGACAGGGCGGAGGGGGGGAGGGCAATGGTGGGGGGGAGCAGGAGGGCGATCGCGGTAACGGTGGGGGGGAGCAGGGCGGTGATGGGCGAAATGGTGGGGGGGAGCTGGGGGGCGATGGGGGCGACGTTGGGGGGCAGCAGGGGGGCGGTCGGGACGGTGCCACTCGGCGTGCTGCTCCAGCTACAGCAGACCAGCCGCCAAAGAGGCGGCGACGGGCCGTCCGGGGGGCTGCGGCCAGCAATGCGGCCGCGGCGCTCCGCATTGCCGAGCTGGAGAAGGAGCTGCTCCAGCAGCGCACGAGGACGCTGGAGGCCGAGAACGCGGCTCTGCGGGCGGGTGCGATAGCGGGAGGCAGCGGCTTTGCTGGCTTCACGCCAGCCGCCGCCGGGCTTTCTACTCAGCCGGGCAGCACGGCACCGCCGGCCTGGTTTATTAGCCTCATGACGGCGGCGAGCCAACTGCCCGGGTCGACCCCACCGCACGGCAATGATGGCACTACTGGCGGTGGAAACGGTGGCGTTCAAGGTCCGTAGGCTGCCCGTTCAATAGCACTTTTCATCCTGTCATCTCGTTTCCACGACTGCACTCAACCCCCCCCCCACGCTGTTGAGACTCATTGACATCCCATGGTTGCAAATCGAGCGGCGGGCCCTGTGCCCGCCGACGAAACAATGGGAGCGTATGGGTTGTCGCCGTGGTGAAGTGGTCAGTGTAGCGTTTGGGGCCTCTGGTGGCGGCCTGACGAGGCCTACGTTGCGGCGGTCCCGCGTTACCTGGCGGCCCGCGGTGGCATGGTGGCGGACTCGATCCGGGTGGCGGTTGTGGCGGCCCTTCCCCTGGTTGGACTTGGTGGCCTGCTACTTACGGTTTCTCTTGCATTTGTTCTGATCGATTTTCACTGCGTGATTTCGTGCTTTTCGCCCTTTTTTCCCATTGGGTTTTTGGGCGGATTGCATCTGTGTGAGGGTTTTTCGCTTGCATCTGAGTGGAGGGATTTTAGCGTGGAGCGGGGTGCCCCGGCGGGGCAGGTGCACGCTGGCACTTGGCCCGCTGGAGGCGCCCCTGAGAGGGGGCGCCCTGGTGGCCCCTCGGGGGGTGGTGTGGAGAGCTCTTAGGGGCTTGGCCCGCGGGCCACGCGAGATCCTTCTTGTAAAACAACGTTGCTTTGGGTTCTCCTTCCCCTTGGGCTTTAGCCTTTTCCCTTACCTCTGGCTGTTGAGGTGGGCAAGTGTGTGTGGGACTCCCTGGCCCGTTCCTTCTGGTAGCCCTCTGTTCTCTGGCGGTGGCGACGCGGGGCGGACGAGGGCCGCAGAACGGCCAATAACGCTACATAAATGGTGGAGCAGCAGGGGAGGGGCAACATCATCTCCTGAACCAGGACGCCCTTCTCCTTTTTCTTTTGTAGCGGGCCATCTTTGTTCTTCGGTTCCTGTTCTTCTCTTGAGCTACAAGAGGCCTACCAGTCGAGTGTCGACGGCCAACATGGCGGATCTCCCTCCCGGTGGCAGGGGCCGCGGTGCGCCGTCGGACGTGTCCCGAGTTACTCCTGCGGGTGGCGGAGGTCCCGCGGCCGGTCGTGGTCGTGGTGGGCCAACGGGGATTCCCCTCCGCCGCTCTCTTACTCCGCCCTACGGGGGGCCTCGCCGTGGCTCTCCATCTTTGGGGCCAATTGAACTACGGTCGGTCCTCGATGACTTTCGGACGGACATCTTGGCCGAGGTGTCCCGCGCGGTGACGGCCAGCCAAGCCGCCATCACGCCGTCGGTTGCTGAGGATCAAGTGGGCCAACCGGCGGAAGCCGGTGGGTCCCGCACAAGCAAGAAGGAGGGTGGCCCCAAGGCCCGACGCCGCTCGCGGCGTCGCCGACACTCCTCGTCGGGCTCTTCTGGGGAGTCGTCGTCCTCGTCGGCCAACGAGGATGACGTGGGCCGTCATGATCAAGGTGAATCGCCGTCCTCCGCAGGCCCTCAAGTTATCGCGGCGGCCGACGATCGCTTTTCGCGTGTGCTGGACTACAACACCTACCGCCTCCGGAACCGGATCGAGGCCTATGGGGCCAAGGAAGCCGGCAAGGTGGGGCGGATGGCCAAGAACATGAAACACTCTTTTGGGGGCTTTCCTCCCTTTTCGGGCAAGGAGCCTTTGAAGGTCTTCTCATGGCTTCGCAAGTTTACCAAGGCCTGCGACGACAACGGTGTTTCGGAGGGGATGGCTCTCTACGTGGTTCCCCACTTCCTTTCCGGGGACGCGGAGGCCCGATACACGTGGGCCCTCCCTGACTCTACGGGTGCCACCAGCGGGGCGGCCATCACTTCCTACCCCGAGGCCATCAACTGGTTCTTGGAGACCTACGCGGAGCCCCACACGTTGGCCCTGGCGCAGGACAAGTTTAGTCGGGCGACCAAGGAGGCCGACGAGTCCGTCGAGGCCTTTTCCCTTCGGCTGCGTGGCCTCTCGGAGTCCTGCGGGAATATCCACTCGGAGGGCACCATGAAGCAGCAGCTCATTCAAGGCCTACCGGAGTTCCTTCGGACGGACGCGTTTGTCTACAACGAGCCCTCGTGCACCTACCAGAGGCTGGTCACCTATACGGCCGGCAAGTTCAAGGCGGCCAAGGATGTGATCGAGTTGGCCAAGGGGAGCTCCAAGGAGTCGGATGGAGGCCGACGGTCTTCGGTTGGCCCCCGCCCGGCGACCCCCCGGCCACGACTTCCAATGATGGCCATGGATGCGATGGAAGGCCGTCAAGAGATTGATCAAGGCACGTCGGGCCGACGGGATGGACGGGCGACTTCGTCCGAGTGGGCGTATGAGCCCGCCACTCGTCGTCACCTGGCGGCTCGGACGCCGGAGGCCCGTGGGCCTCTACGTTGCTACGTGTGCTGGGAGGCCGGTCACATGGCCCACCAGTGCCCCAAGTTGTCGGCCGTCCAGCGCGACCAAGTGGTGAAGGCCCGCGATGCCTTCCTCAACTCTACGCGGGGCCACAAGAAGGTGGCCGACGAGGCCAGCTACCGCGCGCAGCGGGACGTCAATCGACGGACCCGCATCGCCGTGGTGCAGGCCCTAGTGGACGGGATTAATCAGTCCGACGAGGAGGAGAACGCCCGTCGGGAGGCCCACGTGACGCGGGCCAAGCCGGCCGGCCCTCCCCCGTCGTCGGGGGAAGCCTAGCGGGGAGTGGGTTTTCGCCTACTCCCCGCCCCTGGGATAGAACCTGCACGCCTACTACGTTTGCATCTACGACTTCCCGTTGCCCTCCTGTACTTCGCCGTCGGGCCCCTGCTTATGGGCCGGAGGAGTACCATCGTGGGGCCCCCTATGCGTTTAAGGGGACCCTCCTTGTTCTTCGTAAGAGAAACTTTGAGATTGAGACGGCCATCCAGTTGACTCATCGGCACAAGGCCCAACCAACCCGGGCAGTCTTGGACACCGGCGCGGGCCCAAGCGTTATCCGTGAGGACTTCCTTCCTGAGGGCTGGCGGCGCTGCGCTTACCGGCCCCCGAAGTCAACCCGAGTGTGCGACGCCTCGGGACAACTACTACGGGCCTGCGCGGTGCTCGAGACGACCGTCCTCGTGGAGGGAAAGGCCATGGTGTTCTCCTTCTTGGTTGTCAAGGCCCTCTCCGTCCCTGTTATCCTCGGGATGGATTTCCAAAAGGAGTACGTGAGGGCCATTTACCCGGGGACGGATGCCGTGCTGTGGTACGACGGTTCCCTCACTTCGGCCGTCAGGGCGTGGACGGGCAAGGAACAAGCGGCCCCGCAGCAGAGGGCCCCTTCCCTACGACTTGACCCGGCCGCCCTAAGCCTTTCCCGGTCGGTCACCGTGGAGCCCTACTCTGTCCAGGCTGTCTTTGGCCATTGCGGGACGACGGGGCGGTGCCTACTACGGGAACGGCCAGCCAAGATGGCCGAGAAGGGGATTTTATTACACAACGCGTTGGCCGACGTCAAGGCCCGACGAGACTTCCGGTTCTACTTGACCAACATCACCGCGAGGCCTGTCAACCTCCCCAAGGGCTTTGTCGTGGGCCTTGTTGAGCCCTACCACGGGCCCGTTTTTGAGGCCGACGATGGGACGTGCTCACCCCTCGGTGAAGGGGCCGACACGGTAGCAGAGGTGACGCAAGGGCCGGAGGCTGACGGTGGTGGATCGCATGGGCCCATTATCAGCCCAGAACAGGCCCCCGACGCTCCTCCCCCGCCGGACGAATCCGCGGCCCAACGTCAAGACGGCCCCAAGTTGCCACGGGTGGCCTACGAGTTGATCCCCCCCGAGTTGCATGAGGCCGTCCGAGATTTGGTAGGCCGCTACCAAGGATTATGGGACAGGACTCTGGGCCGCATGGACATCACGCCGCACCGGATCACGTTGGCCCCGGGGTCTCGACCCGTGCGTTCACAACCTTACCGGACGGGCCTCTACCACCGAGGGCTCATCGCGGACCAAGTGGCCAAGCAACTCAAGCTGGGCGTCATCGAGCCCTCGCAGGCCGAGTGGTCCTTCCCGGTGGTCATCGTCCCCAAGCCCGACGGGTCTCCGAGGTTCTGCGTGGACTACAGAAGGCTCAACGACATGACGGTCAAAGACACGTACCCTCTGCCCAGGATGGACGACTGTATTGACTTCTTGGGCGAGGCCACCGTGTTCTCCGTGTTGGACTGTAACATGGGCTATTGGCAGATCCCGGTGGCCGTCGAGGACCAAGACAAGACCACATTTACGTGCCACGAGAGGACCTACAAGTACGTTCGCCTTCCCTTCGGCCTCACCAATGCACCCGCGACCTTCCAGCGGGCCATCGACATGCTTCTCGCGGGCCTCAAGTGGAAGTCCGTACTGGTCTACCTGGACGACGTGATCGTCTTCTCAAGATCGGCCCAAGAGCACGTGGGCCACCTGGAGGAAGTCTTCTCGTGGATTGCAAAGGCCGGCATATCCCTCAAGGCCAGCAAGTGCTACCTCTTCCAGGAGGAGGTCGAGTATCTGGGCCAAATCGTCGGCAAGGGCCACGTCAGGGTGAACGAGAAGAACCTCGTGGGGCTACGGAAAGCCGAGCCCCCAACGACCAAGAAGAGCCTGCGAAGTTTCCTTGGCATGTGTAATGTCTATCGGAGGTTTGTGAAGGACTACGCCGCCGTCGCCAGGCCTTTGACGGCCCTCACAAGTTCTAAGGTGGCCGACCCGCTGCCCAAGTTCAATGAGGAGCAGGTCAAGGCCTTCGAAGATCTCAAGTGGCGGCTGACCCACACGCCCATTTTGGCCTTGCCGCGACGGACGGGCCAATATACCGTGGACACCGACGCCAGTGCGGCCCAAGTGGGCTGCGTCCTACTCCAAGAGCAGCCCGGAGGCGGCCACAAGCCCGTCGGGTACTGGAGCAGGCCCCTGTCGTCGGCCGAGAGGAACTACAGCACGACGGAGCGGGAGTGCCTCGCCGTCGTGTGGGCCCTCTTCCTTCTTCGGCCCTACCTGTTGGGAACTCGGTTTATTGTGCGGACAGACCACACGGCTCTCAAGTGGATGCTCCACATGGACGGGGCTCACGGCCGGTTAGCCCAATGGAGGTTACGGTTGGCCGAGTTTGACTACCTGGTGGAGACCCGGAGCGGGGCGGCCCACCATGCGGCGGACACGATGTCGAGGCTGACTACCTCGGGGGCCGACTTGAGCCCCATCCCGGAAGAGATCCCGTGCCTCACACTGGCCAACTTTGCTCGCGGGTGGGTGGCCCCCGACCCCAAGACTAACAAGGGCTACCCCCCGCTGACGCTCGAGAGGCTTGCGAAGGCCCAATCGACGGACATCCGCTGCCAGTCTGTGAGAGCAGAGATGGACAAGAACGCCCACTCAAGGTTCGGGGAGACCCCCGATGGCCTACTCGTCCGGCTGAGCCCTTTGGACAAGTCGGTCCAAGTTTATGTGCCGGAGGGCCTACGCCAAGAAGTTCTCACTCTGGAGCACATGCCGGCCCACGCCGGCCACCCCGGGGTCAACAAGATGTACGCCTCCATGCGGCGGACCTACTACTGGGAGGCCATGGCGGCCGACGTGTACGACTACGTGGCCAACTGCGATGTGTGCGCGAAGAGCAAGGTTAGGGGCCGTCGACGGACAGCCCCGCTACGCCTCTTCCCCGCGTCGGAGGCCCTTGCGGACGTGTGCCTGGATTTGTTGGGCCCACTGCCCACAACGGCCAGCGGCAACCGTTTCCTGTTGGTCATCGTGGACCGCTTCTCCAAGCTTACGCGGGTGGCCCCCATCCCCCGGGAAAACGCGGAGACAGTGGCCTCGGCGTTTTGCGACACGTGGGTGGCCTCCTATGGGCCCCCCGACACGCTGCTGACGGATAATGGCCCCCAGTTGGCCTCCACCTTCTTCCGGGGCTTCTGCGGTATGTTGGGCATCCGTCACCTGACCTCCACGGCCTACCATCCGCAGACGCAAGGCCAAGTGGAACGCTACGATCGGACCATCGTGGCGCAGCTGAAGGCCTACGTGTCGGAGCACCAGGAGTCGTGGGACGAGTTGGTCTCTGTTCTCTCTTTGGCCTACAACTCCCGGCCGCAGCAGAGCACCGGCGTCGCCCCCTTGGAATTCGCGGCCCCCGAGAGGGTCCGCAACCTCTCCCTCGAGCGTTTGCCGGCCAGCCCGTACCCCAAGGAGGTCCCCCAGTCACCGCGGGCCGCTCGGGAGTATTATCGGGCCCGCCTGAGGAACCTGACCCACCAGGTGCGGAAGGCCTTGGCTGCAACGCAGCGGAGGTACAAGCGGGCCTACGACAAGAGGGTGAGGCCCCTCAACAAGACCCTACGTGTGGGTGACTGGGCCTACGTCGACGCCAACATCCAACACCCCAAGAAGTTGGACGAGACTGTCTTGGGGCCTTTCCAGATTGTCGGCCGAGACGCCCACACGTTTACGGTTATGATGGGTGGCCATCCTGAGCGGGTCAGTGGGGACAACGTGGCGCGCGCCCCCACCCCGAAGGACCAAGTGGACTCCTCGACCATCCTGCGCGGACCACAAGGCCTAGCGGTGCCGTGGGACCACACCGAGACGGGCCAACAATTTGTTTGGGAGCGCTTCGTGGACTACACGCACGACGAGGAGGGCAAGCTTTGGCTACTCGTGCGCTGGTGGGGTTACGCGGCCGACGAGGATACCTGGGAGCCCCACGACAGGCTCGACGAGCGCAAGGTGGCCGAATACTGCCGGCGGATGGGCGTCGCGGTTCCCCCTACGGCCGGCGAGATAAGGGCCCTTTGGGGCCCCCTCTATGAGCTCTGCCATCCGGGCGAAGAGTTGGACGTGGCCGCAGACCCGAGCGACCCCATGAGTTTGGTGGAGGCCCTCACGATAGACCCGGGCTTTTCGTGGGCCTGAGGCGGCCGCGACATGGCGACCTTCCTGCCGGACCGCCCGGCTGCACCGCTGAGTCAAGGGTACTATGGGGCCACTGGGGTTATGTCGGAGAGGCGACGTGCCATGGTCGAAGCCAAGACTGTTCGAAAAGGGGGGCTACTTTTGCCACGTGGCCGTCGTCACGCCCATCTTGCTCCCCGGCTTCCATTTCGACCAAGTCCCGCCTTCATCCGATGCGGTCCGACCGGATTCGGGCCGTTGCAACACTGTCAAATCAAGGGGCAATTTTATTTGGGGCTGCAACGCACCAGGCGGGCTCGATTGCTTACAGTCGTCTCTTTCCCCGGCGGCCTCCTCCCTCCCTCAAGTGCTAACGGCGGCCCCACGGACGCACGTTCCGACCCGGAGGGCCTTCTTCCTCATCGTCGTCACGAGGCCGCACACGGGCCGCCGAGGCGGACTGGCGGGCGTACACCCGTTGGGCCATCGCCTCAGCGAGGCCACCTCGCGGCGAAGAGCCTCACGAAGAGAGGGCTGGCCCACGACGTCAAGAAGCTCTTGGAGGGCGTCCGTCGGCAAGGCCTCCTGTCGGGCGGCCCACTTGCCCACCTCGGCGCCAACGTCGGCCAACACGTGCAGGAGCCCGGCGACAAGCGGCCCAACGCGAAGGGGGTCGGGGACACCCCCGAGGCTCCAAGGAGCGGAGTGAGGCCGTACGCCACGCGGTCAGGGATGAGGCCATCGAGGACTGCGAGAAGCTCATCGGGGACGTCACGGTGGCCAAGCGGGGAGGAGACCAAGAGGCGGGAGGCGATCGGGGGACCCGACGGCGTCGAGCGGGAAGGATGGCCGAATGCTGCGGTGGACGAAGGCGCGGCAGGGGCTAGCAGGTGGGCCAAGTCGGTGCCCCCCACCAACTCGCGGGCCTCCACGACGTCACGGCTGTAACGCAGCGGGAACGGGGCCAAGTCCTCGTCCACGTAGGCCGTCGAAGACATCTCCTCCGCTCGACGCGCACACGGACCCACGAAGACCGATCCCGCCGGTGGGGGTCCATCGCCTTGAGGTGGGTTTCGAAGGCCTTGCTGCCCGAAGCTGGTCCAAGAGGGCAACAGGGCCCCCAACTCTCCGACGGCCACCGGGTCGACGCCCCTCGCGGTGGTGCAAACCTTCTCAAGGCCCACCCGGACGATCCACTGGCGCAAGGCCCGAGGGAACAACCACAGCCGGCCTGCCATGCGGTACTCCTCCACCAAGTAGGCCCCGCTGAGGACGGCCCACTCGGAGCGGAAGACGTTCCAGGCCCACGCGTGGTTGGCCAGCAGGGCCCCCTTGAGGTAGGTCAACACCGGGGGCATCTCGACCATGGCCCCATAAGGTACCTCCACCGACGGCCACCAAGGAGTCACGCGGGGGTAGTGGGCCGTCCGGATGGGCACCGGGCAAGACGG
>SDUX01000083.1:0-25975 GCA_008729055.1 Pyropia haitanensis
GTCCGAGCTTCCACCCGCACCGTCGTGCATGGGGTGGTTGGCCGACCCGTTCGTTGGCGCGTCGTTGGATGCAACGAGCGTTTTGTGGAGCGCCGGTTTCCACGTGTCAATTTTGTGGAATGGTTTTTGCCACGTGGGGGTCCCGACAGCCAGGTGTGACGGTCGGCGACAAAAGTTCCGCCCTCACACCGTCCACGCCAGTGTGACGGGCGGAACGCGCAGGGGACAGTTTGGGTGGCGGGGCGCACTTTGTGGCCACTGTTGGACCACTTTCTGGCGACTTTCACGTGAATTTTCTTTGCAGTTATGGAAAGTTCTTGCCCCCAATTGCCCATTTGTGTCCTAATTTGGCCCCCTTTTTGCCCACTTTTTGCCCACTTCTTACCCACTTCCTACCCACTTGTGCCCACTTTTGCCCACTTTTGCCCACTTTTGCGTCTACAGCGATGCTGCACACGATCCGGCGGCCGAATTGGCGCGCATCCTTCATTCCAGCCATAGATCCACCCGCTCGATGTCCGAGGTTCGACCCCCACGGTCGTGCATGCGGTGGTAGGCCGCTTCTCACCCACTTTTGCCCACTGTTGCCCACTTTTGCCCACTTTCGCGTGTACAGCAATGCAGCACGCGCTCCGGCGGCCGAATTGGCTTGCATGCTTTATTCCAGCCATACATCCGCCCGCTCGACGTCCGAGCTTCCACCCGCACCGTCGTGCATGGGGTGGTTGGCCGACCCGTTCGTTGGCGCGTCCGTTGGATGCAACGAGCGTTTTGTGGAGCGCCGGTTTCCACGTGTCAATTTTGTGGAATGGTTTTTGCCACGTGGGGGTCCCGACAGCCAGGTGTGACGGTCGGCGACAAAAGTTCCGCCCTCACACCGTCCACGCCAGTGTGACGGGCGGAACGCGCAGGGGACAGTTTGGGTGGCGGGGCGCACTTTGTGGCCACTGTTGGACCACTTTCTGGCGACTTTCACGTGAATTTTCTTTGCAGTTATGGAAAGTTCTTGCCCCCAATTGCCCATTTGTGTCCTAATTTGGCCCCCTTTTTGCCCACTTTTTGCCCACTTCTTACCCACTTCCTACCCACTTGTGCCCACTTTTGCCCACTTTTGCCCACTTTTGCGTCTACAGCGATGCTGCACACGATCCGGCGGCCGAATTGGCGCGCATCCTTCATTCCAGCCATAGATCCACCCGCTCGATGTCCGAGGTTCGACCCCCACGGTCGTGCATGCGGTGGTAGGCCGCTTCTCACCCACTTTTGCCCACTGTTGCCCACTTTTGCCCACTTTCGCGTGTACAGCAATGCAGCACGCGCTCCGGCGGCCGAATTGGCTTGCATGCTTTATTCCAGCCATACATCCGCCCGCTCGACGTCCGAGCTTCCACCCGCACCGTCGTGCATGGGGTGGTTGGCCGACCCGTTCGTTGGCGCGTCCGTTGGATGCAACGAGCGTTTTGTGGAGCGCCGGTTTCCACGTGTCAATTTTGTGGAATGGTTTTTGCCACGTGGGGGTCCCGACAGCCAGGTGTGACGGTCGGCGACAAAAGTTCCGCCCTCACACCGTCCACGCCAGTGTGACGGGCGGAACGCGCAGGGGACAGTTTGGGTGGCGGGGCGCACTTTGTGGCCACTGTTGGACCACTTTCTGGCGACTTTCACGTGAATTTTCTTTGCAGTTATGGAAAGTTCTTGCCCCCAATTGCCCATTTGTGTCCTAATTTGGCCCCCTTTTTGCCCACTTTTTGCCCACTTCTTACCCACTTCCTACCCACTTGTGCCCACTTTTGCCCACTTTTGCCCACTTTTGCGTCTACAGCGATGCTGCACACGATCCGGCGGCCGAATTGGCGCGCATCCTTCATTCCAGCCATAGATCCACCCGCTCGATGTCCGAGGTTCGACCCCCACGGTCGTGCATGCGGTGGTAGGCCGCTTCTCACCCACTTTTGCCCACTGTTGCCCACTTTTGCCCACTTTCGCGTGTACAGCAATGCAGCACGCGCTCCGGCGGCCGAATTGGCTTGCATGCTTTATTCCAGCCATACATCCGCCCGCTCGACGTCCGAGCTTCCACCCGCACCGTCGTGCATGGGGTGGTTGGCCGACCCGTTCGTTGGCGCGTCCGTTGGATGCAACGAGCGTTTTGTGGAGCGCCGGTTTCCACGTGTCAATTTTGTGGAATGGTTTTTGCCACGTGGGGGTCCCGACAGCCAGGTGTGACGGTCGGCGACAAAAGTTCCGCCCTCACACCGTCCACGCCAGTGTGACGGGCGGAACGCGCAGGGGACAGTTTGGGTGGCGGGGCGCACTTTGTGGCCACTGTTGGACCACTTTCTGGCGACTTTCACGTGAATTTTCTTTGCAGTTATGGAAAGTTCTTGCCCCCAATTGCCCATTTGTGTCCTAATTTGGCCCCCTTTTTGCCCACTTTTTGCCCACTTCTTACCCACTTCCTACCCACTTGTGCCCACTTTTGCCCACTTTTGCCCACTTTTGCGTCTACAGCGATGCTGCACACGATCCGGCGGCCGAATTGGCGCGCATCCTTCATTCCAGCCATAGATCCACCCGCTCGATGTCCGAGGTTCGACCCCCACGGTCGTGCATGCGGTGGTAGGCCGCTTCTCACCCACTTTTGCCCACTGTTGCCCACTTTTGCCCACTTTCGCGTGTACAGCAATGCAGCACGCGCTCCGGCGGCCGAATTGGCTTGCATGCTTTATTCCAGCCATACATCCGCCCGCTCGACGTCCGAGCTTCCACCCGCACCGTCGTGCATGGGGTGGTTGGCCGACCCGTTCGTTGGCGCGTCCGTTGGATGCAACGAGCGTTTTGTGGAGCGCCGGTTTCCACGTGTCAATTTTGTGGAATGGTTTTTGCCACGTGGGGGTCCCGACAGCCAGGTGTGACGGTCGGCGACAAAAGTTCCGCCCTCACACCGTCCACGCCAGTGTGACGGGCGGAACGCGCAGGGGACAGTTTGGGTGGCGGGGCGCACTTTGTGGCCACTGTTGGACCACTTTCTGGCGACTTTCACGTGAATTTTCTTTGCAGTTATGGAAAGTTCTTGCCCCCAATTGCCCATTTGTGTCCTAATTTGGCCCCCTTTTTGCCCACTTTTTGCCCACTTCTTACCCACTTCCTACCCACTTGTGCCCACTTTTGCCCACTTTTGCCCACTTTTGCGTCTACAGCGATGCTGCACACGATCCGGCGGCCGAATTGGCGCGCATCCTTCATTCCAGCCATAGATCCACCCGCTCGATGTCCGAGGTTCGACCCCCACGGTCGTGCATGCGGTGGTAGGCCGCTTCTCACCCACTTTTGCCCACTGTTGCCCACTTTTGCCCACTTTCGCGTGTACAGCAATGCAGCACGCGCTCCGGCGGCCGAATTGGCTTGCATGCTTTATTCCAGCCATACATCCGCCCGCTCGACGTCCGAGCTTCCACCCGCACCGTCGTGCATGGGGTGGTTGGCCGACCCGTTCGTTGGCGCGTCCGTTGGATGCAACGAGCGTTTTGTGGAGCGCCGGTTTCCACGTGTCAATTTTGTGGAATGGTTTTTGCCACGTGGGGGTCCCGACAGCCAGGTGTGACGGTCGGCGACAAAAGTTCCGCCCTCACACCGTCCACGCCAGTGTGACGGGCGGAACGCGCAGGGGACAGTTTGGGTGGCGGGGCGCACTTTGTGGCCACTGTTGGACCACTTTCTGGCGACTTTCACGTGAATTTTCTTTGCAGTTATGGAAAGTTCTTGCCCCCAATTGCCCATTTGTGTCCTAATTTGGCCCCCTTTTTGCCCACTTTTTGCCCACTTCTTACCCACTTCCTACCCACTTGTGCCCACTTTTGCCCACTTTTGCCCACTTTTGCGTCTACAGCGATGCTGCACACGATCCGGCGGCCGAATTGGCGCGCATCCTTCATTCCAGCCATAGATCCACCCGCTCGATGTCCGAGGTTCGACCCCCACGGTCGTGCATGCGGTGGTAGGCCGCTTCTCACCCACTTTTGCCCACTGTTGCCCACTTTTGCCCACTTTCGCGTGTACAGCAATGCAGCACGCGCTCCGGCGGCCGAATTGGCTTGCATGCTTTATTCCAGCCATACATCCGCCCGCTCGACGTCCGAGCTTCCACCCGCACCGTCGTGCATGGGGTGGTTGGCCGACCCGTTCGTTGGCGCGTCCGTTGGATGCAACGAGCGTTTTGTGGAGCGCCGGTTTCCACGTGTCAATTTTGTGGAATGGTTTTTGCCACGTGGGGGTCCCGACAGCCAGGTGTGACGGTCGGCGACAAAAGTTCCGCCCTCACACCGTCCACGCCAGTGTGACGGGCGGAACGCGCAGGGGACAGTTTGGGTGGCGGGGCGCACTTTGTGGCCACTGTTGGACCACTTTCTGGCGACTTTCACGTGAATTTTCTTTGCAGTTATGGAAAGTTCTTGCCCCCAATTGCCCATTTGTGTCCTAATTTGGCCCCCTTTTTGCCCACTTTTTGCCCACTTCTTACCCACTTCCTACCCACTTGTGCCCACTTTTGCCCACTTTTGCCCACTTTTGCGTCTACAGCGATGCTGCACACGATCCGGCGGCCGAATTGGCGCGCATCCTTCATTCCAGCCATAGATCCACCCGCTCGATGTCCGAGGTTCGACCCCCACGGTCGTGCATGCGGTGGTAGGCCGCTTCTCACCCACTTTTGCCCACTGTTGCCCACTTTTGCCCACTTTCGCGTGTACAGCAATGCAGCACGCGCTCCGGCGGCCGAATTGGCTTGCATGCTTTATTCCAGCCATACATCCGCCCGCTCGACGTCCGAGCTTCCACCCGCACCGTCGTGCATGGGGTGGTTGGCCGACCCGTTCGTTGGCGCGTCCGTTGGATGCAACGAGCGTTTTGTGGAGCGCCGGTTTCCACGTGTCAATTTTGTGGAATGGTTTTTGCCACGTGGGGGTCCCGACAGCCAGGTGTGACGGTCGGCGACAAAAGTTCCGCCCTCACACCGTCCACGCCAGTGTGACGGGCGGAACGCGCAGGGGACAGTTTGGGTGGCGGGGCGCACTTTGTGGCCACTGTTGGACCACTTTCTGGCGACTTTCACGTGAATTTTCTTTGCAGTTATGGAAAGTTCTTGCCCCCAATTGCCCATTTGTGTCCTAATTTGGCCCCCTTTTTGCCCACTTTTTGCCCACTTCTTACCCACTTCCTACCCACTTGTGCCCACTTTTGCCCACTTTTGCCCACTTTTGCGTCTACAGCGATGCTGCACACGATCCGGCGGCCGAATTGGCGCGCATCCTTCATTCCAGCCATAGATCCACCCGCTCGATGTCCGAGGTTCGACCCCCACGGTCGTGCATGCGGTGGTAGGCCGCTTCTCACCCACTTTTGCCCACTGTTGCCCACTTTTGCCCACTTTCGCGTGTACAGCAATGCAGCACGCGCTCCGGCGGCCGAATTGGCTTGCATGCTTTATTCCAGCCATACATCCGCCCGCTCGACGTCCGAGCTTCCACCCGCACCGTCGTGCATGGGGTGGTTGGCCGACCCGTTCGTTGGCGCGTCCGTTGGATGCAACGAGCGTTTTGTGGAGCGCCGGTTTCCACGTGTCAATTTTGTGGAATGGTTTTTGCCACGTGGGGGTCCCGACAGCCAGGTGTGACGGTCGGCGACAAAAGTTCCGCCCTCACACCGTCCACGCCAGTGTGACGGGCGGAACGCGCAGGGGACAGTTTGGGTGGCGGGGCGCACTTTGTGGCCACTGTTGGACCACTTTCTGGCGACTTTCACGTGAATTTTCTTTGCAGTTATGGAAAGTTCTTGCCCCCAATTGCCCATTTGTGTCCTAATTTGGCCCCCTTTTTGCCCACTTTTTGCCCACTTCTTACCCACTTCCTACCCACTTGTGCCCACTTTTGCCCACTTTTGCCCACTTTTGCGTCTACAGCGATGCTGCACACGATCCGGCGGCCGAATTGGCGCGCATCCTTCATTCCAGCCATAGATCCACCCGCTCGATGTCCGAGGTTCGACCCCCACGGTCGTGCATGCGGTGGTAGGCCGCTTCTCACCCACTTTTGCCCACTGTTGCCCACTTTTGCCCACTTTCGCGTGTACAGCAATGCAGCACGCGCTCCGGCGGCCGAATTGGCTTGCATGCTTTATTCCAGCCATACATCCGCCCGCTCGACGTCCGAGCTTCCACCCGCACCGTCGTGCATGGGGTGGTTGGCCGACCCGTTCGTTGGCGCGTCCGTTGGATGCAACGAGCGTTTTGTGGAGCGCCGGTTTCCACGTGTCAATTTTGTGGAATGGTTTTTGCCACGTGGGGGTCCCGACAGCCAGGTGTGACGGTCGGCGACAAAAGTTCCGCCCTCACACCGTCCACGCCAGTGTGACGGGCGGAACGCGCAGGGGACAGTTTGGGTGGCGGGGCGCACTTTGTGGCCACTGTTGGACCACTTTCTGGCGACTTTCACGTGAATTTTCTTTGCAGTTATGGAAAGTTCTTGCCCCCAATTGCCCATTTGTGTCCTAATTTGGCCCCCTTTTTGCCCACTTTTTGCCCACTTCTTACCCACTTCCTACCCACTTGTGCCCACTTTTGCCCACTTTTGCCCACTTTTGCGTCTACAGCGATGCTGCACACGATCCGGCGGCCGAATTGGCGCGCATCCTTCATTCCAGCCATAGATCCACCCGCTCGATGTCCGAGGTTCGACCCCCACGGTCGTGCATGCGGTGGTAGGCCGCTTCTCACCCACTTTTGCCCACTGTTGCCCACTTTTGCCCACTTTCGCGTGTACAGCAATGCAGCACGCGCTCCGGCGGCCGAATTGGCTTGCATGCTTTATTCCAGCCATACATCCGCCCGCTCGAGTCCGAGCTTCCACCCGCACCGTCGTGCATGGGGTGGTTGGCCGACCCGTTCGTTGGCGCGTCCGTTGGATGCAACGAGCGTTTTGTGGAGCGCCGGTTTCCACGTGTCAATTTTGTGGAATGGTTTTTGCCACGTGGGGGTCCCGACAGCCAGGTGTGACGGTCGGCGACAAAAGTTCCGCCCTCACACCGTCCACGCCAGTGTGACGGGCGGAACGCGCAGGGACAGTTTGGGTGGCGGGGCGCACTTTGTGGCCACTGTTGGACCACTTTCTGGCGACTTTCACGTGAATTTTCTTTGCAGTTATGGAAAGTTCTTGCCCCCAATTGCCCATTTGTGTCCTAATTTGGCCCCCTTTTTGCCCACTTTTTGCCCACTTCTTACCCACTTCCTACCCACTTGTGCCCACTTTTGCCCACTTTGCCCACTTTTGCGTCTACAGCGATGCTGCACACGATCCGCGGCCGAATTGGCGCGCATCCTTCATTCCAGCCATAGATCCACCCGCTCGATGTCCGAGGTTCGACCCCCACGGTCGTGCATGGGTGTGCCGCTTCTCACCCACTTTGCCCACTGTTGCCCACTTTTGCCCACTTTCGCGTGTACAGCAATGCAGCACGCGCTCCGGCGGCCGAATTGGCTTGCATGCTTTATTCCAGCCATACATCCGCCCGCTCGAGTCCGAGCTTCCACCCGCACCGTCGTGCATGGGGTGGTTGGCCGACCCGTTCGTTGGCGCGTCCGTTGGATGCAACGAGCGTTTTGTGGAGCGCCGGTTTCCACGTGTCAATTTTGTGGAATGGTTTTTGCCACGTGGGGGTCCCGACAGCCAGGTGTGACGGTCGGCGACAAAAGTTCCGCCCTCACACCGTCCACGCCAGTGTGACGGGCGGAACGCGCAGGGGACAGTTTGGGTGGCGGGGCGCACTTTGTGGCCACTGTTGGACCACTTTCTGGCGACTTTCACGTGAATTTTCTTTGCAGTTATGGAAAGTTCTTGCCCCCAATTGCCCATTTGTGTCCTAATTTGGCCCCCTTTTTGCCCACTTTTTGCCCACTTCTTACCCACTTCCTACCCACTTGTGCCCACTTTTGCCCACTTTTGCCCACTTTTGCGTCTACAGCGATGCTGCACACGATCCGGCGGCCGAATTGGCGCGCATCCTTCATTCCAGCCATAGATCCACCCGCTCGATGTCCGAGGTTCGACCCCCACGGTCGTGCATGCGGTGGTAGGCCGCTTCTCACCCACTTTTGCCCACTGTTGCCCACTTTTGCCCACTTTCGCGTGTACAGCAATGCAGCACGCGCTCCGGCGGCCGAATTGGCTTGCATGCTTTATTCCAGCCATACATCCGCCCGCTCGACGTCCGAGCTTCCACCCGCACCGTCGTGCATGGGGTGGTTGGCCGACCCGTTCGTTGGCGCGTCCGTTGGATGCAACGAGCGTTTTGTGGAGCGCCGGTTTCCACGTGTCAATTTTGTGGAATGGTTTTTGCCACGTGGGGGTCCCGACAGCCAGGTGTGACGGTCGGCGACAAAAGTTCCGCCCTCACACCGTCCACGCCAGTGTGACGGGCGGAACGCGCAGGGGACAGTTTGGGTGGCGGGGCGCACTTTGTGGCCACTGTTGGACCACTTTCTGGCGACTTTCACGTGAATTTTCTTTGCAGTTATGGAAAGTTCTTGCCCCCAATTGCCCATTTGTGTCCTAATTTGGCCCCCTTTTTGCCCACTTTTTGCCCACTTCTTACCCACTTCCTACCCACTTGTGCCCACTTTTGCCCACTTTTGCCCACTTTTGCGTCTACAGCGATGCTGCACACGATCCGGCGGCCGAATTGGCGCGCATCCTTCATTCCAGCCATAGATCCACCCGCTCGATGTCCGAGGTTCGACCCCCACGGTCGTGCATGCGGTGGTAGGCCGCTTCTCACCCACTTTTGCCCACTGTTGCCCACTTTTGCCCACTTTCGCGTGTACAGCAATGCAGCACGCGCTCCGGCGGCCGAATTGGCTTGCATGCTTTATTCCAGCCATACATCCGCCCGCTCGACGTCCGAGCTTCCACCCGCACCGTCGTGCATGGGGTGGTTGGCCGACCCGTTCGTTGGCGCGTCCGTTGGATGCAACGAGCGTTTTGTGGAGCGCCGGTTTCCACGTGTCAATTTTGTGGAATGGTTTTTGCCACGTGGGGGTCCCGACAGCCAGGTGTGACGGTCGGCGACAAAAGTTCCGCCCTCACACCGTCCACGCCAGTGTGACGGGCGGAACGCGCAGGGGACAGTTTGGGTGGCGGGGCGCACTTTGTGGCCACTGTTGGACCACTTTCTGGCGACTTTCACGTGAATTTTCTTTGCAGTTATGGAAAGTTCTTGCCCCCAATTGCCCATTTGTGTCCTAATTTGGCCCCCTTTTTGCCCACTTTTTGCCCACTTCTTACCCACTTCCTACCCACTTGTGCCCACTTTTGCCCACTTTTGCCCACTTTTGCGTCTACAGCGATGCTGCACACGATCCGGCGGCCGAATTGGCGCGCATCCTTCATTCCAGCCATAGATCCACCCGCTCGATGTCCGAGGTTCGACCCCCACGGTCGTGCATGCGGTGGTAGGCCGCTTCTCACCCACTTTTGCCCACTGTTGCCCACTTTTGCCCACTTTCGCGTGTACAGCAATGCAGCACGCGCTCCGGCGGCCGAATTGGCTTGCATGCTTTATTCCAGCCATACATCCGCCCGCTCGACGTCCGAGCTTCCACCCGCACCGTCGTGCATGGGGTGGTTGGCCGACCCGTTCGTTGGCGCGTCCGTTGGATGCAACGAGCGTTTTGTGGAGCGCCGGTTTCCACGTGTCAATTTTGTGGAATGGTTTTTGCCACGTGGGGGTCCCGACAGCCAGGTGTGACGGTCGGCGACAAAAGTTCCGCCCTCACACCGTCCACGCCAGTGTGACGGGCGGAACGCGCAGGGGACAGTTTGGGTGGCGGGGCGCACTTTGTGGCCACTGTTGGACCACTTTCTGGCGACTTTCACGTGAATTTTCTTTGCAGTTATGGAAAGTTCTTGCCCCCAATTGCCCATTTGTGTCCTAATTTGGCCCCCTTTTTGCCCACTTTTTGCCCACTTCTTACCCACTTCCTACCCACTTGTGCCCACTTTTGCCCACTTTTGCCCACTTTTGCGTCTACAGCGATGCTGCACACGATCCGGCGGCCGAATTGGCGCGCATCCTTCATTCCAGCCATAGATCCACCCGCTCGATGTCCGAGGTTCGACCCCCACGGTCGTGCATGCGGTGGTAGGCCGCTTCTCACCCACTTTTGCCCACTGTTGCCCACTTTTGCCCACTTTCGCGTGTACAGCAATGCAGCACGCGCTCCGGCGGCCGAATTGGCTTGCATGCTTTATTCCAGCCATACATCCGCCCGCTCGACGTCCGAGCTTCCACCCGCACCGTCGTGCATGGGGTGGTTGGCCGACCCGTTCGTTGGCGCGTCCGTTGGATGCAACGAGCGTTTTGTGGAGCGCCGGTTTCCACGTGTCAATTTTGTGGAATGGTTTTTGCCACGTGGGGGTCCCGACAGCCAGGTGTGACGGTCGGCGACAAAAGTTCCGCCCTCACACCGTCCACGCCAGTGTGACGGGCGGAACGCGCAGGGGACAGTTTGGGTGGCGGGGCGCACTTTGTGGCCACTGTTGGACCACTTTCTGGCGACTTTCACGTGAATTTTCTTTGCAGTTATGGAAAGTTCTTGCCCCCAATTGCCCATTTGTGTCCTAATTTGGCCCCCTTTTTGCCCACTTTTTGCCCACTTCTTACCCACTTCCTACCCACTTGTGCCCACTTTTGCCCACTTTTGCCCACTTTTGCGTCTACAGCGATGCTGCACACGATCCGGCGGCCGAATTGGCGCGCATCCTTCATTCCAGCCATAGATCCACCCGCTCGATGTCCGAGGTTCGACCCCCACGGTCGTGCATGCGGTGGTAGGCCGCTTCTCACCCACTTTTGCCCACTGTTGCCCACTTTTGCCCACTTTCGCGTGTACAGCAATGCAGCACGCGCTCCGGCGGCCGAATTGGCTTGCATGCTTTATTCCAGCCATACATCCGCCCGCTCGACGTCCGAGCTTCCACCCGCACCGTCGTGCATGGGGTGGTTGGCCGACCCGTTCGTTGGCGCGTCCGTTGGATGCAACGAGCGTTTTGTGGAGCGCCGGTTTCCACGTGTCAATTTTGTGGAATGGTTTTTGCCACGTGGGGGTCCCGACAGCCAGGTGTGACGGTCGGCGACAAAAGTTCCGCCCTCACACCGTCCACGCCAGTGTGACGGGCGGAACGCGCAGGGGACAGTTTGGGTGGCGGGGCGCACTTTGTGGCCACTGTTGGACCACTTTCTGGCGACTTTCACGTGAATTTTCTTTGCAGTTATGGAAAGTTCTTGCCCCCAATTGCCCATTTGTGTCCTAATTTGGCCCCCCCTTTTTTGCCCACTTTTTGGCCCACTTCTTACCCACTTCCTACCCACTTGTGCCCACTTTTGCCCCACTTTTGCCCACTTTTGCGTCTACAGCGATGCTGCACACGATCCGGCGGCCGAATTGGCCGCATCCTTATTCCAGCCATAGATCCACCCGCTCGATGTCGGGCCCGTCGTTCCAGCCATAGATCCACCCGCTCGATGTCCGAGGTTCGACCCCCACGGTCGTGCATGCGGTGGTAGGCCGCTTCTCACCCACTTTTGCCCACTGTTGCCCACTTTTGCCCACTTTCGCGTGTACAGCAATGCAGCACGCGCTCCGGCGGCCGAATTGGCTTGCATGCTTTATTCCAGCCATACATCCGCCCGCTCGACGTCCGAGCTTCCACCCGCACCGTCGTGCATGGGGTGGTTGGCCGACCCGTTCGTTGGCGCGTCCGTTGGATGCAACGAGCGTTTTGTGGAGCGCCGGTTTCCACGTGTCAATTTTGTGGAATGGTTTTTGCCACGTGGGGGTCCCGACAGCCAGGTGTGACGGTCGGCGACAAAAGTTCCGCCCTCACACCGTCCACGCCAGTGTGACGGGCGGAACGCGCAGGGGACAGTTTGGGTGGCGGGGCGCACTTTGTGGCCACTGTTGGACCACTTTCTGGCGACTTTCACGTGAATTTTCTTTGCAGTTATGGAAAGTTCTTGCCCCCAATTGCCCATTTGTGTCCTAATTTGGCCCCCTTTTTGCCCACTTTTTGCCCACTTCTTACCCACTTCCTACCCACTTGTGCCCACTTTTGCCCACTTTTGCCCACTTTTGCGTCTACAGCGATGCTGCACACGATCCGGCGGCCGAATTGGCGCGCATCCTTCATTCCAGCCATAGATCCACCCGCTCGATGTCCGAGGTTCGACCCCCACGGTCGTGCATGCGGTGGTAGGCCGCTTCTCACCCACTTTTGCCCACTGTTGCCCACTTTTGCCCACTTTCGCGTGTACAGCAATGCAGCACGCGCTCCGGCGGCCGAATTGGCTTGCATGCTTTATTCCAGCCATACATCCGCCCGCTCGACGTCCGAGCTTCCACCCGCACCGTCGTGCATGGGGTGGTTGGCCGACCCGTTCGTTGGCGCGTCCGTTGGATGCAACGAGCGTTTTGTGGAGCGCCGGTTTCCACGTGTCAATTTTGTGGAATGGTTTTTGCCACGTGGGGGTCCCGACAGCCAGGTGTGACGGTCGGCGACAAAAGTTCCGCCCTCACACCGTCCACGCCAGTGTGACGGGCGGAACGCGCAGGGGACAGTTTGGGTGGCGGGGCGCACTTTGTGGCCACTGTTGGACCACTTTCTGGCGACTTTCACGTGAATTTTCTTTGCAGTTATGGAAAGTTCTTGCCCCCAATTGCCCATTTGTGTCCTAATTTGGCCCCCTTTTTGCCCACTTTTTGCCCACTTCTTACCCACTTCCTACCCACTTGTGCCCACTTTTGCCCACTTTTGCCCACTTTTGCGTCTACAGCGATGCTGCACACGATCCGGCGGCCGAATTGGCGCGCATCCTTCATTCCAGCCATAGATCCACCCGCTCGATGTCCGAGGTTCGACCCCCACGGTCGTGCATGCGGTGGTAGGCCGCTTCTCACCCACTTTTGCCCACTGTTGCCCACTTTTGCCCACTTTCGCGTGTACAGCAATGCAGCACGCGCTCCGGCGGCCGAATTGGCTTGCATGCTTTATTCCAGCCATACATCCGCCCGCTCGACGTCCGAGCTTCCACCCGCACCGTCGTGCATGGGGTGGTTGGCCGACCCGTTCGTTGGCGCGTCCGTTGGATGCAACGAGCGTTTTGTGGAGCGCCGGTTTCCACGTGTCAATTTTGTGGAATGGTTTTTGCCACGTGGGGGTCCCGACAGCCAGGTGTGACGGTCGGCGACAAAAGTTCCGCCCTCACACCGTCCACGCCAGTGTGACGGGCGGAACGCGCAGGGGACAGTTTGGGTGGCGGGGCGCACTTTGTGGCCACTGTTGGACCACTTTCTGGCGACTTTCACGTGAATTTTCTTTGCAGTTATGGAAAGTTCTTGCCCCCAATTGCCCATTTGTGTCCTAATTTGGCCCCCTTTTTGCCCACTTTTTGCCCACTTCTTACCCACTTCCTACCCACTTGTGCCCACTTTTGCCCACTTTTGCCCACTTTTGCGTCTACAGCGATGCTGCACACGATCCGGCGGCCGAATTGGCGCGCATCCTTCATTCCAGCCATAGATCCACCCGCTCGATGTCCGAGGTTCGACCCCCACGGTCGTGCATGCGGTGGTAGGCCGCTTCTCACCCACTTTTGCCCACTGTTGCCCACTTTTGCCCACTTTCGCGTGTACAGCAATGCAGCACGCGCTCCGGCGGCCGAATTGGCTTGCATGCTTTATTCCAGCCATACATCCGCCCGCTCGACGTCCGAGCTTCCACCCGCACCGTCGTGCATGGGGTGGTTGGCCGACCCGTTCGTTGGCGCGTCCGTTGGATGCAACGAGCGTTTTGTGGAGCGCCGGTTTCCACGTGTCAATTTTGTGGAATGGTTTTTGCCACGTGGGGGTCCCGACAGCCAGGTGTGACGGTCGGCGACAAAAGTTCCGCCCTCACACCGTCCACGCCAGTGTGACGGGCGGAACGCGCAGGGGACAGTTTGGGTGGCGGGGCGCACTTTGTGGCCACTGTTGGACCACTTTCTGGCGACTTTCACGTGAATTTTCTTTGCAGTTATGGAAAGTTCTTGCCCCCAATTGCCCATTTGTGTCCTAATTTGGCCCCCTTTTTGCCCACTTTTTGCCCACTTCTTACCCACTTCCTACCCACTTGTGCCCACTTTTGCCCACTTTTGCCCACTTTTGCGTCTACAGCGATGCTGCACACGATCCGGCGGCCGAATTGGCGCGCATCCTTCATTCCAGCCATAGATCCACCCGCTCGATGTCCGAGGTTCGACCCCCACGGTCGTGCATGCGGTGGTAGGCCGCTTCTCACCCACTTTTGCCCACTGTTGCCCACTTTTGCCCACTTTCGCGTGTACAGCAATGCAGCACGCGCTCCGGCGGCCGAATTGGCTTGCATGCTTTATTCCAGCCATACATCCGCCCGCTCGACGTCCGAGCTTCCACCCGCACCGTCGTGCATGGGGTGGTTGGCCGACCCGTTCGTTGGCGCGTCCGTTGGATGCAACGAGCGTTTTGTGGAGCGCCGGTTTCCACGTGTCAATTTTGTGGAATGGTTTTTGCCACGTGGGGGTCCCGACAGCCAGGTGTGACGGTCGGCGACAAAAGTTCCGCCCTCACACCGTCCACGCCAGTGTGACGGGCGGAACGCGCAGGGGACAGTTTGGGTGGCGGGGCGCACTTTGTGGCCACTGTTGGACCACTTTCTGGCGACTTTCACGTGAATTTTCTTTGCAGTTATGGAAAGTTCTTGCCCCCAATTGCCCATTTGTGTCCTAATTTGGCCCCCTTTTTGCCCACTTTTTGCCCACTTCTTACCCACTTCCTACCCACTTGTGCCCACTTTTGCCCACTTTTGCCCACTTTTGCGTCTACAGCGATGCTGCACACGATCCGGCGGCCGAATTGGCGCGCATCCTTCATTCCAGCCATAGATCCACCCGCTCGATGTCCGAGGTTCGACCCCCACGGTCGTGCATGCGGTGGTAGGCCGCTTCTCACCCACTTTTGCCCACTGTTGCCCACTTTTGCCCACTTTCGCGTGTACAGCAATGCAGCACGCGCTCCGGCGGCCGAATTGGCTTGCATGCTTTATTCCAGCCATACATCCGCCCGCTCGACGTCCGAGCTTCCACCCGCACCGTCGTGCATGGGGTGGTTGGCCGACCCGTTCGTTGGCGCGTCCGTTGGATGCAACGAGCGTTTTGTGGAGCGCCGGTTTCCACGTGTCAATTTTGTGGAATGGTTTTTGCCACGTGGGGGTCCCGACAGCCAGGTGTGACGGTCGGCGACAAAAGTTCCGCCCTCACACCGTCCACGCCAGTGTGACGGGCGGAACGCGCAGGGGACAGTTTGGGTGGCGGGGCGCACTTTGTGGCCACTGTTGGACCACTTTCTGGCGACTTTCACGTGAATTTTCTTTGCAGTTATGGAAAGTTCTTGCCCCCAATTGCCCATTTGTGTCCTAATTTGGCCCCCTTTTTGCCCACTTTTTGCCCACTTCTTACCCACTTCCTACCCACTTGTGCCCACTTTTGCCCACTTTTGCCCACTTTTGCGTCTACAGCGATGCTGCACACGATCCGGCGGCCGAATTGGCGCGCATCCTTCATTCCAGCCATAGATCCACCCGCTCGATGTCCGAGGTTCGACCCCCACGGTCGTGCATGCGGTGGTAGGCCGCTTCTCACCCACTTTTGCCCACTGTTGCCCACTTTTGCCCACTTTCGCGTGTACAGCAATGCAGCACGCGCTCCGGCGGCCGAATTGGCTTGCATGCTTTATTCCAGCCATACATCCGCCCGCTCGACGTCCGAGCTTCCACCCGCACCGTCGTGCATGGGGTGGTTGGCCGACCCGTTCGTTGGCGCGTCCGTTGGATGCAACGAGCGTTTTGTGGAGCGCCGGTTTCCACGTGTCAATTTTGTGGAATGGTTTTTGCCACGTGGGGGTCCCGACAGCCAGGTGTGACGGTCGGCGACAAAAGTTCCGCCCTCACACCGTCCACGCCAGTGTGACGGGCGGAACGCGCAGGGGACAGTTTGGGTGGCGGGGCGCACTTTGTGGCCACTGTTGGACCACTTTCTGGCGACTTTCACGTGAATTTTCTTTGCAGTTATGGAAAGTTCTTGCCCCCAATTGCCCATTTGTGTCCTAATTTGGCCCCCTTTTTGCCCACTTTTTGCCCACTTCTTACCCACTTCCTACCCACTTGTGCCCACTTTTGCCCACTTTTGCCCACTTTTGCGTCTACAGCGATGCTGCACACGATCCGGCGGCCGAATTGGCGCGCATCCTTCATTCCAGCCATAGATCCACCCGCTCGATGTCCGAGGTTCGACCCCCACGGTCGTGCATGCGGTGGTAGGCCGCTTCTCACCCACTTTTGCCCACTGTTGCCCACTTTTGCCCACTTTCGCGTGTACAGCAATGCAGCACGCGCTCCGGCGGCCGAATTGGCTTGCATGCTTTATTCCAGCCATACATCCGCCCGCTCGACGTCCGAGCTTCCACCCGCACCGTCGTGCATGGGGTGGTTGGCCGACCCGTTCGTTGGCGCGTCCGTTGGATGCAACGAGCGTTTTGTGGAGCGCCGGTTTCCACGTGTCAATTTTGTGGAATGGTTTTTGCCACGTGGGGGTCCCGACAGCCAGGTGTGACGGTCGGCGACAAAAGTTCCGCCCTCACACCGTCCACGCCAGTGTGACGGGCGGAACGCGCAGGGGACAGTTTGGGTGGCGGGGCGCACTTTGTGGCCACTGTTGGACCACTTTCTGGCGACTTTCACGTGAATTTTCTTTGCAGTTATGGAAAGTTCTTGCCCCCAATTGCCCATTTGTGTCCTAATTTGGCCCCCTTTTTGCCCACTTTTTGCCCACTTCTTACCCACTTCCTACCCACTTGTGCCCACTTTTGCCCACTTTTGCCCACTTTTGCGTCTACAGCGATGCTGCACACGATCCGGCGGCCGAATTGGCGCGCATCCTTCATTCCAGCCATAGATCCACCCGCTCGATGTCCGAGGTTCGACCCCCACGGTCGTGCATGCGGTGGTAGGCCGCTTCTCACCCACTTTTGCCCACTGTTGCCCACTTTTGCCCACTTTCGCGTGTACAGCAATGCAGCACGCGCTCCGGCGGCCGAATTGGCTTGCATGCTTTATTCCAGCCATACATCCGCCCGCTCGACGTCCGAGCTTCCACCCGCACCGTCGTGCATGGGGTGGTTGGCCGACCCGTTCGTTGGCGCGTCCGTTGGATGCAACGAGCGTTTTGTGGAGCGCCGGTTTCCACGTGTCAATTTTGTGGAATGGTTTTTGCCACGTGGGGGTCCCGACAGCCAGGTGTGACGGTCGGCGACAAAAGTTCCGCCCTCACACCGTCCACGCCAGTGTGACGGGCGGAACGCGCAGGGGACAGTTTGGGTGGCGGGGCGCACTTTGTGGCCACTGTTGGACCACTTTCTGGCGACTTTCACGTGAATTTTCTTTGCAGTTATGGAAAGTTCTTGCCCCCAATTGCCCATTTGTGTCCTAATTTGGCCCCCTTTTTGCCCACTTTTTGCCCACTTCTTACCCACTTCCTACCCACTTGTGCCCACTTTTGCCCACTTTTGCCCACTTTTGCGTCTACAGCGATGCTGCACACGATCCGGCGGCCGAATTGGCGCGCATCCTTCATTCCAGCCATAGATCCACCCGCTCGATGTCCGAGGTTCGACCCCCACGGTCGTGCATGCGGTGGTAGGCCGCTTCTCACCCACTTTTGCCCACTGTTGCCCACTTTTGCCCACTTTCGCGTGTACAGCAATGCAGCACGCGCTCCGGCGGCCGAATTGGCTTGCATGCTTTATTCCAGCCATACATCCGCCCGCTCGACGTCCGAGCTTCCACCCGCACCGTCGTGCATGGGGTGGTTGGCCGACCCGTTCGTTGGCGCGTCCGTTGGATGCAACGAGCGTTTTGTGGAGCGCCGGTTTCCACGTGTCAATTTTGTGGAATGGTTTTTGCCACGTGGGGGTCCCGACAGCCAGGTGTGACGGTCGGCGACAAAAGTTCCGCCCTCACACCGTCCACGCCAGTGTGACGGGCGGAACGCGCAGGGGACAGTTTGGGTGGCGGGGCGCACTTTGTGGCCACTGTTGGACCACTTTCTGGCGACTTTCACGTGAATTTTCTTTGCAGTTATGGAAAGTTCTTGCCCCCAATTGCCCATTTGTGTCCTAATTTGGCCCCCTTTTTGCCCACTTTTTGCCCACTTCTTACCCACTTCCTACCCACTTGTGCCCACTTTTGCCCACTTTTGCCCACTTTTGCGTCTACAGCGATGCTGCACACGATCCGGCGGCCGAATTGGCGCGCATCCTTCATTCCAGCCATAGATCCACCCGCTCGATGTCCGAGGTTCGACCCCCACGGTCGTGCATGCGGTGGTAGGCCGCTTCTCACCCACTTTTGCCCACTGTTGCCCACTTTTGCCCACTTTCGCGTGTACAGCAATGCAGCACGCGCTCCGGCGGCCGAATTGGCTTGCATGCTTTATTCCAGCCATACATCCGCCCGCTCGACGTCCGAGCTTCCACCCGCACCGTCGTGCATGGGGTGGTTGGCCGACCCGTTCGTTGGCGCGTCCGTTGGATGCAACGAGCGTTTTGTGGAGCGCCGGTTTCCACGTGTCAATTTTGTGGAATGGTTTTTGCCACGTGGGGGTCCCGACAGCCAGGTGTGACGGTCGGCGACAAAAGTTCCGCCCTCACACCGTCCACGCCAGTGTGACGGGCGGAACGCGCAGGGGACAGTTTGGGTGGCGGGGCGCACTTTGTGGCCACTGTTGGACCACTTTCTGGCGACTTTCACGTGAATTTTCTTTGCAGTTATGGAAAGTTCTTGCCCCCAATTGCCCATTTGTGTCCTAATTTGGCCCCCTTTTTGCCCACTTTTTGCCCACTTCTTACCCACTTCCTACCCACTTGTGCCCACTTTTGCCCACTTTTGCCCACTTTTGCGTCTACAGCGATGCTGCACACGATCCGGCGGCCGAATTGGCGCGCATCCTTCATTCCAGCCATAGATCCACCCGCTCGATGTCCGAGGTTCGACCCCCACGGTCGTGCATGCGGTGGTAGGCCGCTTCTCACCCACTTTTGCCCACTGTTGCCCACTTTTGCCCACTTTCGCGTGTACAGCAATGCAGCACGCGCTCCGGCGGCCGAATTGGCTTGCATGCTTTATTCCAGCCATACATCCGCCCGCTCGACGTCCGAGCTTCCACCCGCACCGTCGTGCATGGGGTGGTTGGCCGACCCGTTCGTTGGCGCGTCCGTTGGATGCAACGAGCGTTTTGTGGAGCGCCGGTTTCCACGTGTCAATTTTGTGGAATGGTTTTTGCCACGTGGGGGTCCCGACAGCCAGGTGTGACGGTCGGCGACAAAAGTTCCGCCCTCACACCGTCCACGCCAGTGTGACGGGCGGAACGCGCAGGGGACAGTTTGGGTGGCGGGGCGCACTTTGTGGCCACTGTTGGACCACTTTCTGGCGACTTTCACGTGAATTTTCTTTGCAGTTATGGAAAGTTCTTGCCCCCAATTGCCCATTTGTGTCCTAATTTGGCCCCCTTTTTGCCCACTTTTTGCCCACTTCTTACCCACTTCCTACCCACTTGTGCCCACTTTTGCCCACTTTTGCCCACTTTTGCGTCTACAGCGATGCTGCACACGATCCGGCGGCCGAATTGGCGCGCATCCTTCATTCCAGCCATAGATCCACCCGCTCGATGTCCGAGGTTCGACCCCCACGGTCGTGCATGCGGTGGTAGGCCGCTTCTCACCCACTTTTGCCCACTGTTGCCCACTTTTGCCCACTTTCGCGTGTACAGCAATGCAGCACGCGCTCCGGCGGCCGAATTGGCTTGCATGCTTTATTCCAGCCATACATCCGCCCGCTCGACGTCCGAGCTTCCACCCGCACCGTCGTGCATGGGGTGGTTGGCCGACCCGTTCGTTGGCGCGTCCGTTGGATGCAACGAGCGTTTTGTGGAGCGCCGGTTTCCACGTGTCAATTTTGTGGAATGGTTTTTGCCACGTGGGGGTCCCGACAGCCAGGTGTGACGGTCGGCGACAAAAGTTCCGCCCTCACACCGTCCACGCCAGTGTGACGGGCGGAACGCGCAGGGGACAGTTTGGGTGGCGGGGCGCACTTTGTGGCCACTGTTGGACCACTTTCTGGCGACTTTCACGTGAATTTTCTTTGCAGTTATGGAAAGTTCTTGCCCCCAATTGCCCATTTGTGTCCTAATTTGGCCCCCTTTTTGCCCACTTTTTGCCCACTTCTTACCCACTTCCTACCCACTTGTGCCCACTTTTGCCCACTTTTGCCCACTTTTGCGTCTACAGCGATGCTGCACACGATCCGGCGGCCGAATTGGCGCGCATCCTTCATTCCAGCCATAGATCCACCCGCTCGATGTCCGAGGTTCGACCCCCACGGTCGTGCATGCGGTGGTAGGCCGCTTCTCACCCACTTTTGCCCACTGTTGCCCACTTTTGCCCACTTTCGCGTGTACAGCAATGCAGCACGCGCTCCGGCGGCCGAATTGGCTTGCATGCTTTATTCCAGCCATACATCCGCCCGCTCGACGTCCGAGCTTCCACCCGCACCGTCGTGCATGGGGTGGTTGGCCGACCCGTTCGTTGGCGCGTCCGTTGGATGCAACGAGCGTTTTGTGGAGCGCCGGTTTCCACGTGTCAATTTTGTGGAATGGTTTTTGCCACGTGGGGGTCCCGACAGCCAGGTGTGACGGTCGGCGACAAAAGTTCCGCCCTCACACCGTCCACGCCAGTGTGACGGGCGGAACGCGCAGGGGACAGTTTGGGTGGCGGGGCGCACTTTGTGGCCACTGTTGGACCACTTTCTGGCGACTTTCACGTGAATTTTCTTTGCAGTTATGGAAAGTTCTTGCCCCCAATTGCCCATTTGTGTCCTAATTTGGCCCCCTTTTTGCCCACTTTTTGCCCACTTCTTACCCACTTCCTACCCACTTGTGCCCACTTTTGCCCACTTTTGCCCACTTTTGCGTCTACAGCGATGCTGCACACGATCCGGCGGCCGAATTGGCGCGCATCCTTCATTCCAGCCATAGATCCACCCGCTCGATGTCCGAGGTTCGACCCCCACGGTCGTGCATGCGGTGGTAGGCCGCTTCTCACCCACTTTTGCCCACTGTTGCCCACTTTTGCCCACTTTCGCGTGTACAGCAATGCAGCACGCGCTCCGGCGGCCGAATTGGCTTGCATGCTTTATTCCAGCCATACATCCGCCCGCTCGACGTCCGAGCTTCCACCCGCACCGTCGTGCATGGGGTGGTTGGCCGACCCGTTCGTTGGCGCGTCCGTTGGATGCAACGAGCGTTTTGTGGAGCGCCGGTTTCCACGTGTCAATTTTGTGGAATGGTTTTTGCCACGTGGGGGTCCCGACAGCCAGGTGTGACGGTCGGCGACAAAAGTTCCGCCCTCACACCGTCCACGCCAGTGTGACGGGCGGAACGCGCAGGGGACAGTTTGGGTGGCGGGGCGCACTTTGTGGCCACTGTTGGACCACTTTCTGGCGACTTTCACGTGAATTTTCTTTGCAGTTATGGAAAGTTCTTGCCCCCAATTGCCCATTTGTGTCCTAATTTGGCCCCCTTTTTGCCCACTTTTTGCCCACTTCTTACCCACTTCCTACCCACTTGTGCCCACTTTTGCCCACTTTTGCCCACTTTTGCGTCTACAGCGATGCTGCACACGATCCGGCGGCCGAATTGGCGCGCATCCTTCATTCCAGCCATAGATCCACCCGCTCGATGTCCGAGGTTCGACCCCCACGGTCGTGCATGCGGTGGTAGGCCGCTTCTCACCCACTTTTGCCCACTGTTGCCCACTTTTGCCCACTTTCGCGTGTACAGCAATGCAGCACGCGCTCCGGCGGCCGAATTGGCTTGCATGCTTTATTCCAGCCATACATCCGCCCGCTCGACGTCCGAGCTTCCACCCGCACCGTCGTGCATGGGGTGGTTGGCCGACCCGTTCGTTGGCGCGTCCGTTGGATGCAACGAGCGTTTTGTGGAGCGCCGGTTTCCACGTGTCAATTTTGTGGAATGGTTTTTGCCACGTGGGGGTCCCGACAGCCAGGTGTGACGGTCGGCGACAAAAGTTCCGCCCTCACACCGTCCACGCCAGTGTGACGGGCGGAACGCGCAGGGGACAGTTTGGGTGGCGGGGCGCACTTTGTGGCCACTGTTGGACCACTTTCTGGCGACTTTCACGTGAATTTTCTTTGCAGTTATGGAAAGTTCTTGCCCCCAATTGCCCATTTGTGTCCTAATTTGGCCCCCTTTTTGCCCACTTTTTGCCCACTTCTTACCCACTTCCTACCCACTTGTGCCCACTTTTGCCCACTTTTGCCCACTTTTGCGTCTACAGCGATGCTGCACACGATCCGGCGGCCGAATTGGCGCGCATCCTTCATTCCAGCCATAGATCCACCCGCTCGATGTCCGAGGTTCGACCCCCACGGTCGTGCATGCGGTGGTAGGCCGCTTCTCACCCACTTTTGCCCACTGTTGCCCACTTTTGCCCACTTTCGCGTGTACAGCAATGCAGCACGCGCTCCGGCGGCCGAATTGGCTTGCATGCTTTATTCCAGCCATACATCCGCCCGCTCGACGTCCGAGCTTCCACCCGCACCGTCGTGCATGGGGTGGTTGGCCGACCCGTTCGTTGGCGCGTCCGTTGGATGCAACGAGCGTTTTGTGGAGCGCCGGTTTCCACGTGTCAATTTTGTGGAATGGTTTTTGCCACGTGGGGGTCCCGACAGCCAGGTGTGACGGTCGGCGACAAAAGTTCCGCCCTCACACCGTCCACGCCAGTGTGACGGGCGGAACGCGCAGGGGACAGTTTGGGTGGCGGGGCGCACTTTGTGGCCACTGTTGGACCACTTTCTGGCGACTTTCACGTGAATTTTCTTTGCAGTTATGGAAAGTTCTTGCCCCCAATTGCCCATTTGTGTCCTAATTTGGCCCCCTTTTTGCCCACTTTTTGCCCACTTCTTACCCACTTCCTACCCACTTGTGCCCACTTTTGCCCACTTTTGCCCACTTTTGCGTCTACAGCGATGCTGCACACGATCCGGCGGCCGAATTGGCGCGCATCCTTCATTCCAGCCATAGATCCACCCGCTCGATGTCCGAGGTTCGACCCCCACGGTCGTGCATGCGGTGGTAGGCCGCTTCTCACCCACTTTTGCCCACTGTTGCCCACTTTTGCCCACTTTCGCGTGTACAGCAATGCAGCACGCGCTCCGGCGGCCGAATTGGCTTGCATGCTTTATTCCAGCCATACATCCGCCCGCTCGACGTCCGAGCTTCCACCCGCACCGTCGTGCATGGGGTGGTTGGCCGACCCGTTCGTTGGCGCGTCCGTTGGATGCAACGAGCGTTTTGTGGAGCGCCGGTTTCCACGTGTCAATTTTGTGGAATGGTTTTTGCCACGTGGGGGTCCCGACAGCCAGGTGTGACGGTCGGCGACAAAAGTTCCGCCCTCACACCGTCCACGCCAGTGTGACGGGCGGAACGCGCAGGGGACAGTTTGGGTGGCGGGGCGCACTTTGTGGCCACTGTTGGACCACTTTCTGGCGACTTTCACGTGAATTTTCTTTGCAGTTATGGAAAGTTCTTGCCCCCAATTGCCCATTTGTGTCCTAATTTGGCCCCCTTTTTGCCCACTTTTTGCCCACTTCTTACCCACTTCCTACCCACTTGTGCCCACTTTTGCCCACTTTTGCCCACTTTTGCGTCTACAGCGATGCTGCACACGATCCGGCGGCCGAATTGGCGCGCATCCTTCATTCCAGCCATAGATCCACCCGCTCGATGTCCGAGGTTCGACCCCCACGGTCGTGCATGCGGTGGTAGGCCGCTTCTCACCCACTTTTGCCCACTGTTGCCCACTTTTGCCCACTTTCGCGTGTACAGCAATGCAGCACGCGCTCCGGCGGCCGAATTGGCTTGCATGCTTTATTCCAGCCATACATCCGCCCGCTCGACGTCCGAGCTTCCACCCGCACCGTCGTGCATGGGGTGGTTGGCCGACCCGTTCGTTGGCGCGTCCGTTGGATGCAACGAGCGTTTTGTGGAGCGCCGGTTTCCACGTGTCAATTTTGTGGAATGGTTTTTGCCACGTGGGGGTCCCGACAGCCAGGTGTGACGGTCGGCGACAAAAGTTCCGCCCTCACACCGTCCACGCCAGTGTGACGGGCGGAACGCGCAGGGGACAGTTTGGGTGGCGGGGCGCACTTTGTGGCCACTGTTGGACCACTTTCTGGCGACTTTCACGTGAATTTTCTTTGCAGTTATGGAAAGTTCTTGCCCCCAATTGCCCATTTGTGTCCTAATTTGGCCCCCTTTTTGCCCACTTTTTGCCCACTTCTTACCCACTTCCTACCCACTTGTGCCCACTTTTGCCCACTTTTGCCCACTTTTGCGTCTACAGCGATGCTGCACACGATCCGGCGGCCGAATTGGCGCGCATCCTTCATTCCAGCCATAGATCCACCCGCTCGATGTCCGAGGTTCGACCCCCACGGTCGTGCATGCGGTGGTAGGCCGCTTCTCACCCACTTTTGCCCACTGTTGCCCACTTTTGCCCACTTTCGCGTGTACAGCAATGCAGCACGCGCTCCGGCGGCCGAATTGGCTTGCATGCTTTATTCCAGCCATACATCCGCCCGCTCGACGTCCGAGCTTCCACCCGCACCGTCGTGCATGGGGTGGTTGGCCGACCCGTTCGTTGGCGCGTCCGTTGGATGCAACGAGCGTTTTGTGGAGCGCCGGTTTCCACGTGTCAATTTTGTGGAATGGTTTTTGCCACGTGGGGGTCCCGACAGCCAGGTGTGACGGTCGGCGACAAAAGTTCCGCCCTCACACCGTCCACGCCAGTGTGACGGGCGGAACGCGCAGGGGACAGTTTGGGTGGCGGGGCGCACTTTGTGGCCACTGTTGGACCACTTTCTGGCGACTTTCACGTGAATTTTCTTTGCAGTTATGGAAAGTTCTTGCCCCCAATTGCCCATTTGTGTCCTAATTTGGCCCCCTTTTTGCCCACTTTTTGCCCACTTCTTACCCACTTCCTACCCACTTGTGCCCACTTTTGCCCACTTTTGCCCACTTTTGCGTCTACAGCGATGCTGCACACGATCCGGCGGCCGAATTGGCGCGCATCCTTCATTCCAGCCATAGATCCACCCGCTCGATGTCCGAGGTTCGACCCCCACGGTCGTGCATGCGGTGGTAGGCCGCTTCTCACCCACTTTTGCCCACTGTTGCCCACTTTTGCCCACTTTCGCGTGTACAGCAATGCAGCACGCGCTCCGGCGGCCGAATTGGCTTGCATGCTTTATTCCAGCCATACATCCGCCCGCTCGACGTCCGAGCTTCCACCCGCACCGTCGTGCATGGGGTGGTTGGCCGACCCGTTCGTTGGCGCGTCCGTTGGATGCAACGAGCGTTTTGTGGAGCGCCGGTTTCCACGTGTCAATTTTGTGGAATGGTTTTTGCCACGTGGGGGTCCCGACAGCCAGGTGTGACGGTCGGCGACAAAAGTTCCGCCCTCACACCGTCCACGCCAGTGTGACGGGCGGAACGCGCAGGGGACAGTTTGGGTGGCGGGGCGCACTTTGTGGCCACTGTTGGACCACTTTCTGGCGACTTTCACGTGAATTTTCTTTGCAGTTATGGAAAGTTCTTGCCCCCAATTGCCCATTTGTGTCCTAATTGGCCCCTTTTTGCCCACTTTTTGCCCACTTCTTACCCACTTCCTACCACTTGTGCCCACTTTTGCCCACTTTTGCCCACTTTTGGCTACAGCGATGCTGCA